>OX377618.1:276056951-276474548 GCA_947397865.1 Polietes domitor
GATTTGATTAGATACAACGATTTGAGATTTTATCAATAGATTTGACTACTAACTAGTAGTAAATTTTTTAAAGGAAATTTTTATATTAGGAATATTTACCAGGCAAACAAATACAAGACATTTCACTATTTGAAATTTGTAAGCAAAGGAAACGGCAATTTTTGGTTAGCTCCGAAGTGGGAATTAAATTAGAAGTGACATCTTTTTAATGACAGCTTTTTAATCGAATTTCGAGGAACACAAAAATATATGGGTATATTTATATCAGATACGATTGACAGGTGTTTTCCATTATTTAATGTTTTAAGATCTGTTTGTAGATAAAACATTTTTTTTACTTTTTTAATCTTGGGTCTATCTACTTTTACTTGTTACAAAAATCATAATTTTACTACTCCGTAGTTAGAAGCAAAAATAAAAAATATTGTTGTCTATTCAAAAATTTAGTAAAATAAATAAGGTTTTGCGATTTTAAACTTTATGAGAGTATGAGTACATTTTTTGTAAATATGATATATTTTTTGCATATTAACTACATTTGTCATTGCATAAAAATGCATATATTGGAAATGCAGTCGGTATTCGATTTTTAGCGTAAAAATTCGCCTAAATTCCAAATTTGACCTCAATCGGACTATAATTGAGTTTTGGATAAAATTCCACTGTCTAATAATAACACAGTAGGGGTATATCAGGTAGTTCTTCATTCCACTGGGGGACTTAGTGTTTCCTCAAGATTATGCCAAAGGCTCTAGCTGATAATTCTGTATTTTGTACATGTTTTTCGTGTAATTATTTTATGTGTCTAACTTTTCTAAATTAAAATTATGAATTTTATGGTTTTTGTAGATTTTTTTTCAAAAAATATAAAAATAATACGGTTTGAATTTAAAATATATGAAATGTTACTTCTTATTTAAGCTGAAAATGTATATTTAATTGAACTTTTTTATTTAAATACTACTAAATTTTTGTACAACATGATGTTAAGCACTTGCAATAAATACAATAAAAAAATGATCACTTTAAAAATAGAGCACTTTAAATAATTACTCTTGTGTGTGCAATTTTTTAAGTCATGGAAATATAACCATATACTGACACCACCACGTGATAAAAGACCAAGAAAAAAAGATTCGTGTCTCTCAGTTTTGCAAGCACTTTTTATGGGCCCCAAAGATTTGAGGCCTTGGTGTCATTTTTGCAATAATGTGATCATTTTTTAGAAAAATGTTTTAAACAAAAGCGTTGTAGCGAACTATATTATTTATATTTTATTATTATTTATTTTTATTATTTATATTTTTATGTTCATAGCTAAAGGGTGATTTTTTAAGACTTGATAACTTTTTTTTAAAAAAAAAACGCATAAAATTTGCAAAATCTCATCGGTTCTTTATTTGAAACGTTAGATTGGTCCATGACATTTACTTTTTGAAGATAATTTCATTTAAATGTTGACCGCGGCTGCGCCTCAAGTGGTCCATCCGCTTAGTCCAATTTTGGCATTTCCACGTTTTTGAGTAACAGAGGCCCAATTGCTGCGAACGGCGACGAATCGATAATTGATGGTCATCATTAACATTGGCCGATACAGCTGCGATATTTTCTTCAGTTCGTACTCTACGTAAGCGTCTTGGTGGTTTAATGTCCAACAATGTAAATTTGGTGCGAAATTTAGTCACAATAGCCCGAATAGCCGCTTCAGTGGGTCGATTAAACTGACCATAAAATGGAAGCGTGCGATGAACTTTCTTAACAGAGCACGCATTTTGATAATAAAATTCAATGATTTGCAAGCGTTGCTCGTTAGTAAGTCTATTCATGATGAAATGTCAAAGCATACTGAGCATCTTTCTCTTTGACACCATGTCTGAAATCCCACGTGATCTGTCAAATACTAATGCATGAAAATCCTAACCTCAAAAAAATCACACTTTACTTATGCAGTCACAAACTAACGTGTGAGTTGATAGCCAAATCAGAAAAATTTGAAAAAGATGGCATCCAAATCTGAGAATAGTTTGGCATCAAAAACTCATTACTAAATCAAAATGTTTCATTTAAGCCCTTGATATGCTGTGGTGGGTGCGTGCAGTTGATTACTGATAATGTCACTCCTATGCACTGTAGTCGGACTGACCATTAACAGAAACAGTCCTACCTAAACGGCGTTAAGAATCATTCCTAGGAAATTCATATGTTCTAGAAAGTTGTTTGTTGTGATCTTAGATACATTTTTGTAGTTGTTTGTTTCCATGAATTTTGTACGGGTTGTTACCTATGTGGAAAAAGGTTAAAAATATATTTTTTTAATTTTTTTTGCTATTTTGACTTTGAAAATTAAGTTTTTTGAATTTTTATGTTCGCAATTTTTGTTCTCTATGACAAGAGCTACAACTTTGCCTCAGATAGTAAGGGTTTGCAAGATGTGAGCCTGTGAAAATGAACACTTTTTGCAAAACTGACACCATAAAAAGTGAATGACTTTGCTCAAATTTGGGAGACACCAGCATTTTTTGTTCTTTTATCACGTTGTAGTGTCCGTATGTGGTTATATTTTTTCGTGTTGCACTGTGTAACATATTGGTCCAATTATGGACGTTTATGGTTTTTTAGTAGTTTTAAGTGACAGCATTTAATCAATCACCGGACGGAAATTTACCCCACAGCATTAATTTTTATAAAAAGAGGTTGGAATTTTTGCTCTGAAACCCCTTACTTTGTATTAAACTAGTTTCACTCTTTTTAGGCATCATTCGAGTTTTCATAACAAACTTTTTCCAAAAAATATGAGTTTTTAGTTGTCACTTTAATAAATAACAGAAAAAGACGTCAGAAAAGATTGAACATAAATGCAACGTAAAGAAGTTTATAGTGATCAAAAGCACGGTTTTTCTGCAATGTAAGGTTTTCAGGCTATTCGAAACCCGTGATTTCAAAAGAACAGATGCGTACACCGTAAAAACTATTCTTTGAAATACAAGGACCTTTCACTTTTCTACTACGAGTAAAAAAATTGCTATTTCGTCCTAGGGCCAAACCGTCTGTGAGCTAAACGCTCCTGAATACAACTGTAAAAAAACCGCAGCGGCAAATGGTCGACGGCGTCGATTTTTCTTCTGCCCATAAGAAATGCATGTGAAATCTAGGACGAACTTCGTAATTTCTCACATTATTGTTGTGTCGTAAATTTGTTTTGTTAATTTGCGGTCTCTAATAAAAAAGTTCTATGAAGCTGGTGATGATATATAAAGTTGCATATTAGGCCTGTTCGATTGGGCGTACTAGCTTGCAATTAAGAGACTTGATAACGTAGAAATATTTTTATCCATTGTTTTTACATAAATAAATCAGAGATAAAAATCTGACGTACGAATCTTGCTAAGCGAGTAAATTCCATACAAAAATTAAGCTATCAAGCCCAATCGAACAGGCCTATTATAAACAAATTAGCACTGAAAAAGAGACTTTTTGTACTATGAAAACCCGGTTGAGACCGACATAAAAAACCAGGTTTTCCAAAAACCGCGATTTTATAAACCCGACGGTCGTTCTCAGATGAAAATCCCTGTTGACCCGATTTTCGGTCTCGGGTTTGACCACTCTAAGATTGTTGTTTTCAGATGTGTTTAACTCACTGACCGCTTGATCCAGAGTCGAAATAAAAAGCTGCATATTTTCATTCGTTCGTTTGCTGAGGTGTTCCACGATTCAGAGCCGAAAATTAGTACGGTTAGTAAGTAGTTTGGTTTTTAAGTGGAATTGGGGAGATCGCCACACCTTTTGCAAGGCTAACCATCTGTATTGGATAGATCGAAATTTGGTTTGGTTAGATTGAAATTGGAATATGCCTCTTTGATTTGGAACACTTTTTATGCAATCGCTCTGAAATCTATAAACTTTCGTCTTCGTGATACTTTCGCTTATGTTGTTAATTATTTAGATTTGGTATATTTTTAGTTGTAGCCTGTTAAGAAAAGACTGAATACAGATTAAAGACTGAATTGAATAAATTGAAATACTTAGAACTTGGTGGTCAGCAGAATGTTGTCAGCAAATAACAATCCAACAAGTAAGCTTCACTAAAGCCATAGTGGACTCCATGCACCAGTATAGAAGTTATGAAGGATTTAATATTACCTAGCGTAGAGACAATTGTGGACGTGTCTAAAACGTTAATATTTTTAAGGTTTAATGTGATTATAAAAACATTTTCAATGATCAAATTGCAAATGGTTATGACTACACGTGTGGATGTTATGTCGGTTTTATTGTAATCAAAGTTTGTACCACTTTATGTGGGGGGTACCAGAAGGGGTGCGGCAATATCGCCCATATTTCATGCAAATATAGCTTTTTTAAAAGCATTACTAAATATCGAATTTCACAGTATTCCGATTATTTATTTATTTAGGGTGATTTGTGTGAGAAGGGGCGTGGAAATTTCGGCCATCTTTGAACTTAAACTAAGTTTGCGGAAAATATTAGCATGTGCAAAGCTTGATTCGATTCCATAACTCTTTACGAGAGTTATCGCGTGGCTCAATCACATTAAAAAGTTGTGAAACGTATTTGGTCCAAACATACTTGTGGTCTTAAGTCACTCATTCAATGTGTTGCACTTTTTTCTGTCCCAAATGATAAATACCCTCTAATTCTGTAGAGTGTGGGTATGAAAATACCATAATCGAATTCGAAGACGAATGACTTTTACCACAAATTCATCTTCAACTTAAATGAGAGAGTCGACCACAACAAACGAAAATCAAAAAGAGTTTTAGTTTGATACGAAATTTAAGACAAAGAAAATAACATTAAGAAATAAGAAATTATATTGATAAATTAAACAATGCTTTAGTTATTCTCATTATTATTTTTTCTTTTCAAAATGAATATTTCATTCTTTCACTTTCATCTGTATTATAAACATATGAAATTCAATCGATCCCGGGATCTGTGAGTTTGTTAAATTTGCTGCAATATTTCGTAACTCATTGAAAATTGGACAAAATACCTTTAATATTGAAATGTCTTGCCAGATTAAGCATGAAATCCAGATATTTAAGACCACGTAACGTATTTAAATGTTGGGTAACAAGAACACATTCTATCGAAAGTTTAATTCCGTAATAATGCTGTACGAAGGAGATCACATCACAAATTGTGAATTTAATCCCAATCTTCAGCATGTATATTGTAGTACACCCTACATCATTGGATGTTTATGTAACATCAACCAATCATGTTGTCTGATATCGATTAAATCGAAAACACTACAATTAATCACGTTATATCTAACGAGAATATTTGAGCATTTTTAATGTTACAGAAGAAGAATTATAAAATTATTTAAGCTACTGCTAATTTATGGCGCTGGTCCAGTCTGACACTAAAAAATGTCGATGGATGGGTCTGTACTAAGACCGGTTTTTTGTTGGTTTACGTGATCGTTCTCACGGGAGCGTCAAGTAGTGATTTAAGGTACCGTTTTGACTGTTTAGACCTATCTAATTTATTTAGGATCCGATCATGCCGATCGATTTGGACTTAATCGATCTCAACGATTAAGTGTCATCCCTGACACTGAAAGGGGAGAATGAGACCACCAAACTTGTAGGATCTTGTTCAAATTTCAAGTTGGAAAACTTGCCTTGTCAACCAAAATTGAGTGATCCAAGTGCTGACGGACCAATTGGTATCCATGCGCGACGGATTATCATAGCTGATACAATGAAAAGACTGTCCAGGTCTAATGAATCCACGTAACAGTGTCCTTGAGATGCAATCAGATATTCATATTAGTGTTTTAATCAGATTTCTCAATCTTTCAGATCTTTCTTATGCCAATCTTTTCCGAGTGATGTAGCCTTAAGGTACTACTTTACACACTCGTGAAGAAAACCGTGAACACCCTTGGTAACCAACCAGAAACATGCCCATGTAGCACAGCTTGCTGTATGGTATCACCGATTCGGTCTCGACTGTCTATAGACTTTCCTTACATGAGTTCGGAATACATTTCTGTTATGAAATTATGCTTCCATAAGTTTCTCAAAGGTATTTGCAACTACGAAGGGATTTAATGGATTTAAATAAAATTGTTCACAAATATCCAACATACTTTTTGTGCAGTTGATTTGTAGAGTAAATAAAAAAGTTTACTTACAGACAGAAACAAAGGAAACACACAATAGTGCCATTGATGATACTTCAATCTCGAAACAAAAACTTTTTCAATCTGTACCCACATATGCACACACAACTCCAACTGTTGTACATTAATATCATACATCTATCTATGTATGTATGTATCTACCTACAATGGCTGCAGTGGGGTAAATGGAAGACTAAAAAAATATTTTGAAATAATGTATGGAAGTAAACAGTACTCAAATGTATCTGCATCTACAACTTTTACAATGATCTCCTTTTTTGCGAATGGTACAAATGGTGTACACAAACTGTCAAACATGTGCATGTATGTATATACGAGATTTTTCCATAGGTGCTTATGAGAGATGTTCCCAAGAAGACAGTATGCGACATATGAATTATTAAGGCTGTTTTTCTTTAAGACTGCATAACTAAGCTGCGATAAGAAAAACCTAAATAAAATGTAAAAATTTCACTCAAAATAAAAAACTTATTTTTTTAAATTATCACCAACAGCAATATAAATGTGTGTATGAAAACAATTTTTGAAAAAAATATATTATATTAAAAATATTGAACTTAGCCTGGATAATTATCCAGTGTAAGTCAAATTTATGGTTATCGAGGTTAAGTCCAAAAAAGTCAACTCAAAATATTTTTTTTTGAAAATTTGTTTCGATACAAATATTTACATTGTAGTTGGCGACAATGTGAAAAAATAATTTTTTATTTTTATTTTATATGGTTTCTATAGCGGAACAATGAGTCTATCTCGTCAGTCATAATACCCTAGTGGAGAATATAAAAAGAAAATAAGAAAAACCACTCCAGAACACACCCAGCAAAAAATGGAAGTACAAACAATTATTAAAAATTAATATATTCATTTTGTATAATTTTAACAATTCTATTTTTTTAAATTTAGTAAAATTTATTATTCATTAATGTACTATAAATATTTATTTTTTATTGATTATTAATACTATATAATACCCAGCAAAAAAAATTGGAAGTACTTCCGTGGGAAGAAATCGTTTTTGGGGAAGTTCTTTTAAATAACTCCAAAAAAGTCGATAATATGTTAATACCCCGTAACATTTTCACAAGTGATTGGGAACGAATTTTTAGTATGGGGTCATAGACGTAAGGTGTCCGCTTTGCACGCAGAAGGTCCCGGATTCGAATCGTGGCTCGGGAAAAAATATCCCTCATATGACAATTAAATTTTAAATTCATTCCTGAAGATCCCAATTTGCACTACTTCCGTATCACAAGATAAACGTCGTTTTCACTTCTTTGGGTGCTCTCTTTTTGTTGGGTATCAGTAAAATTAAGTAGTGTTAATTTATTTAACACTAATTTAATTTAATATTAATTTGCGTTATATAATAAATCATACTAAATAAATGATTTGAACAAAATGGTCTGCTTTAGTTATTCAGCACGCACAACAGAGAATATATGAGGTGGTTAGATTGCAGTAGCAGCAACCGAAGGTCCGCTGGCCCAGTATCGGAGGATTCTTTAAAACTGAAATGGATACTAGTGAAAAGTGGTTCTTTTGCAACACTTTAAAATAACTTTTAAGTCTTTCAAAATAAAGGACGTGAAGATCCCAATTTTCACTACTTCCGAATCACAAGATGAACATCTTTTTCACATCCTCGGGGGCTCTCTTTTTTCTGGGATGCTTCGTAATGGAATGAGCGTGGGTTCTAGACCTACTATTGAAAGTAAACCAACAAGTTTTTGACCAGAAATTAAATTGCTATATCCCATTATACACTCCCCAATTCATTGGCAGACCACTGTACAGTAGAGAAAAAACACTATACGAAATAAAGTTCTTTTGATATGAGGATGGATGAACAACTTACACCTAATAAAAGACTATCAATGTATTTTTTATGTCATTTTTTCCTGCTTTTGGTTTGTCTTTCAATTTATTTTTCGTTTTCCTTGCAGGGATATGTACGACACTCGAGAACAACAGCATCAGCCATGTGTTCATGTCAAACTCCCAGTCTGATTGTTTGTCTGGCATATCTCATCCCTGGCTTGTTGCCGGGCTGTTGCTGCATACATGCAACAATGGCTGGGCTTACTTTCGTGCCTCAGGCAATATTGTCGAGAGAGTGGCAACCAAAGTAAATACCATTGAGTACCATAAACACCATAAACTTCTGGGATGAATAAAAACAAGGTAAGCACATTCGTATATACATACATATGTACGTACATGCACATGTAGATATGTATGCTTGGAATCCTAAAAAACTGTAAAAATAGGAAAATTTAAAAAATTTGATTTGTGTTGTTGGTGCGTGTTTAAAATGTTTGCTCTGGCTAAGTAGAACATTCTTTAAATTTAAAGTGATTTTATATGAACTTGTAAATAACATTATGCAATAAAAAGTTTCCGAAGACCATGTATATTGTATTTTGGCCTTCATAACTAGTATGCAATATTAACAATTTTATGTATATTTTTCTTTTATTGTGTTACTGAAATACCAATTTTCGTTTCTTTGTACTCTAATTTTGGAAATATGAGCCCGATAAAAAAAATTGAACATATAAGTGGGATATGTTCAATTAAATGTACCTATGTTGGCTACAAATGTCGAGAATTCCACTTTCACTTGGAAAAAGTGGTCTTTAAAGTCTTTAAAGAACTGAGAAATTTTTTTTCGAAACATTATTTTTAAATAGCATTAATTAAATTAGTGTTAATAACATTTTATATATAAGTTCCCGTAGTTCCTAGAAGGAATATAAGTTATTGGCCGTCTACAAAAGAAAATGATTTTAAAAAATCAAGTTTTTTTGAGTATTTTTGTTACGCGATTTTTGGAAATTCCAAACTAATTAATTAAACCAGACCACTGTTAATATGAATGATAAAGGTTTATATATCATTGAATTCCAAATATGTTGGAATATTCTGCAGTATATCATGATTAACCTACTCATACATAAGTATATCTGTTTACGGTGTTTTCGTTCCAAGTATCCGGTAACCATTGGGGCAAGGGGATTTCTGTTATCTGAGGAAATGTTGCAAACATTACATATTGCCAATAGACTTCAAATATGCCGAAATTCACAATTTATAACCGTTCACAAAGCTTTAGGCATGTTCGACCTTTTCGACCACATGCCAGCCTTTGTTAACAACAAACACCCTCTTCCAAAATAATAATTAATTATCAATTTCACCAACTGCCCTTATGACAACGAACAATTTAAAAACCTTAAACTCATTTCATTTTCATTCCATTCCAATTTCTATTAAACGAAAAAGGACTTAAACATAAATTCCTGGAAAAAGTTTTGTGGAAGTCTTCAGGGACTATTTTTTTGGTAAATAACCTTTCGTAGTGACTGTGTCATCTTGGTATCCTTTGAGGCGTTTGCAACCTCTCTCTCTCTCTCACACACACAAAAAGGAAATTTGGGAGCAATGAACGTATTACGAATTAAAACAGGAAAGTGCGAACAGTCGAGTACACGGCAACAGTCATATCAAACAATAAAAAAAGAAGAATAAAAATAACGTTAACAAAACAGTTGGGGCGATTTAAAAACAAAACTTAATTTTCAATTTCGGCCTGTATAAAAAGAGGGAATATAAAAGTTACCAGACGGAGCAATTAAAGTAAGCAGCAGCAGAAAAAAAATGATTTAAAATAAATAATGGAAATAGGACAGAATCATATTTCTTTCAGAACAAATTATGGACGATAACAAAAAACGTCAATAAATTACAAATTTTTCTTATTATGAGCAATTTTTTCGTTCGTGGTACAAAGGGGTAACACTCAAACTCAAAGAGCCTAAAATTTTAAATGAATACATCTCCACCGTGAGAAGATAAAGAAGACAAAGAACAACAGAAGCAAGCAAGGACACTGCAATGTTTATTGGTTAACATAACAAGTTCTAAGAAATTCCTGGAGTTTCGTTTTTTTTTATACATATCTGCAGTTGAGCTGATTAACACATCTATTTGAAGCTTGTTAATGGAAATATACATATTAAAACAATTCTAGTTGCGGTCTCACACATCCTATGGAAAGTTATAACCAGGAAAAAAGCTTCTACAATATTAGTAGATTACCCTACTTGGCAATATTACAACATTTTATGTATGTTGGAATCTCTGCAAAAAGGATTAAAAATTCTCCCTATTTTTTGCACAATTCATAAGTTTATGTTAGTATGAAATACTGTGTTTCTAAATTCCATAACTACTGATACTGTTAAGACATTTTGACACGCGAATATTTAGCTTCTCCCACACAAAACATTCTAAAATTAAAGTTGTTATAACATATAGACGAATGATCAGAATACTCTGAAATTTGGTCTTCGGTAATGGTTTTATAGACGTTGCATTTACCTGGAATATGTGCAATATTGCCACACCCCTTCTGGCAACTCCCACACAGAGTGGAATAAATTTTGCTTTAAATAAAAATGTTATAACTTTCATACGGTTAGTCCTGGTTAAAATTAAATTTTTTCCAATACACAGTTCTGAAGAAAATTATTTTTTAGTTTGTCCGTATTTTCTTACTTTTCTAGTTCGTAATTGTTATGGACGTTACGATTTTTTGCTGATGTGCATATATTTATATTTATATTTATATTTTTATCAAACATTTTCATCTTGATCAACAAAATATTTTTTTAGGCATTATATATCAGATGCTCGCTACTTCTCACAGTTTCAATAGATATAATGTGGCATTCATAGTATTTTACCCTACTAGTAACATTTTTTGTAATTTATGTGAGCTAAACACTCTTGGCCGATCCTAAAAAATTGGCACAAGGAAGTTTGGCCAAGCGCACGCTATTTAATTTGAAGCAAATTGGTCCAGATTTACATATAGCCCACATACCGATGTCGCTTCTGATTACTTCAAATTTGACTCAGTAGCTTATAATTCAACTGGAAACATCTTTGATGGAAGTGGGTAAGATCGGTTCAGATTTAGTTATAATTCCCAAACAAATTTCGCTCTTGATTTGAAATTTCCGCTCTAGAGACCACATATATAGTAGGATGGGTCACGAACATTAATTGCAGCGGGCATCCCCCAGAAATGAAGATTGTATTGTTTAATAATGATCTGCAAAATATTTCGTCGCGGGGTCAAGCCATCTGTGAGCTAAACGCTCCTGAAAACACATTTAAAAACCATGTTTTTCCATGTACCCTACACCACTTCGTGGACTAGGGTATTATAAGTTAGTTTTCCGCCAAATGTTTGTAACACCAAGAAATAATTGAGCTAGACCCACCTTTAAATATACGGATCGGCTGTTTGTCTGTCCGTCCTTCCGTCTGCTGTCCATCTAAGCTTGTTCACACTCTACAGGTTGCAATTGCTGTCCGATTATCATGAAACTTGGCAGAAGTTACTTTTTTGGCCAAGCACGATTGGTATTGAATTTGGAGAAAATCGGTTCATATTTAGATATAGCCTCCATACAAATATCCCTATAATTTACACTATTACTGCTCTAGAATACATATTTTACATGGGATCATGACCAAATTTTCAGGATCGTGTTATAAAGTGTGTTTTTTATTGAGGTATAGAACTTCGAATTGAAATAAAACACAAGAAAATCGTTTTAATGTCCATAAATTTGGCTTTATTGGAAGGATAATTTTATGCCATTAATGTTTAAATATGATTTCGGGCATGTGGCCGCCGCGGCTGGCTCGAATATAGGCAATTCTACAGGTCCAATTTTCCAAAGCTCCAATTGCTGTGCACGGTGGCGAATCGATTCATTCGGGTCCTCTTCAACACTTTGCTCTACAGCGGCAATTGTTTCTTCGGTGCGCACTGTTCGACGTCTCTGCGGATGCGTATTATCACATAGAGTAAACGTAATGCGAAAACGATCCATGGTTAACCGCTTGTCTGATGGACGATTATGTCGACCATAAAATGGACGGAGCTTGCGGTGAACTTCGCGAACTGAAACATTACTTTCGAAATAAATTTGCACGATTTGCAAGCGTTGTTCTTTTGTCAACCTGTTCATGATGAAATGGAAAACCAAACTAAATATTAATCACTTGACAGCTGACAAAATGGCCGCCAGTTAAAAAAGTGATGCCAACTTAAAGTTCTATACCCCAATAAAAAACACCCTTTATTTGAACTAGAAATAGCTCACGGGAAAGTGGATCACATGTGTCTATGTTGTGATATAGTCCTCATACAAATGTACCTCTGATTTACAATACTACTGCTCTAAAATGCACATTTTACATCGGATTTTGATCAGATTTCCCAAACAATGTTACATTTAGACTAGAAACATTTGAAAAGCCAGCTATATAGGTCAATGTTTTGTTATAGCTCCCATACAAATGGGCCCCCGGTTTACACTATTATCGCTCTAGAACCCACATCTTACATTGGATATTGATAAAAGTTTGCAGATCATGTTATATTTAAATAAAGAATTACTACTTTGAAAGTGATCTATAAAGGCCCACTTTTTAATGCGACCTTACAATTGGGCCCCCATTCTACTATATTTCATCTCTAGAACCCACATCGTACATTGGATCTAGATATAATGTTGCATATCATGTCATATTTCAACTAAGAATACCTACTTTTCAAGTGATTTATATGGAACCACTTTTTAATGTAGCGTCCTTACAAATGGCCCCATTTTTTGCAGATTATATTATAACTAAGAATACATACTATGAAAGTCAATATATGTGTTCATTCTTTGGAATAACCCAAATGGGTCCCCATTCTACTCTATTACAGTTCTAGAAACTACGTCTTACGGTCTACGGATCCTGATATATTTCTACTAGGAATACCTACCGTGAATGATATATATATATATATATATCCATGTTTTGGACCAGGCCCAAGTGTAGTTATAGGCCCCCTTTCAAATGTCGGTCCGATTCATCCTATTACTACTGTATAATTTGTATTTGTCTGCCGGAAAATTGGATCAATTTTCATATTATTTACCGTATTCGTTAAATATGACTAAAAATTAATTTATAGTATACTGTATAATTTATATGAACTATATAAAATTGCTCCCATGAAAAACCTGGGTTTTGTAATAAAAGCGAGGTATATACGCAAGGGGTGGTGTAGGGTATTATATAGTAGGCCCGCCCGACTTTAGCCTTTCCTTACTTGTTTTATGTTGCATTTGTATCATTTTTTTTTTGTCTGAATTAATAGACCCTTGGAACCACTTTCAATAAAAAATTATTCTTGTCTTATAATAACTCATTGGTCATATTATGGTACGTTTTTAATTTTTTTTGTTTTTCAAGTTGACTGCAAAAAACTCATATTTCGTGGAAAGATTTTATAAGAGAATGGAAGAAAACAATACCTTTCGAATGATTCCTAAATGATGAATATAGGACGAAAAATGAGATCACTGATGACCATGTTTGCAATATAGTTTAATACAGGGGATGAAATTTAAGAGCCAAAATGTTCTAACTATTTTTACAAAAATAGTTAGAACATATCAATGCATTTGTGTGGTAGCGCATATCATACTAAGATCATACATTTAGATTTGCCCATCGTGAAAATGTCATCGTTATTCCAGCAAATACTTTAAAATAATGTATGTATGTATGCAACAGGCAGTGCCAATTTCAAAACAATATTTTAGCACCGATTTAAACGTAACTATGTATCTACATGTGTTAACTTAAAGCAAATACTTAAGTTCACTTCAAATCATTCGAGAGAATGGTTAACTTCCAACATCGACATACAATCTCATTATCGATGTATGTGCATTTCTTCAACTGTCCGTAATGACACACGTCCAGGAGCATTCTATGTGTCAGTCTTATTTGTGCCTCCCATTCCAAGACATGGATGGCAGAACTTTCACTTTTCTTGCACAAGTGCGTGTTCATTGTTTTAAATTGTTAAAAAATGTTACAGATTAGCACCGCCAGTAATGGACATCGCAACTTTATGGCTGCTCATTACAACATATCACGCAAATTATATAATCGATTATATTTTAAAAATTAGCTAATTAAATTTAATAGTTTTCTTATTTCTTCATTTAAAAGAAATGTACAATTTGTATTTCTTTATTTTTATGTTTTTAGAAAATACTTAAAATTTATTAGAAACGCGTAGACATTTCTTAGTTTTTTTCGTATTGTCTTTTTACAGATGTGAATATCTCAAAATAATTTTTGGGTTCTGGATCGAAAGTTATTGAATTTTGTCCGATGGAATTAATTTTTATATTATTACTAGCTGAACCCCCGCCCGCTTCGACAGACAGAAAAACATACGGAAATTAAAATCAGGTTTCAAATTGTTTTTTCTTGTGATTGCTAATATATGTATCACTTGTAATCAAGGTACTCCCTGATATACTAAAGAAATGGATATGTTCCATGGAGAACATTGAAGAGCAGAACGTTAGTTTAAGGCGAATAAAGGAAATGTCAAAAGTCAAATTGATTTTTGGTTGAGTGTGAATCTCCACCTTTCCATTACCAAAACAAAAGACTTCCTACGTAAGAAGAACTTACTTAATCGAATAGCTGGAATTCGAATGTACTACATTCAAAGCACATATAAAGTCAATCAAATTGTTCACTAATGAAACAACACAAAAACTAAAAAAATAATATAATTTCCGTTTTCATGACATAAGTCAAGAAAATTCACCATCTTTCAAATCCCGCCCATTTGTATATTCTCTAAGCAGGATACAAATAAATTAACTCACAAAACAATGTAGAAGTTTCGGTGTCGAATATACTTTAAAACTGGATTTAATTTCGTATGGGAAGGGTCAGGGCCCCTTTCCGCCCATCTCGGTGTCGAATATACTCTAAAGCCGGTTTTAATTTCATATGGGAAGGGTCACGCCCACTTCCCGCCCATCTTTGTACAACTATTTGCACTGGATCTACTCACAGACATTTTCAGCAATCTAGGTGTCATAGAACTGACAAAATTTCAGTATTGTATCTGTCATAGAACTGAATACATTCGAAAATGGGTTTTAATTTCGTATGGGTTTTAACTTTTCTAATACCGCCCATTTTTGGTATAATTGTGCAGACCAACAATTCGTTAACTTTCTCAAAAATTCAGGATTCTAGCTGCATCATTACATCATTACATTAAAAAAACGAATAAATCCCCAATTTTTGTGGGAGGTACCACTCAAATATGAAAAAGTAACATAGCCTATAGCTGGTTCAGCATGAACATACTGTGACAATTTGAAAAAGATCGGATATATATATATATATATATATATATATATATATATATATATATATAATTTAATGTTTGACTGCGCCTCAAATGGTCTATCCGCTTAGTCCAATTTTGACATTTCCACGTTTTTGAGTAACAGAGCCAATTGCTGCTAACTGCGACGAATCGATAAATGATGGTCATCATTAACACTGGCCGATACAGCTGCGATATTTTCTTCAGTTCGCACTCTACGTAAGCGTGTTGGTGGTTTAATGTCCAACAATGTAAATTTGGTGCGAAATTTAGTCACAATAGCCCGAATAGCCGCGGCATTGGGTCGATTAAACTGACCATAAAATGGAAGCGCGCGATGAACTTTCTTAACAGAGCACGCATTTTGATAATAAAATTCAATAATTTGCAAGCGTTGTTCGTTTATAAGACGATTCATGCTTAAATTATAGACCAAACTGAAGATATTTGACAGTGAAACAAAACACGAAACTTGCGTCAGCTGTTTAAACCAGTGTTGCCAAGATAATAGCTAAGAAATCACCCTTTAGATATAAAACTATTTTCATAAAAATGGTGTCACTGACGTCGTTTTTGTCAGATATTCATCATTTAGCCATCATTCGGATTCTGTATTGATTTCTTTTTTATTTTTTGTAACACATTTTACATGCAGCGATAACAAAAAAAATCTGAAGTCAGCTTTGGACTCTACGTACACTAAATGTATACTGGGATATCTGTTGTTGCCTCCTGTAATCCTGTGACATTTGTGTAAATCTTTAAAGTGACCTTTTACCTAAAACATACATATGTGTGTATGTTTGCCTTAACTGTCTCCATTAAACACTCGCTCATTGGCTCTACCTCTCAATCCCCACCGACTGCATTTGGAATAAGTTTATCTGGAAAGTTTTAAAATATATCACGTGCCAAGGAAGCAATTTTGATTTTTATATTCTTTCCTCCGTGGAACACACACGGGCGCGCATACACAGCAGATTATCAAACGTCCCATAGACACCTCTTTTGTCGGAATACGAGTGACTACTTGCAGTGACTTTTGAAACTTTGGCGGCAAAGTTTCTTCTTTTTGACAAAATTTCAGTTTTATTTGCTATCCAAGTTTTATGGACCAATGTAATTTTGAAACTAAAACGTGACATTTCACATGAAGGGTGTGTGTGTGTGTGTGCAGGATCGACTTAAAGGAGCACTGTGCATTATGAAATTTAATGAGATATTTGATATTGAAAATATATCAACGGCAGGGAGAATGGACGAGCGATTGGGCGAAAAAGACGATAAAAATATGAAGTTGTAACAAAAGAAAATCAAGAAATCTTTCATGCACATGTACGCGGATACCAATCGATGAATGCTGATGGAAATTCTTGTCATTCTCTATGGTCAGATGTACAGTTAATCCTATTTTATTAATCTATTTCTAGGGAAGATTTTCGAAATAAATAATTCTCAAAGAAGATCTCGAAGTTAAACTAGATATTCGACTATGAACAGCAGAATACACGATTTTTCGGAAATGTCTTAGTATACAAATATCTAAATTGACATACAAATAATAATAATGGTCCAAATATGTTACTGCGCTTCATTATCATAATCATAAACATATGAGTCGGCTACATGGAGAAATCGATCTGTGGCAAAGTGATACCAATTCCTTAAATACATACAACATTTTTAATTATTTCGTTTTTTTCTTCTCATATTTCAATTGTCATTATACTACCTCAGTAAGTCTTGGTACAGGATTTGAAACAATCGCCATGAGGAATATTTCCATAGAAGTTTTTTGTCATAAATCAATTGCGTCGCAGAAATGAATATTGATGACTCTCTGTTCAGTTTATTTTCGGTTGTTTCTATTTTGAGGTAAATGCACTTTGGTTAAGTGCTTCTGCGTGTTTTCATTTCTCACAAATGAAACGACAACGAGGCGGCGAACTCTGAGTGCTGGAAACTCGTCTTCTACAAAGGTAATATTTGAATGCATGCACGTATTCCGTATTTCGTTAATACGATTTGTAAACATGGCGATAAGCTATAATAACTTGAAGAAAAAAAGAACCAAATTGACGTTAAGGTTGATCGTTTAAAACCTTTTAAAAAACTCTAAAGTTGTAATTTTATTATTTTACTTAAGGCGTATAAAATGTATAGAAACCCAAGAAACTGCAGACAGGCGTGTTATAAACCACGTCAAAATTTTTCCCTGCGAATAGACGACAGCCCAAATATTAGCATGTTATGGGCATTGGCCAATCGATTCGGTATTTAATATTGAGTGGATTGGTAAATTTGTTGGCTGTTGACTTCGAGATATTCGAGGTTTTTAAATGTCGTTGTGCAAATCGAACAGGATGTAAGATGTTTATAAAGTTGATTCAACAAAATTAGCTTTATTTCAATTTTTATAAATCATGGCATATCTTTTGCATGCTAAAACATTTCCACAGCTTAAACATTTCCACAATTCTAAAATGTGTGTACAGTGGCACCAAAAAGTATTCGCTCATATACACATTTTCAAAAGAAATGCTCATAAAGATTAATCTTTTAAGATTATATAACTTTTGTTAATTTGTTTTAGAGTCCTCTTCTAACAATAATGGCAAATGCTGGTCAATAATGGTTGAATAAAACCTAAAGAATGAAGTTGCTAGCATGGGAAGAAGTTGGGGAAATAAAACTACTAGCATATAATAAATCACAATATAATCAATTTATTAAGGTCCTATGCTCCTTATAGGAACGCCGGGAAAATATATATATATATTCGTTTCGTGGATTTATATTAATTTTTCTATGTTTTTTTACTATTTCGCCCCCATTCGAAAGTTTTTAACTAAATAAGTGCAATATGTCAACTTAAACAATTTCTTGTTTACATAAGTATCGTTTTTAAAATCTCACTATGAAACATTTG
Source organism: Polietes domitor (assembly GCA_947397865.1). Classification (NCBI taxonomy): domain Eukaryota; kingdom Metazoa; phylum Arthropoda; class Insecta; order Diptera; family Muscidae; genus Polietes; species Polietes domitor. The sequence continues at coordinate 276,075,339 of OX377618.1, forward strand.
TAGTATTGCACCTTCCGACAGTTCGTATTACAATTAAACTGGAATGAATCTGAATCTATAGGCAAAATTGAGTTAATTGGCGTATTGCGTTTTTTATTTTCTTATCCTGTTGCCCCTTCACAGGACTACAAAATTCCAAAGGATATATATTTTTATAAATATTTTAAACACTTATTCAAACCCTATGATACCGGTATAAGTGTGAAATTAAAGAGGAGAATATCTGTTTGATATAAATACTTTAAATGACGTGCTTCTATTTGTATTAATTTAGAATTAACAACAAATTAAATAATCCAAGGGAAACGTGATATAACAACCATATGCTAAACCAGGACAAATAGAAGCATGCTATTTTAAGTATTTTTAGCAGATATTCTCCTCTTTTATTTGGCACATATACCGGTTTCTTAATTTAAAAATAAGTATTTAAATAATTTTTGTAAAATTGTATCCTTTGGAACTTTGAAGTGAAGGGGCAACTGGATGAGAAATTGAAAAACAAGAAACGCCAATAAAGTCAACTTCGTCTATAGTTTCAGACGTATATCATCCGGTTCAAGTGTAACGACTTTTTTAAAAATTATCGTATGGTGTTATTATTAACTGAATTAATACTTTTAGGAGTACAGATTCTTCTGGAATAATTTTTTATTCATTCTTGTAACATTAAATAAGGTGTTATTAGTTTCATTTGTTATTGCTAATAGAGGACTACAACATTTATTAAAATATATTAATAAAACTCATATCATCTTAAAAGATTGTTGTTAATGATTAATGTTGCATATGACAAATGTTCTAAAGTGTAAAATTTTGATGTAATGATAGGAGACATAAAATATGTACATTTAGAAACTTTTTTTCGAGAAAGAATATAGAACATGAAGATCAGTTAGAAGGTTGGAATCTGTCTACAATTTTTGTGTTTCAAAACTAATATATATAAATAATATGTAAAAAATTATTAAAATGTTATTTGTTTGTTATATATGTCTAAAACACTCCAGATACAATGATTTTGCAGATGTTCTTTCTGTTGCGGTTTATGACTTACACATGTTGTCTAAAGGTAAAATATCGCAATTTATACCCTCCACCAGAGTATTATATCTTTGTGCATTTGTTTGTAACACACAATAGGAAACGAGATACACCCATCGTTTATTATTCAGATCGGCTTTAAATTACTTTTTGAGTCTACTTAATAATGTCTGTCGCAATTATTGTTCGATCCTAACATAAATTGGCACAGGTAGGTTTTTCGAGCCAAGGACTACGCTTTTTAATTTGAAGAAAATGTCGCTCCCGATTTGACTTTTTCCACTCTATAAATCACATACTTCATTCGATTTGCTTCAAATTTGGCACAGTACCTTGTTATGGAGCTAAAAACATATAAGATCGGTTTATTTTTATAATTAGCTGCAAATTTCGCTCGCGATTTGGTTTTTTTCCTGGTACATATATACTACACGTTATTCGATTCTAAAACAGTGCTGATTTACGTTAACTTATCTGGCAGCAATGGCCTTAGCGAGCGTAGTTTCTATCAGAGCCAGAATTATTAAACACAAATATTACAGCATATTTATTATTATATCCTTACTCTGCAGAGTAGGCATTCACGTAAAACAGGGTCGATATTGCCACACCCCTTCAGGTACCTCCCTCACAAATTGACAAACTTTGGTTGAAATAATCATATATAACATCCATATGGATATTCGAAATCAGTTGCAATTTGATATTTGAAAATGGTTTTATATTCATATGAAAAATATTAAACGTATAAAATATTTATGATTTTGTTACGCCCCTTCTAGTACCTCCGTCAATTGTCCCCATCCTATGTAATATTAAATCCTTTATAACCTCTGTGCCGGTGCCACCTGTGGCACGAATAGGGTGTCCAAAAGCGAAACCGGTTTACCGGTTTCTTCACCTGCAACCGTCGGCCGGTTTTTTAAAATGGCAATTTTCGGTTAACCGAGAAAACCTTGTTTTTCGTGTCGGTTAACCGGTTTTTGGTAAATAAGTGAACATTGCACCAATAAAAAACTTCTGCACAGGAACATTAGCATTTTACCTAAATTGTGACATATATGTAAATGCGTCGTACCAGTGCAGCATTTGACACGCGAAGCGCTTTTTAATTAGGTTGCACAATTAAACTATTATTATAATACGTTTTCGTATTATAATAATATGTATTTAGTTTCATAATAAAAAAATATAATTTAAATATTTTCCTACTTTGATTTAAAAAAACCGGTTATAACCGGTTTTTTAAAAAACTACAATCGAAAAAAATTGAATTTTCGGTCAAACCGAAAATCTAAAAATCCAAACAACTGATCGGGATTTTGATTCTTTGTGTGAGGGTATATATAAGTCAATTTAACCGACTGAAACCTACTTACTAGTTTTTAAGTGTAACATGAATCCATACTAAATCCAACACAGCAGCCTATCGTATTTCTGTTTTTTATACACTCCACGAGAGTATTATGTCTTTGTGCATTTGTTTGTAACACCCATAAGGAATGGAGATAGACCCATTGTTATTTATACCGATCGGCTTAGAATCACTTTCTGAGTCGATTTAGCAATGTCCGTCTGTCCATCTGTCCGTCTGTCTGTCCGTCTGTCTGTCCCTCTGTCCATCTATTGTTGTAATCACGATACAGGTCGCAATTGTAGCCAGAACCAAACGAAACTTTGCACAACGAAGTTTTCCGGGACAAGGACGAACGCTATTTAATTTGAAGAAAATCGGTTCAGATTTAGATATAGCCCCCATACGAATTTCACTCCCGATTTGACCCTTTTCACTCTAATTCTTCTAATTCATACTCTAACAGATTTTCTTAAAAATTTGCAAAACATCTTATAGTTTCACTAGAAGCGCCTGTGGTAAAAATGTGTTAGATCGTTCAGATTTATATATAGCTCCCATACAAATTTCGCTCCCAATTTGAATTTTTCGGCCCTATAATCCACATATTTCAACATAAACACCTGTGGTAAAAATGTGTTAGATCGGTTCAGATTTATATAGCTCCCATACAAATTTCGCTCACAATTCGGCTCTAGAATCCACATATTTCAACAGATTTTCTTCAAAATTGGCAAAACATCATATATTTAATTCATACAAATTTCGTTCCCCAGAGAATTTCTTAAAATTGAGCATAACACGTTATACTTCAACTAGAAGAACTTATTGTGAGAATTAGTCACTTCATTCCATGTTTGGATATAGCCCCGATACAAATATTATTCTCGATATGACAAATTGGACCAGGTCATATTAGCCTATGATTAGGAAACATACAAAAAATTTTCCCGTTTTCACTTTTTTACTGAATTGAATTGAATTCCGATAGAAAGTGGAGTGTATCATATAGTCGGCAGGCCCGACTTTAGCCTTTCCATACTTGTTTTTTTTTGTATTTTAACGGAAATAAAATATAAAATTTATCTATTTTTTATAATATAATATGGTAAATATATATAATATGGTAAATATTATATTTAAAAAAATCTGCTACTTAAACGATTAACTGTGGAGTTCAATTAATTTTGAAAAGTACGACCAATAAAATTGCCTTTATTTTGTAATAAAAAATTAAATTTGAAATTTCCTTTCGATTTACCAAAACCGAATATGAAACTATCTTATATTTACACTTCAGTCAAATGGTGTGCTGTTTACGGAAAACACTACAGGGAACATTTTTGTGGAACATGGAAACCATCTAGCTATTCAATGAATGTGTTTTTTTTTTTGCATTTGGCCGGAAGTCATTAAACGCCACAGGTTACTAGACATAACACAATATCAGATATAAAATCATAGACGTTTCCGGTCACACGAACGAAAATTGTGGGACTTTGTTTTTATCTAGGGTAATTGTTTACGACATGTGCGTTCACGCACTAATTTAAACAATATTAAACTATAACTGATTACGAATATCTGTAGGAAATTATAAGGACTAATCGTATACTTATTTAAATTAAGCAGTGACATTAGTAAAAAGTGTAAAATGTCAGTAATTATTTTACGTAGCACAACAGATTCAGTGAAATAATTTATTTATTGCTCTATTTAACATCATTTAATTTGTTCACTTTGTATTTGTAATATAATGATTGTTCTTCTTTTCATTGTATGATTAAAAGTGTTCAATTATTGAAGAAGTAAAGAAGCAAATTTAACTCAACGATAACACGATTTTTTAAGTCATGGAAATATAACCATATACGGACACCACTACGTGATAAAAGACCAAAAAAGACCCGTGTCTCCCAGTTTTGCCCAAAGTCATGCACTTTTTATGGACCCCAAAGATTTTGAGCCTCGGTGTTATTTTTGCAAAAAAGTGATCATTTTCTCATGCTCATATCTTGCTCATACCGTTTGGAATTTTGATTTACTCTCTGAGGCAAAGTTGTAGCTCTTGTCAAAAAAAATTCATCTTCAAGGTCAAAATCGCAAATGTTGACGAACAAATCTTATAGGTAGTAGTGTGTGTAGGTTGCGTATACGTGCTGTTATTTAATGATAATAACACTCATACGCACTGTAGTCGGACTGACCACTAACAGAAACAGGTCTGCAAGATATATTTTTCCTACCTAACCGGTATGAGGAATCATTCCTAGAAAGTTCATATGTTCTAGAAAGTTGTTTATTGAGATCATAGGTACATTTTTGTAGTTGATTGTTTCCTTGAATTTTAAACGGTTTGCTACATATGGACCTGAACAGGGGAAAAAGGTTTACAAAATCTAAATTTTTTAAAAGTTTTTGCCTTGAAGATGATAAATAAAAATTCCAAATAGTTTGCAAGATATGGGCCAGAGAAATTGATTCCTTTTTGCAAAAATGACACCGAGGCCCCAAATATTTGGGATCCATAAAAAGGTGGATGACTATGGGCAGAACTGGGAGGCACGGGTCTTTCTTGGTCTTTCATCACGTAGTGGTGTCCGTATACGGTTATATTTTTTCGTGTTGCACTGTGCAATCTACTATCAAAGCTTTCACTCACCAACGCTTTCTCTCGTTGTGCGTTTTCTGCCTATAAAAGTAAGAACTGTTGGCATTTTGTTTCTCCGTCTCGTTCTTGCAAAATTATTGATTTCTGTTTTAGTTTGAATAAATAATGGAAGTATTTGAAATTATAAATACATCTTAATACGGAACGCAATAATTTAAATATATTGTTGAACTAGAAACAATAACCTCGCTTACAGGTATAGTTTTACCAAGGATTTGGGAAGAGTTCGTTGGACCAGATATTTTCCGATCTCAATTTGTTTTGTGCGAAATTTGGCAAGTACCACTTCTCTTTGAAAGCCAAGCAGATTTGTCACATCATGATGAGTTTGCCCCGACGCGTTAAACTCTCTGCTACTGGTTAATCCAGATTTCTTCTATTTCAGATTTAGTTATGATTTCAAAATAGTCCTTTAAATTTGCCATATTTGTTGTTTAGAGCCAATCTCATACCTTTAATTTTTTGTTTGATCAATGCCATTTCATTTCAATTAAAAATATTGTCCAAATTAATACACAAACAATTTGCTTTGCTTAATTACTGGCAGAAATATTGTGTGTGTAATTTGTACGATAAATGTTTCCGGACAAGTGTGCGAGAGAGCGCGTGTTTATAATGACATAATTATTAACAGTAATTAAAATATTTATTTGGAATTTTGCTAAATGTGCGTGTGTGTGTTTTTTCGTTTATATTATTTGTTTATGCTTTGGAAATAATTAGCAACAAGTCTGCTTATTTAAATGAATAGATTTTTTCACAAATTACATACATGTAAGGAATACTTTTTATTTGCGCATTGTCAGTCTTTTGGTAACATGTTAATGCAGATCTATATACTTAAAAAAAACTGTAAAATTTGATATGATTTCTTCTAGAGTTATGGTGTACGAGAAATGTTCATGTGAATCAGTTAAAATCCTCAGGTTAAAGGTACCCGGAAAAAGTAAAGTAAGGTATGAGTTAAAAGATTATCCTCATCTGTTTGGGGGCTTTTTCCATTAAAAAGATTCTAAGTTCTCTCAAGGATTTCTGAAAAGGACATCATCCATATAAAATCTGTGGACAGTCATATGAATTTGTAAAAATATTTGGATACTAAATATTGTTCCAATATGTAGATTTTAATTAATTATTATTTTTATATGGATTATCACATCGGGGAAATGTCATTGCATTTTTTACCGTAAATAATAAACGCATCAAAAATTAAGCGCCAAATTTCTATATTTATCGTTTACAACGTCATGTTGGAAAATTCTTTTGTAGATGACGTATAGTCAAGTCGACTACCTCAAATCCACCATCATACTATCATCATGTCATCGTCAGGTGTCGGGTTTGTAGGTGTTAGATAAAAAGAATCATTCCCTTCGGTTCAGGATTCACGAACACAACTGTCACTTGAGTAGTAAACTTTAATTTATGCAGTGCACTTTTTTAGACTTAATAGAGTTTATTTTATTCAAAAAAAATCAAATTGAATTGTTTGGATATTCAAACAAAAAGGAATAAACTATTGTTGTGATTTACTGAAACTTAATTAAATTCTATAGCCATCATTAGATGTTGTCATAAAGGATAGAAATAATGGAATTCTTTAAATGTGGACTCCTAATGTTTCCTATTGTCGTTCTATTTTATTTTATTATACATGTGTATTTGTTTTTGTTGTTTGCATATTTGTTTAGTGTCACATAAATATTTGCCCCTGACAGCAAACTATACTCATACAAGACACTCATTCGTACACTCATTCCTACACACAGATATACATGTACTTATCTCACACAGTTCTGTCTCAATCTGTAAATGTGTGGGTGGAGGCTATTGTTCTCCAGAGAATTTTTGAAACGAAACAACAACATAATTTCTCCACTTCGTCCTTTGGAGGTTAAACTATGTTTATTTTACACTCGTGTAGTTTGCATGTGGCTGTTCCGGGTATTGGTTGGGAAGTGATTTGGAAACAACTAAAAATTACATTTGGTTCGGCCTTCCCGAATCGTGTTCCACAGTAACTTCACAGTCTCATTCTCGAATTATCAACAAGGTTCTCGAAGTAGTTCTCCAATAATATTTTAGAATTTAAATGAAAGGTTTTTGAACTGTTTAGGTTCTCATATGGTATTGGGAGACTTGGTGAAATTATTTCCTAGGGTAGAAAATTGAATTTATCCACCTTCTTAGATGGAAAGGCCAATAGAAATATATAGAATGTAATTTGAGAAACTGTCGTTTAGTACAATGTATAAATTCGTTGAAAATAGTACATGTGGACTATAAATATATTTTTATACCCTCACTCTACAGAGTAGGAGAGTGTGATATGGGACAGAAAAAAGTGTTACGCATTGAAGGAGTGACTTAAGACCCTAAGTATGTTTGGACGAAATCCGTTTCACGACTTTTTAAGCTGTTTGAGCCATGTGCGCCCGTCCGTCTTGCTGGTGTACACGATAACTCTCGACTCAAACTTTGCACATGGTAATGTTTTCCCAAACTTAGCTCATGTTCGAAGATGGGCGAAATTGCCCGTCCCTTCTGGTACCTCCCCCACAAATAGCACATATTCCAATGTTAAATTAAAACCCATATAACTTCCACACGGATTCGGAATCAGCTATATTTTAGTATTTGATAATGTTTAATTTTTAATCACTTTAAGTGTACTAAATATGACGGGTTTTGCCACGCCCCTTCAAATACCTCCCACAGAAATCACCCTAACCGACATACAATTAAATCTGCTATAACTTATATACGGATGATCGGAATACTGTGAAATTTAATATTTGGAAATGCTTTTATAGAATATGAGCGACAATGTCACAACCCTTATGGTACCTCTCGTACATGACATAAACTTTGGTTACAATAAAACATAAAAAATCCATACTCAAAAAATCAAAGTCATTTGCAATTTTATATTTAATGGTTTTATAATCACTTTGAACCTAAAAAATTTACCTCCCACACAATTGTCTCTATCTTAGGTAATATTAAATCCTGCCCTACATTCAATTTATTTATTTATTTCTTCTTTCTATATTCTCTGAGATTGAAGTTATATATAAGTCGGTTCAGCTGATTGAAGCTTACTTACTGGTTTTACTTAGTTGTTTTTCTCGACTTTAGAATTAATATTTCTGAATTTTTATTTTGGTATTTTCATAGTAAAAAAATGAAAAATTAAGACGATTATTTACCTCAATTTATTCGCATTCGAAAATCCTGATTATTCATTACATGAACAAATATTAAAAAAAAAAAATATTCGATCAATCGAATATTAAGAACTTTGAATTTGGGTTAGAGTAATTGTTGCGAAACCATAAGAATATTGGCAGATTCGAAACGAACGTGTGGTGTGTCCTCCATAAAATGCAATGATTTTCATATGTTGTTGTTGTTGTTAGAAACAAAAATAATTGAGGAACATCGACATAATAATGATAGAAATATTTTTTTTTTTCAGTTTTTATCTTTATGAGTTTTTCCGTGCCAAAATCATTCTTTTAGTATTTTTGGTTTACTATTAATATGTTAAAGTGAATTCAACATAAAGCGAATTTCTAGTTTGGGATAACAAAATACACTTGTAATGCTCTACCACTTTTTTCAAATCCTGGGTCATCGGTAAAACGTATTTAGTTACACACAATAAAAATTTATTTAATTAAAATTTTCCCGTACATTTGGAATTCCCGAGAAACTGGGAAATATATTATCATTTCCCGGGAATCCCCGGTGTATATAAAAATATAAGAATAATTATAGCTGTAATAAATATTTATGTCAGAGTGCTGAACATTGAGAGAATGAATTTTGAGTGAGTGCGTATTACAACAATTTACATACTGGCATACTGATATTGGTTTCTTTATCTTAGTTTTAGTAGAAAATTGCTAATTTTTTATTTAATAAATAGTAATTCAGTAGATAAAATTTTCTATTAGAATTAAGAACTATCTGAGTCATTTTATGTCAAGCGGTACTATTTTTATCTCGACAGCAGCGATCGTTTTGAAAGTTTGTGTATGTATTGTTCTCATCAAAATGTTGTTACGAGTTATGGCCAAAAGGCTAAAGTCGGGCGGGGCCGACTATATGATGCACTCCACTTTCTACTCGAATACAATTCAATTCAGTAAACAAGTGAAATCGGGGAAGATTTTTGTATGCGTCTTAATCATAGTCCGATGTGATCTGACCCACTTTGTCAAATCGAGAAGAATACTTGTATCGGGACTATATCTAAATATGAAATGAAGTGACCCACTTTCACTTCTAAGTGATTCTATGCTAAATTACATCGTGTTAACCAAAAAAAGCCGGCTTGACTAAGCGAAATTTGTATGGAAGTTACATATATAACTGAACCGATTTGATCCATTTTCACCATAGGCCTTTCTAGTACAAATATATTTTGCCAAATTTGAAGAAGATCTGGTAAACAATGTGGTTTCTAGAGCGGAAAGAGTCAAATCGGGAGCGAAACTTTTATGCGAGATATGTATAAATCTGAACAGATCTGACCCACTTTGTCAACAGATTTGAAACATCTATATCATATCTATCTATACATATGAGTCCTTGTGCCAAATTTGAAGAAAATCGTTGAAAATATGTGGTTTCTAGAGCGAAAAAAGTCAAATTGAGATCTAAATTTGTGTGGAAGCTATATATAAATCTGAACCGATCTGACCCATTTTCAATATAGGTTTTTCTAGTTGAAATATAAGATATGTTGCCAAATTTGAAGAAGATCAGTTAAAATATGTGGTATCTAGAGAAGAAAAAGTCAAATTAGGAGGTAAATTTGTATGGGTCTATATATAACTCTGAACCGATTTGACTTATTTTGTGTGGTTTCTAGAGCGGAGATACTCAAATTAGGAGCGAAATTTGTATGGGAGCTATATATAAATCTGAACCGATCTAACACATTTTCACCACAGGTGTTTGTAGTTCAAATATAAGATGTTTTGCCAATTTTGAACAAAATCATTTATAATATGTGGTATCTAGACTGAAAAGAAAAAAACTTCGTTTTGCACAGTTTAGTTTAATTCTGGCTACAATTGCGACCTGTACTCTGATTACAAGAAGAGATGGACAGACAGACAGACAGACGGACAATGCTAAATCGACTCAGAAAGTGATTCTAAGTCGATCGGTATAATTAACAATGGGTCTATCTTGCTTCCTTTTTGGTGTTACAAACAAATGCAAAAAGACGTAATACTCTCGTGGAGTGTATAAAAATACAATAGTTTTTATTCAATCGCCTCCTGAAATACTTGACCGATTTAAACACCATTTTGCAAAATACGGAAAAATTCTGCATTATCCTGTAATTTATTTTATTTTTTTTCGAACAACTGGATTTTATTTGAGCAAACTTGCATTGTTGCATCAATATATCCAGTTGGGACAATCGAATTTTACTTGATGCAACCGATTTATTCGGTTTGTATTATTCGATCGTCGGTTGTTGTTGGTATTCATTTAAAACACTTTTATAAATTTTCATTATAATTTTACTTTATTAAATCCGTAGTGAGAATTAAATAGTGCTAATTATTATTTTTATAAATATATTTCCCGGGTTTAGTAAAAAATCATAAACAATTATACAATTTAAAGGGAAGCGACCAAAGCGACTATATATACATGTAATTGAAGATCAAAGGATAAGTTTGTTCGTAGATTTGTGAAACATGATTTTTCTCAGTTTTTTAATTTGGTACAGCAAGAATTCGGACACGACAAATTTTTTCAAGTGTAGTACAGTAGTAATTTTCGTTGTAACACTTTTAATGAAAATAAAACAGAACAAGTTTCATAATAGTTATAGAAATAAGGAAAAATAAGGTTAGCAACTATTAGTGTGGTCTGATCTAATTTGTTATTGGATCTCTTTTGGGACATGTCCAAATCCAATATTTTATCGGTCCTGCATATTTTTATTCTTGTCTTAATTGATTATTTTTTTTTAGTTTTGGACTTTTTTATTAAATGTAATTCCTTAATAAGATTAGGTGATAAGATAAACAGTAATATCTTATTAAAATGTTGACAATCATTTCACAAACCCGTTAAGAAGAGTTGTTATATTTAAACTTTTGAATACACATTTATTTTTTGTAACACGGAGTACATACATGGTCATATTTGGCAGAAGGGTTTGAGTTATGAAAAAATAGCATCAACGCCAGATCGCAGAACTTCTTTATTAAAGCTTAATAAACCGACCATGGCCGTGGTGAAATGACAAGTTAAATGTGGTTCAAAGCGAAGAGGATCAAAAATAACCTGTATTCATATTGACGGAGAGGCTTACCCGGACGTAATATGTAATGCATTGCTATTGAAATTAACACACACACACAGTCAAGCGGAATCGTAAACCTACCAGTTTTGCTCATATCCGAGAATTTATGTTGATAAATCAATTACAAAATCGAAATCTACAATCGACGATATGTGCATGTGAAACCTATCCGTCTCACATCAGTTTCCATGTAACTGTTGCTATCATTTGCACAAACTCATAATATCCTGTCGGATGGTAGGGCGCCTCTTTCAAAGGATCACAAACATATATCCGGAGAATAGGAAATGTCGGAAACTCGCCATCCTTGAGATATGTTGCTGCTGATGTATAACCCTTTTTTATGAATAAATATTTAGATATTTTATGCTGTTTATTTTGCTATTTTATGTTGTTGCCATAGTTGGCATGGCGTTGATGTTAGTGTTGCTGTTGGTGTTGTTGTTATCAAACTGTTTCCATGAAATGTTCCCAATGAATGAATGCAAGGATTTCTCTCGTCTTTATCTCTCAACTCCACTCGAGCATGTGGAGGAGTCTGCAAATCCCTCTGATACTTTCAAACACTTTGGGGTTTCCTTCCAGCTCCTTAATAAGTAAATACCCACTACAAAAGCACATGCACGCGCGCACATCCACATGAACTGACACAAGTCCTTACACACTCACACATCTATCCCCATATGGTTATTTATGTATTTGCAGATGAACGTACTCACATACGTACATACGGACGATTTTCAATGCGAAAGCGAAGGAACAACACGAAGCAAAGCAAGAAAAACTCGACACAAGATTCGTTATAGGCCTCTGGGCTGTTTTACAATACAAAACAAATGTAAATAAATATTTGTTGGCAAAGCTTTTAAACCATAAATTGTTTTCGTTCATTTTCCTGAAAAGATTTCTCAGGAAAATACTTGTTTATTTATCTGCTCTATGTGTGATTGTGTGTATGTGTGTGTGTTCGCTTAATTTCCGGTTTAATATTTTCACCAGATTCTATTCTAAATAAATACATTTAAATATTTGTGGATAAACTCGTACAGAAATGCTGGCCAAGACGGGAAGCCGGAATCCATTGATTGCTACACTCCGATAACCGATTCCGTCTCGTTTACTCTGCGAGGGTTACTTTTTTACTGCTGTGTAATGACGCATGTTTATTTGAGTGTTCGGGTCAAGTTTTAAGGTACCCAGTTCAAGGGATCACATAATGAAATGTGTTTTTTCTAATCAACTCGATTTCGATAAGTGACGATTGCGTTCTACGTTATTGATTCCATTTCTACTGTGGCGACATGCTTTGCCCAGGCCATTTTAGATGTATGATTTAGGTTCCCATTACTCTTTGGTCTAAATGCGGAATATGTGATTGCAGAGGATTTTGCCTATCAACAAGGTTTCCATATTTTTAGTTTACATTAGATTGATGACAACAAGAAATTATATGGATTCTTCTTATTATTATGTGTGGCAATATTTTACAACCACTCTTTCTTTCTGATGTATTTGGTGTCCTCAGCTATGAAATATATATATTAAAAAATGTATTTAGGTTCAAATTTTCCTCGAAGGTACTATTAATATTTGTATTGTAAGTTAGATCACGACTCTTGTATACGTTATACGTTAAATAACCAAGGTACTGTGGGTTATGGACATTACTCACAGTACCTTGGTAAGCCTTGTTTCGAATATTTCAATTTCCGCACACTGTTCGGTAGTGTTATTAAAAGTTATTAAAAATATTTCAAAATTTTATTTTAGATATACATACATATATGTATATTTGTGTAGTGATGTTCCCAATTAAATAAAAGATTGAATACTTTTATGTTTTCTCCCAAAATATAACGCTTTGCTCCTCATTTCCTATTCTAAATCTAAATGATTTATCGCCGTGCAAATCCCTAGATTATATTATTTAAATCACTCTATGTTAGCGATGTTTGTTTTAAATTCACATTTTTAAAGTAGAATACAAAATTACAGTCTAGATTAATGTAAAATAAGTTAACAAAAATTGGACACTATGACATAAAATCAAAGTAGAAAACAAGCACTAAGCCAAAAAAAAAATAAAGTAAAATACTGAGTTTGTTCGCGAGACGGTATTAAAGTTGCTCACTATGTATACATGGTAAATTGAAAACAATATAATTGAAAATATCCAACAAACTGCATGAAAATATGTGGCGGCAAACACGAAATAAAATAAAAATAATAAAAAAGAGCGACTAACACATAAATAACGTGACTAACGCACATTTACGCACGAACATTTGTTCGTTTCTCACGTTCACGAATAAAATAAATTTTGCTCATGATCACTCATGATTCACGCAATTCTAAGCTGGACCATCATTAAATCACGTTTTCTTGACAAGAATTCACTGTGAGAATGGTATTGAGGAAAAACCCGCTAGAAATTAAAATCTGGCTCGAGCCAAACCAAACCATATCAAAAATTTACGATTTTAGTGTACTTTTGGAGAGCTATTGATCGTCAATTGCAATTTGTGGAATTTCTTAACCGATTTAGGACCACAAATGTTTTTTTCGAACTGTTCGTCTCCAATAGGTTAAATATAAAATAAAAACTTAAATATGGGGTTATTTGCATCATAAATTCAACATTCTAGTCTTATGCAAAACTAATATTTGGAGAAAGTGACGTTTTAATCATTCGGTGAATAAATTAGGAGGAAAACTGCACATAAACAGTTGCAATAACAGCGATAACACGATTTCACTTCTGCGAACGGGTATGGAACTGAAATAAAATTGAATTGAACTTTGGTAAATATAAAACTAATATAATATAAATATAACTAATGGACAGCCGTAATTTCATATCTGAAACTGTTTTTGTAATCGCTTTAAATTCGTAAAAAGCGTATACATTTGCTTTTCCCAGCTGTTACCTCCCATATATTTATCACATTTTTAAGATTAAATCCTTTATAACATCTAGATCAGTATCAGTTGATAGTTGATCATGCTTTTAATTATACCCTCCACCTAAGGATGGGGGTACATTCATTTTGTCATTCCGTTTGTAACACCTTGAAATATTCGTCGGAGACTCCGTAAATATAAACTTTATGGAGTCTCCTACGAATATTTCGTGATAAAATTCTAAGACGATATATGTCCGTCTGTCTGTTGAAAGCACGATAGCCACCTAACGAAATGAGGCAGTAGGATCAAATTTTAACTAAATGTGTTTGTGGTTGTAGATCAGTTGGGATTGAAAGTGGGCGAAATCGATCCTGAGGGGAAAAATTTCCCTAACAAAGACTGAAAATACCACCTGATATTTATACTATTTAAGTATTTTTTAATTTCTACTTTATATACACTTGAAATTTGTAGCGTTCATTCCCCTTGTAGGTTGAAATAACCAAAAAGTAAATACAAGTATTAGCGGGCGAAATGGGACAGAAAGGGATAAAAATGGTACCAATGAGACGACAACAGGTAGAACCATGAATTTCGGTGTGTGCATCCCTCTAATTGCGTAGACACGTAAAATAGGAGGATTTTTCGAAATTGTACTATAAAGGGATACAATTGAAAAAGAGGGATAAAAACGGTACCATCCAAACTATTGAATTTGAAATCAGGATATTTGGTGTATACAATCATCCGACTAATAGAAGCGAAACATAAAGGAATTCTTCGAAATTTTTTACTTAAAATGGTACTACGGCTGCAGCTAAAATAATGAAATTCGGTGTGTATATTGATTTGACTGCATAGAATCGTGAAATTGAAAATAAATAGAAAACGTTGAAGTAAACGACATTTACTTACGTTGTATTTGTGTTATCTTGTGTTTTCGTTGCTTGCATTTTCGTGCAACAACAACCACAACTTCACAGGCTTCTCACAAGATTCCGTCTTTGAGAACCTAACGAGTCCACCATCCTGGCAGGATCTCGTTCATGGTCCTTCGAACCGTCGTTTACTTACGTGATGGTTCCTTGAAATAAAACACTGACGGTTTCGATATAAGGGAATTATTATTTATTGATTGTTGACACGGTGGTCTTGGGAGAAATCACTTGCACTTTTTGCGAAAACAAAAGCAAAGTGAACATCACAAACATATTAAGTTGGCTGCAATCCTGGCCTACCAGTGTCAGGGATGACACTTAGTCGTTGAGATCGATCAAGTCGATGTCATCATCGACAGGACCTGATCGATCGTCAACAATAATAATGAAGCATCACTATTTATTTATAATAGTGCGTTATAAAAATAGTAAGTAAATATCGTGATGCAGGGCCGTGCGCAGGGGGGGGTTTTGGGGGTTGAAACCCCCCCCAGAGAGGTTTCGAACATATACTTTTTAAAACCTTCTAGACTTTCTGAAGCAATAAAATATAGAATTTTTAAGATTTTTTTTTAAATAACTCGTCTGAAATGGTAATTTTGCAGTAAAATCATGAAAACACGAAAAATACATAGAAAAATCGTGATATCTTTCTTGAATTTCGGACAAAGGTTATGAAAAATACAAACAAACTAAACGAATTGTGCCAATTTCAAGATTGTGTAGTACTAATTTCGCTAAGGGCACCAAATTGTTTGGAAAATTTTAATTTTTATTAACCGATACCACTTCTTGACATTCGACTAGAGCTATATCTTATGAACTTTTAATTATGTACTGCAATAAAAGTTTGGAAATTTAATAACAAAATCGTTTAGTAATTTTAAAAAAGTGTAGATAAGAATCATAATGAAATCTAAAATATTCTTAATAAAAGCAAATAATTCAAACCCCCCCCAGAGAGGTTTCGAACATATACTTTTTAAAACCTTCTAGACTTTCTGAAGCAATAAAATATAGAATTTTTAAGGTCTATTTAAAATAACTCGTCTGAAATGGAAATTTGGCAGTAAAATCATGAAAACATGATTACATGAAAATACAAAATCGTGGTATCTTTCTTGAATTTCGGACAAAGGTTATGAAAAATACAAACAAACTAAACGAATTGTGCCAATTTCAAGATTGTGTAGTACTAATTTCGCTAATGGACACCCAATTGTTCGGAAAATTTTCATTTTTATTAACCGATACCACTTCTTGTCATTCGACTTGAGCTATATCTTATGAACTTATAATTATGTACTGCAATAAAAGTTTGGAAATTTAATAACAAAATCGTTTAGTAATTTTAAAAAAGTGTAGATAAGAATCATAATGAAATCTAAAATATTCTTAATAAAAGCAAATATTTTTTTTGATGCTTGTAGAGCGCTAGAGCGATGTAACATTTGCGATTGGACATTTTTATGGAGCTGTATCTAAATATGAACCGATGTGTCCTATTTTCATCACAGATGCAACAACAACGTTTTCTGTTACTTCCAATGTTTTGGGAGTTTGCAATTATAATACAAATCCATTTCGACAAATGAAGAAATGAGTCTTAACTTACTAAAATTTTTGTTATATTTATCACTTATGTCTAATATTTTTCAGAGTTAGTATTTTTTGTACATATGTAGCAAGTATTAGTCAAAAGAGAAACAACAAATTCAGTAACTTAGATCTACGTAGGAAAACGATGCTCTAAAATACCAGTTATTTGGTTTTTTGGAATTAAAATGTCTAGTTGTTTCTTCTTGCATTTCATCGAATACATAAAACTGTATTTGTTAATTGAATTTATACATGTTTAAGATTATAAAAATGAAGAAACATTTCCAAATATTTTTTATTTAATCGGAATATGCGTATAAAGATTTTGAGTAAACATCCTGTTACTCATGTCCTATATCAATTAAAACCCCCAAAACTCTGTAGACATCCTATTTAGACCCATACTTTGTCAAAAAGCATATCCAATTTTCTGCATTTATCATAGAAAAAATGCGGGACTGAAGGGTTTATCGCCGAGGAATTTTATCGTTTTTTGTGTAATATTTCTTCAAAATATATATCGAGGGTTTATATTCAAAAGTGGATATGAACCATTTGCTCGAAAATGAGTTTTTGATGCCCAACTATTCTCAGATTTGGATGTCATCTGGAAAATTTGGAAAAGATTTTTTCTAAAGCCATTTTTTTATTTCTGATTTGGCTATCCTCTCGCACGTTAGTTTGTGACTGCATAAGTGGCAATGAACATAAAAATAATAGAAACAAAATATGTCAACAATGGAGAGCATAAAACCGAAGGATATAATTCGCTACAACGATTTTGTTAAAAACATTATTCTAGATTTAAGGCATATCGTACTATCAAATTCCATCATTTCGCGTTAATAGCATTTTGATTCCCAAGTTATCAAGCTAAAATAGGAAAAATGGTGGCTGTAAAGTCAAAAATTGTGAAAAGTATATTTAGAAAAACCGCCGTAACTTTTTATTATATTGAGAATACCAAAATATTTCTTTGGCATGTTATTGCTGACTTCATGGGGAATACTTGTGTATGAATAGTTTCAGAATTATGAATGAAGAAAGTTAAAATATAAGGAATTGCAACGGCGAATTTTGGATTTTTCATCAATTGCAGCGATTTTCGCGACTGGCTACATATATGTTACAAGCGACCAATCTGACGGATGAAGCTGGAATCTTTAAATTCGATGTGTACATCACAGAAAAAGCGTTTTCTATACAACATTGTCAAGATTTCATGCAACAAGTTATGGAGTTTACAATAAATCTTATTCTTATTTCAACATTCATAGTGCTCAATTTTAAACGTGCAAAAGTGGCTATGAACCATGAAACCACGAATAATAGGAAATTTCGAAAACTTTTTAATCGTAGCAATTAGTAATCCTCTTTAGATTAAACTGTAGAAGAGCGATTAATAATTTCTCTTCAAATTAAGGAGAAAATCAGTTTTTTCGCTCTCCTGAAAATTTATGTTTTTTTCATAGCCACTTATGAATATAAGCCCTCGATAAAATAGCAGCGATTGTCTGCTGTCTATCAGCAGGCACTTTCTGCTATTACAGCAGTTTTCTGCAATCTTACATCACCATTCACACTGCTAAAGAGTTTGCAGTCTGCTAAAATTTGCTGTTGTTAATTAAAATATAAAAATAGATAAGCGTTCATAAGCGAGTTTAGTTCGAATTTTCTTTTATATTAGCTTGGGACAAAATGCGCAAATGGCTGTTTACCAGATACAAGTCTGCTGTCTCTTTTTTAACAGCAGAAAATCTGCTCTTTCAGTAGACTTTCTGCTTTCTTTTACTGACATATTCCTTTGAATGTACTGATAGATGGATTACTGAAATGCAATTTTGCTGACAATGAGAAAAGTAAAAAAATCTGAAATTTTTTGTATGGAAAAAATTAAAATTTACTTTAACTTAAAAATGTATTTTTTCCTAAAATGAAGTTAAAATGTTTACTGAAATTTATGCCGAGTTCTTCATACATTTAGGTATTAATGAATTTATAAAAAACATTTGAAATTGTTAAAAAATCTTGAATATTAATCTAAGAAGCAATTCTCGTTCGTTTGCAGAGACTTATTTCTTAAATACTTTATGAATTATTCTAAACAACCACTGCGAAGGCGCCTATTTTGCCTTCGTAACAATCATGGAGTAATAGCTCAACTCTTTATGGCAGAGGTATCATGAAACTTTTGAGAAATATTTCATATTGTCATTTTTTGTATCAGTTTTGCATACTCTGAATCAAAACTATTTGTTTGATTTTTTAGTTAAAAATAACTTATTTTAATTTCACATTTTTTCCTGTATAAAATAAAATTTTCCTCAGTTTAAGTTAAAAATTTACTCGTTTTGAGGAAAAAATCAGCAAAATTGCCCTCAGTTTGAGTAAAAATTTACTTGATTTGAAAACATTTACTAGGTTTTAGGAAATTTTTTTTTCAGCAAAATTTTACTAAAATTTACTTAGTTTTAGGAAAATTTTGCTTAAATTTAGTAAAAAATTACTTGTTTTTAGGAAAAATTTACTTAGATTTAGGAAAATTTCAGCAAAATTCTACTTATTTAGTAAAAATGTACTTGGTTTCATAAATTTTAGTTAATTTTAACTCATTATAGGGAAATTTTTTTTGAGTGTAGATGAAAACCCCCCCCCAGGGGAAAATCCTGCGCACGGGCCTGTCGTGATGTACCTAAAAATATCACAATTTTCCTAATATGGTCATGTCTGTCCATCTGTTCAATAAACACTATGCAATAAAAAATAAAATAAATGTAAATGTGTGCCCGAGCCATAAAAAGTCATAAAATCAACGCAAAAATGCTTTTTTACTAAATTAAAATTTTCGCCTAAAGCGCTTTTAATATACTGTCATTTAATAATACTGTCATTTTGAAAATATTGGTCTATCGCACCCGCTTAAATATCTGATATATATGTTCAAATGTGGTTAGGAACAATTAAAAAAATAAATTTTTTCATAATGGAAAAATGAAATAAAAACGAAAACAAATTTTTGTTTTATTTTTTTTATAGTATAGTATCTATCAATAAATGCAGAAGTTTTGTCCATATTTGATTTTGTTTAACAATATTTTTTTTTTAAATTCTGGTTAAATGGCGTGAAAACTCGCCTTACAAATTTGATAACAGAATATTTCGTTTAAGTTTATAATAGCTGGGATCTTAGCGAAGGAAATAATGCCCAGTTGAAGGAAATTTTGTAGATAAACGTAGAAGTTATGAATCTTATTGTTGTATTCGCTACGATGCCAAAGTTTACCAAAACTATGCTCTCTAATATTTAAAAGTTTTTTGTGTTATTTACACAAAAATTAAAAAAAAGTCCTACTGTCCCTAACTGCCAATGCCGACAGTGTGTGGGTAAGTACCACGTTTCAACGACGAAAAAGAAACCTGTATTTGCATCAATGACATAATGCGATTATAGGTAATAATTGATGCTTGGATGCAAACAATATATGTGACCTGAACTGAAAGTCGACTTAAGATGTGTATGTGACTAATAAATATGACAAATGATTGACAACATTGAGCTTATTGTTGATGAGGTCGAAGGCCAAGGAGCTGCGATTCAATCGATTTCGTGTACAGCAATAAAAGTGAATTGACGATGGCCTATTATACGCGTCACTTGGTCCATCTTCGAATCGCCCCAACGAACTGTTGATGTTTTCCCAGATGAAAGGCGACAATTTCGTGTTATTAATTAATCAATACTTGTTGACAACACTTTTACACGCAATTTGACAGAATTTTCTTGGGCGTTCATGTAAACTGTAATTCACACGTACAAACACACATACACCGAGCCGAGACGATAAGCCTGGTGTCGTCGTCGTTTTGTGGTGGTAATTAAAATCACACAAACGGAATGCCATTTGTTTATGGTCGGTCTTATCTGTGGATTGTCATCTTGGTAATTAACACAGACGACCGGAAATGAGGCAATAATCACAACTTTTAACTTTATTCATAAATCATTTATTTGCTCGCACTTCAATGATTAATGATATTTTAATAACACGAACAGCAGCCCTTCCAATGCCATTTGCACAAAACAGACAAACAAACATCAGCCAACACTATCGCCAGATTTGTGAACATTACTCTCGACTTGAATTGAACCGTGCAAGAGATGTCGCATCTGAACCCAAAAATCGTTTCTTCATTTAATAATTCCATTATCTATTATATTGTATTTGTTGTCCTGAGAATATTCCCATTATACCATTTTACAATACCTTTTTATACCCTCCAGCTTGAAATAATATTCATCGGAGTCGTGGTAAAATTTTTAGCCGATGTAGGCATGTCGACTAGCCACCGAACGAAATGAGCTAGGAGGTTAAAATTTTCTCTAAATGTGTCTTATGGTTGCAGGTCGGTTCGGATTGAAAGTGGGCCAATTTTTCCTTAACAAGGATTGAAAATACGCCCTAATATTTAGACTATTTAGACTATTTAAACGTTTTCTTTTTTTTTTTTTGAAAATTTCTGCTTTATATGCACTTGAAATTTGTTGCGTACATTCCGTGTGTAGTGTAGAAGCACCAACAAGTAAATTCACGTTGTAGCGGGCGACATGGGACAAAAAGGGATAAAAATGGTACCTATGACACGACAACAGCTAGAAACATGACATTTGGAATGTACATTAGAGCGTACCAGGTTACAAGTAAAAAAAAAAAGTTCGCCGTACACCTTCGAATATGAAGTATTATTGAAAGGTAGTTTCAAAAAAATTTTTTTTATTTTTTTATGCCGAACGTAGGGGTCGCGCTTTTACATTTTTCTATATAACTTCTGCATTTATAAACGGATTTTAAAGTGTGATACATCGATGTTTTTGTCCGATTTTTTTGTCTTTGAAGTCATTGAGCTCAAACATGATTCATGATTTTATGCGAGCTTTAATTTTCGATTATTAGAGTGGTACATTAGGGTAGTAGCAACTGAGAAATGATGGGTAAGTACCAGAAGGGGGTGCTTGAGCTCAATGACTTCAAAGACAAAAAAATCGGCCTCGTCGAGACAAAAACATCGATGTATCACACTTTAAAATCCGTTTATAAATACAAGTTATATAGAAAAATGTAAAAGCGCGACCCCTACGTTCGGCATAAAAAAATAAAATTTTTTTTTTTGAAACTACCTTTCAATAATACTTCATATTCGAAGGTGTACGGCGAACTTTTTTTTTGAGGTACGCCCTAATGTACATCCCTCCAATTGCGTAGATACGTAAAATAGAGTGATTTTTCAAAATTCGTACTTTTAAGGGATACACTTGGAAAATGAGGATAGAAATGGTACCAACCAAACCGCTGTAGATGAAATCATGAAATTCAGTGTATAAATTCATCTGACTGTGAATACGCGAAACAAGACACATTTTTCGAAATTTGTACTTTTAGACGTAAAATGGGACAAATGGGTGTAAAAATGGTACCTCCAAACGGCTGCAGCTATAATAATTAAATTCGGTGTGTACACCTCTGTGACTGCTTAGACGCGAAAAATAAAGAGATCTTTCGATGTTGGTACCATCAGGATCTAAATGGGATTACATTTGGCAACAAGAAAACGGGTGTAGCTAGAATCATGGTATTCAGTATTTTCACTCGTCTGTGTACGTCGATGCCGAAAAAAGATATACGAGCTTATCTAAATTCAAACTTTTAAGGTTATAATGGAAAAGGAGTGAAACTGGTATCAATCCAACGGCTGTAGCTAAAATCATGAAACTAGATGTGTATAGCCCACACAGCAACATATTGGATCTTCAACATATATACATTTAGGCTGTACCTGAAGTAAGGAAATTGCAAATTGGGAAAATCATGTTTGTTTCTACCTAATAATATTTAAGACATATTTTTGAAGATTGCTGCCTAATATTCACTTTTTGATTACACTTGAAGTTTTATGTTTATATAGTAGAGAACTATTAATACTATAACAATGAATCATCACAATTTTCCTAATATGGTAGTTCACTTCTGTGTAATGTCAACAGCCTCTAATCTGCTAATAATACTGTTAATGTTCTCTATGGTGGAGGGTACATAAGATTCGGCCCGGCCGAACTTAAAGTTGTTATAAGAACTTGTCATTACTTGGCTGTGCACTAACTTTGTCATGCACTCTGGTCCGGCTGGCATTCTGAAGGGCTTCGCAGCGATTTTTCAACGAAACACCAGAACTCCTTAAGTTAATAATAACTTTGTCCACTGTATTTATATTCAGAACATTTCCAGCTCACAGAGTTTGTGGGGCTTCATCGTATCTAAACATATGTTGTCATAGTAATGGAACCATACCCGGCTATAGTTACGAATTAAAATAAACATTTATTTTTATTTAAATTGGTAAATATAAATATAGCGTATATATAGTGTATACAATAAGAACATTCAAAATTTCGTGGGAAAACCAAACCCGGGTTTCAAGAATGACCTAGTTTTGACTTCCCTAAACAGAACACTTTCGTTTCCACTTCACTTCTTCGATATAATTTTCAACTTTTCGTTGTTTTGACATTCGTTTGAGTTATTTTTTAATAAACTTTTGGGGTTTGTCTGTTGTGGAATTCAGTTTTGATTAAAGGCGAATTGTTTGTGTTGGATTGCGAGTGTGTATGTGTGAGTGTGCAAGCCAGAGAGAAAATGAACCCATGTATGTATGTATGTCTGTCTGTCTGTATGAGTGTCTCTTTATTTATTATGGCTCAACATGAGTTGGCACTGCAGGAGGGCTTTAATTAGTCGCTCCGTTGGCTGTACTGTGGAACCGCTTGTGTCTATGTCTGTGTCTGGATGGCAGACTGGTGATATCCTTGCAAAGTCTGTTTGTGGTGGCGGCTTTGGAAGTGGCTGTGGCATGTAGTTCGTATTATGGTATTAACACCGACTGCTGATGACAACTGAATTAGGGAGACATTTTTTGCTTCTTATGTGGGTTTTGCAAATGAAGATGAAGACTTGTTCTATGTTCAAATGCGTGATCCAACTAAGCTCAGCGGTGGCTGAGTTATCAACTTGTTGATTGCCGCAAATAACGAAGGATATACAGACAGATGCATCTCCAATCGCACACAAAAAAATGGGACAATATTAAACGTGCCGGCAATAAATACAAAAATATTCGAATTGTGGACTGCAATGTGGTCATAATATGAACGGTGATGACTAAAATTGGTGGAACTGTCTCGGCGGGATTGGTTGGGAGAATTTACATGGTTACACAATAGCATACATATGACTTACTCAGAGCTAGAGTGGCTTACCAATATTATTGTTTATTTAAGATCTAAAAAAAATTTCCAAAATTGGCTGTATTTCCTATGGAATTTAATAACACGAAAAATACAACCTTATACGGACACCACTACGTGATAAAGACCGTGTAGCTCTTGTCATAAAGAAAAAAATGCACCGCTTAGGTAGGAAAAATATATCTTGGGACTTTTTCTGTTAATGGTCAGTCCGACTACAGTGCGTATGAGTGATAATATACAACAGGTATACGCTACCTAAACAGACTACAGCCTATAAGATTTGTTCGACGACATTTGCGATTTTGACCTTATAGATGACGTTTTTTGATTTTATTTTTGTTGTTTATCACAGTAGCTACAACTTTGCCTCAGAGAATAAATCAAAATTCCAAACGGTTTGCAAGACATGAGCCCGACTTTTATTACGTTGTGATCGATATATTTGTTTTCTTTTGTCATCGACTAAAATGTAATTCAATCTGAACTTCGTCTGAGGAGCCTGAGGAGGAATTTTTGAAAAACAAATTCTGAATTGTTTATGGATTTTTTGAATTTCAATTGAACCTAATGGGTACTGTTTTGGTTGGTTAACGTGGCTGCTCTCACGAGAGCGTCAAGTGGTGTAGTAATTGCTTCCCAAGGACCCTGTTCCGTGGGTTTATTACATCTGGTTTTTTAGAGAGCTGGTTGCTGGAATGTGTCTTCTTCATCTCCATTGTTGCAGCCACAATAATTCATTCGTCGTGCATGGTTGGCCAATGGGACCAGGTTTGTCCGGATATTTGACAGGTGTGTACATTTTTCCACTTTCAATTAACTCGGTCCACTTTTTAACAGACCCTATTGGTACCGAGGGTACTCAAAGTAGTTCCCTTCCTCACCATCCCCGTTTTCTCGTTCGTTTCCATAAAAGTCCCTATGTCCAAGGATCCATGTAAGAGTAAATTCAGACAGACAACTCAAAGTGAAGTGAACTAATGTAGATGTTTAGTGGTTAGATATTAGAGACAAAAAGGACAGCTTGAATGTCTACGAAGATTCCTAAGCGACCCGTTGTGCCTAAAGAGGTTAGTCTACTACATGCTTCCTCAATTACGAAGTCTTTCGCCTAATATTCCATATTCCACAATTGAGTATCCCCTTTACCACTCCATCCTTGAAGGGAATTTGAACTCGAATAGTTTTGCGAATGTCATCTTAGGACTACTATAGTCGGAGGTATGAAATTCATGATTACGAAATGAAAATTACTTACTTTTAGTATCAAATAAGAACATCTACAGGGAATGTGGACGAAAGCACTCCACATTTCTATATAGGCCCCTTAAAATGGATGATATTGTAGACCGGCATAAGTCTACTCATAACTTTCCACACAAAAATGAAAATACAAAAAAGGTCAAAGAACACAATGTGTGTCCAAATATATTGAGTGAAACTAAGACAAATCGAATGAATTTGACGATTTTCGCGTTGACATTTTTAGATCTTTACCTCAAATTTCGATGGGATATTTAATCTAGAGATGGGCGCGTGAGTGGTTATTGGCTCACGTTCGCGAAAGCTTACGATGGAAAAATTGAATAACGCACATACATTTTTTCGTTGCTCAGATAACTTCGAAAAATTACTATCCTGGAGTGAGACTTGCCCGTAGTTTATTTTTAGTACTGCCGCAGAGTGGACTATATTCATTCTAGCTGCGGCAAAAATGAGAAGAAATAGAGCTAGGGCCTTGAAATATCCGTTATGTCGTCAAATTAGATCCAAAACAATCTTTTGTTTAAATCCGCCCACAACCACGCCTATCTCCCATGTAAGTTAAAATGAAAAACGTCATAAATTTCTTATTTTAATATTTATGTTAATACTAATCATTACCATTGATTTCATTTGAGTCAACAATTAAATGAACATTGTCAGTGCCACGTCCAATGCCCAAATAAAACTTTTAGTTTTTTACGATTTTCGAAACTTTTGATAAAAATTATTTTATTTTTTAATCGATGACAAACGGCTATTATAACTTCATAAATAACTTAAGAGTAATATCGGTCCAATATTTACATGCGCTCACATGCCATAAATTTTACAAAATAAATTAACAGAGAACAACGAAGGAAATATTTCTTCATTTTTGGCTTAGAAGGTTTTACCATTTCAGCAATTAAATCGATGTTAATAGGAATGTTCTTTGCAAAATTTATTCTGTAAAATCGAGATTTGGGCTCATGACTAAAACTAAAATTCTGTACTTGAATTCTTGCAGTGGCACATCTTTGTTTCTTTATTGCCTTTGCGCAAACACTGAAGAATTTAATTCAAAATATCTGCAAGTTTTGTTCTCGAATTTGAATTCGCTTTCATTAGCCAAAGAAAGAAGTAAGATCTTGACTATCTTCTTTAAAATTTACTACCTTGAAAGCGCAAAAGTTAAGAATTTTTTAAGAGACATTTATACAACATTTTTATATATATATATTCTACGAATATTCACAAACAATTATTTCGGTAGAACGTTTAATGTATATAATGCACTTGAATTGTAAAATTGCAAATTTTGTAGTCCCCAATAAATAGATTGCATACTACAGATTGGCCAAATTGAAGTAATATAATTTAGCTCCTTCGTAATTTTCTCTACAACCACAGTTGTAAGCCCAGCATTGGGCCAGTAGTACATTTTGCGCTACAAACGACACTTCATGGTGTAGTTTTTACAAATAAGGTGTTGTTTTTGGGACTACTCGCAATTCCTGCCCGTGATGTTTCCGAACATCTATGGTACAAATCCCAGTACAAAATAAAACCAATATAAAATGAGATAAATATAATTGCTAAAAGTAGATACACGAAATTGTTAAAGAATTGATTAAATTTAAAATAACTTTAAAAAATTCAGATAAAATTCAAAATTAATTGCACACGAAATACTTTAACAAGATTTGCATGATTTATATAAGCCATACGAGTTTATTCAATTTATGCAAATTACGCCGAGTTAATTTAAAAACATCCTAACTTACGAGTGTGCATATGTGTGTGTGTGTGTATTTAGAATTCATTTACATAAATTAAATTCTTATTAAATTCAATTATTTTTTTTTTGGTTGCAAACACAATTCAAACATGTTTCGTTTAAATTCATTTGTACTTAGATGTAAATGGGCAACTGTCAACCCTTAACAGTTGCCAGCGTTTTTTCTTCTTCCATTTTCATGTCATTTGTACAAGAGTACAGAACAGAGCAAAACAGAAAAAAAGAAAACCCAAACAGACTGGAAACAGCCGCAAATGTTTTGAACAACATTTTGCCTATTTGTAAAAACAATTTGCCACAATTGTTGTAATCATATGATAACAAGAATGACATTTAACCCACAATACGCCAAAGCATAAAATACTTTTCGAACATGGCCACGATTTTGCCAGACACACGCCAACACCAGAACACCAGCACTCACTCACTCCAGGACCTGCCCACAGACATACATATGCGCGCATACAATTACAAGTCCACACCCAATCTAACTCTCACACAAACAGACATACAACCACATGTAGGCGACCAGCTCACACCAGTTACAGTCGCACATACACACATACATTTAAATAACATTCACATAATTTGGGGAATGCTTTTGTTCCTCGTCCCCGTCCTCGTGCTGTTAATGCTCTTTAAGGTCTAAGGACCTTGGCAAATCCTTAAATTCGTATCAACGATAGCATTTGCGGAATTGAGGAAAACTTAAGCCGCTTACACTGCAATCGCTTGTCGCAACCGAAATACTAGTGTGTGCCGAGTACCGAGAACTGTAGAAAACTTAAATTTAATCATCAACAGTTTAACAGCTTCTTAAGAAGGCGAAAGTGATTGTTTTTGCTGTTCATTCTCAAACCCTCCCCCCACCCTTCCCTTCGCCAGTTTCTCGTCCCATCCAGTTAAAGTTGGAGACAAATTACAAGCTAGTGGAAAAGTACACTGGTGACAACATAAACGTTTTAGGGAACGGAAAGTGAAACAACAATAAAAACTTTAGCAAAATTTATAGATTCTTGACTAACAGCAAAGGTACGTTGAATTTGTGCAAGAAGTTGCACAGTTTGGGGGGTAACAAAACAATTCGTTTAAAGTTTTGTTGGCAAACTTTATTTTATGGACAATGGGAAATTCTAAGTTCCAGGAATGGAGAGTATTGCGTCTGAATCAAGTTTTAACAAGATGCCATTACAGTTCTTTTCGTGCCATGGCAACAGAATTTGAAAAGTAAAATGAACCTTATTTGCACTGGAATCGTAAATCCTGTTTGCAATCAAATAATTTGTATCTTTATATTTTAGTACAGGTATTATTTCATTATTAGTTTTTAAAAATCGACGATTGAGACACACACACGTATTTCTCGGAGCTGTAATGTGAAGTTTTCTTTTCTGTGACTTACAAAGTGCTACAGAATAAATGGAGTAGATAATCCACTTCCCTTAAAATGATCAGAGTTTGAATGACCAAATTTTAAAACTGAGTATACAGCATGGTTTGGCTGTTGTTAATTCAAGTGAGTATAGCTCGAATTTCCTTTTATATTAGTGGGACAATATGAGTATCATTAAAAAGGCAATCACAATATCTTTCCGTGGTAATAAATTGATTTATAATAACTTCTATTCAAAAAAGTGTTCTTAACATGTATATCTAAGTCGTCATACTGTTCTGATACAAATCTGCTGTCTCTTTTTCAACAGCAGAAAATCTGCTCTTTCAGTAGACTTCCTGCTTTCTTTTACTGACATATTCCTTTGAGTGTACTGATAGATGGATTACTGAAATGCAATTTTACCGACAATGTCTGTCGGACAAATGTATCAAAATATTTCTCGAAGATCCTGGCAATAAAACATGAATGGTTTCCAAACGCACACGTAATCACACATAATAAAATTAACGTCATTTATCATTGCGCCACAGACTGACTAGACTTCATGAGAAAAATTGAACATTGATTGACAATTGATTCAAATAATTAACAGAATTTTCACCTGCTTTATTTTTTGTAAAACTACACTCAGAAAAATAAATAAATCATAAATCTGACTAAAATTCATACTACAATTTAGTTCAACAATTTTACTCCAGTTCAGTAAAAATTTCCTAAAAAGTTGGAAAATTAACTAAGTATGAATAAAGTTTCATTCTTTCAAAGTCATAGTAAATAGTTAATTTTCTAGAAATAAGATAGTAGATTTAGTTAAAACATTTCTTTGGATGTAATAAAAAATTCTTACAATTGAGTAAATTCATACTTATGTGGAAGAATATTTCCACGCTTTTAAGTGCGAAAAAAATCTGAAGTTTTGTGTTTGGAAAAAATACCATTTAGGACACTTTAACTTAAAAATGTGATTTTTCCTAAAATGAAGTTAAAATGTTTACTGAAATGTATACCGAGATCTTCATACATTTAAGTATTAATGAACTTATAAAAAACATTTTTTTTCGTTCGTTTGCAGAGACTTATTTCTCAAATATTTTAAGATTTAGTAAAAGTTTACTTGGTTTTAGGAAAAATTTACTTAGATTTAAGAAAATTTCAGCAAAATTTTTACTTAGATTTAATAAAAATGTACTTGGTTTGAGGAAAAACTTATTGGAACTTCCTCAGTTTGAGTAAATATTTACTTGGTTTGAGGAGAATTGAACTAGAATCAAGTTCAAAGCATGTACTAATTTCAAGGAAAAGTTTGAACTTGATTTGAGGAAATTTTGCTGTAGCGCTATACGAATTTCAATTTTTCCTAAATTTTAGTTCATTTTAACTCATTATATCAATATTCGTTGATGCAACGAAAATACTCTCTTTCATCTTTTACATGGGAAAGCATTAACTAATACAAAAATCTATAAATTTCTTATTATAATCATTGTTTTTATACAAATCCATATTATTTTTTCAAAATTTATTAAAATTAATGGAGTTTGGAATGGAACTCTGCCTCAACAAATCATTCGTTGCAGCAACGAAACTGATATCGTTGCAGCAACAATTTATTCGTTGGTGCAACAATCGTAGACACACAACTTATGTGCTTTTCTAGTGTGTCTGTTTTTGGGATGTATTCGATAATAATTCTCGGGACGAAGTTTGTTTTTGAAAATCAACTAACGTCGGCGTTGCAACGAAAATGTTTAATTTAATGCCCATGCGAATATTTTTGAAACCACATTGTTTCAGCAAGGAAACTGAGTTGTTGTAGCAACGAAACAGAGTTGTTGCACCAATGATTTAGAGTTGTTGCAGCAACGAAATAGCATTGTTGCTGCAATGAAACAGCAATGTCTTTGTGCATTTGTTTGTAACACCCAAAAGGAAACGAGATAGACCCATCGTTTATTATACCGATCGAATTAGAATCACTTTTTGAGTCGATTTAGCGATATCCGTCTGTCCATCTATTTTTGTAATCAAAGTCCAGGTCGCAATTGTGGTTAGAATTGTGGTATATATATATATATATATATATATATATATATATATATATATATATATATATATATATATATATATATATATATCCAATACAAAGTTCGCCACTGAATTGATTATTTCCGCTCTAGAAATAGCATATTTAAACTGATTTGCTTAAATTTTGGCAAACAAGTTCTTATTTCAACTACAAACATCCACGGCGAAAGTGGGTCAAATCGGTTCAGATTTTTATATAGCTGGCATATAAATGACTCCCCCGATCTAATTCTTTCCGCTTTAGAAACCACATATTTAATAGATTTCCATGAAATTAGGGTACGCGTCTTATATTTCAGAAAACCTATGCTAAAAATATGTCAGATCGGTTCAGATTTATATATGGCACTCATTCAAATTTTGTGTTCAATTTTTTTTTTTTACAAATATGTAAAATTTGTAGTATATATATATATACCCGGTTCAAATGTAACGACATTTTTATACCCTACACCATAGGGTATATTGACTAGGTGTAGGGTATCATATAGTCGGCCTCGGTCTCGCCCAACTTAAACCTTCCTCACTTATTTTGTATTTATTTTGTATACTCTGAAGCTAAATCAGTATGAACTATTTTTAGTTAAACTGAACTTATTTTAAGTTCACCTCTTTCCATGTATCAAGTAAATTTTTCCTCAGTTTAAGTAAAACATTACTTGATTTGAGGAACAACATACTTAGTTTTAGGATAATTTCAGCAACATTTTACTTAGATTTAGTAAAAAATGTACTTGGTTTGAGGAACAAAATTTTCTTCAGTTTGAATTAATATTTACTTGGTTTGAAGAAAACTGAACTAGAAATAAGTTCAAAGCATGTAGTACTTTCATGGAAAAGTTTGAACTTGATATGAGGAAATATTGCTTTAGCGCTACGCGAAGTTCAATTTTCTTAAATTTTAGTTCATTTTAACTCATTTTAGGGTTCACTTTTTTCTGTGTGTACACTAAATTTTAATGGTATTAAGTTCGACTCACCTATCCCAAGCGTTTTTTATTTTTTTTTTTTCAAAATATTTAAAAAAACATACTTCAATATATATTTTACCTACATAAATGGTGTTAAGAATAATTCTTTGGAAATTCATATGTTCTAGAGAGTTGGTTTTTGAGATCTTAGGTACATATTTGTAGTTGATTGTTTCCTTGAATTTGAACGTTTGCTACCCATTGAACTGAACAGGAGAAGAAGGTTAAAAAATTGATTTTTTAACGTTACAGTTTTTTGCGATTTTTACCTTGAAGATGAAGTTTTTTCGGGCCATAATTTTTGTTCTTTATGACAAGAGCTGCAACTTTACATCAGAGATTAAATCAAAATTCCAATCGGTTTGCAAGATATGACACCGAGGCCCCAAATCTTTGGGCCCATAAAAAAGATGCATGACTTTGGGCAAAACTGGGAGACATGGGTTTTTTTGGTCTTGGTTATATTTTTTCGTGTTGCACTGTGTAAATAGTAAACACCTTCTCCTGTATAATTTTATTTTTGGCGCTTACGTCTTCTTCGCAAATAGGGCTCGATATATCGTTCTTGTTCCAAGTCCTTTTAAACTCAAACTCGACTGACTAATATAACATAACCGTGAAATGTTCTGTTTATCAGTCTGATTTCAGAATTATATTCGCCCTTATGTAGGAGTTGTATTAGAATATAAAGGCCTAATGCTC
The DNA here is from genome assembly GCA_947397865.1 of Polietes domitor. Classification (NCBI taxonomy): domain Eukaryota; kingdom Metazoa; phylum Arthropoda; class Insecta; order Diptera; family Muscidae; genus Polietes; species Polietes domitor. The sequence continues at coordinate 276,107,680 of OX377618.1, forward strand.
CTTGGAGTAAAAATATTACTCGATAATATATTTGAATAGATGCGTTATGTGAGTATTTATCACAATAAGGCCATTCTAATGCAGGGTGTGATGCAACGCCTATCGAAGCTAACCCTCTTCGAGTTGTCCCTTTCGCTAATCCATGTAAGCGTTGGCAGAAGAGTATTCATCACAACCATAGACGACGTTGAATACTTGTGCACTCTCGTGGTGCCAGTTAACTTTGGTCATTTATTAAAGTGCAATTACTGTTTGTGGGGTATCCGCGGTTGCTTCGCAATCCATAAAATGATATACTCATTCATGGCCATAAACTGCATTTCTGTATTTCGTCTTATCGCCGTCCACTCACTCGCACTCGTTATGGCTGCGTTGTCCTCATCCTCGTGCTCGTCCTCGTAATATACTTTGGAGTTGAGAAGTTGTTTGCAGTTTATATAAATTGCTAAAACTAGTCTTAATAACGCTTAATACCTTAGGAACACTGCAGCCCCCCAAACATAACACCAGGAACAGATACAAACACGCCCAGCCACCATGACAGACGGTCTGGGAGTCAGAGACAACGGGAGCTGCCACTGCCACCACAACTGTCACACAGCATTTGGTGTTGATGTCGCCAGAAGTGCACAGAGCGAACAGCAGCCACTAGCCACCAGTGGCAACTGGTCAAGTGTACCATGAGCATGGTGCTCCAACCGATGTCCTCTGCTCTGTTGCTAAGCAGTTAACAATGAGGAAGCGGCAATAAATGTTTGTCCGACACGGCGAACGTAAAAAGTTTTCTCTGTCTGTGTCTGTTTGTGCTTGGGATGGTGTTAGAAATTCCATGTATTTGTGGAGGAGGGGCAAGCATATCCGTGTGTTCGTTCAGAAGTACTAAAATTTTTCTTAATTTCTTTGCACGAGTAGCAGTTGCCATAACGCACAGTTTGCTTCTGCTCCACCATGTCCTTCAGTGCATATGTGGACAATTTGTAGAGATCTGTAGCACTTAATTAAGACAAATGCTTAAAGCGTTGCAAAGAAGGAGAAAATACAAAATGAGTAAAAAGGACATTGATTTCGGCTGAACAAAGTCGTATGTATCCTTCGCCAGCGAATGCAGGGAAAACAATTATTTACAATGTTTTGAGTATTTTATCACAAAATTGGTATATTGAGGGTCGGGAATTGTTCCAAAAATGTCAAACAGTAATAAAGGATTTGAGGTAATACTTGTGAGTGAACATATGAGTACATATATATGCGGTTTATATATATTTGGATTATCAACGATCCCATATTTGTCATATCTAGGTATCGTGACATTCTACTAGTTTCTGCAGGTAACATAACAATCTAAATACTTTTTGTGGTTTTAGGAAGTGGAACAAAACAGTCGAAAAACTATCTGTAACGTTTTAATCCCTCAATACATACAGTATACATTTTTCGAAAATATATATTAAGAGCTTTTTGATGTCTCTTCTGAAGGCTTGTTGACATGTAGTCCTTAAAAATTCACTTCATAAAATTTATTGTGCCAATAAATCATTATTTTTTAACTTGAAATCCAACATAAGAATGTTGTGTGCTCAATTTTTAAATTTGTGGTCTAGTTTACATGTAAGGATAGATTTCCTTAAAGAAATAGAATTATTGTGACACTTGTGTGAGTGATGTCAACTCTTCGGTTTGAATAGTTTAGATATACAGTGATATGTAACAAACTAAAACAGCATAATAAGTAAACCAGTAAGGAAGGGCTAAAGTCGGGCGGGGCCGACTATATAATACCCTACACCACTCCCTGCGTATGTACCTCGCTTTTATTACTAAACCCATTTATTTCATGGGAGCAATTTTATGTAGTTCATATAAATTATACTATAAATGCATCTTTAGTCATATTTAATGAATATGGTTAATAATATGGTAATTGATCCAATTATCCGATAGACAAATACAAATTATACAGTAGTAATAGGATGAATCGGACCGACATTTCAAAAGGGGGCCTATAACTACATTTTGGGCCTGGTCCAAAACATGGGCCTATATATTTCTCATTCACGGTAGGTATTCCTGGTTGAAAAATACCATGATCTGCAAAATTTGATGAAGATCCGATGTAAGATGTAGTTTCTAGAGCTGTAATAGATCAGTATGGGACCCCATTTGTGTTATACCAAAGTACGCACATATGGGCATCTCCCAAACAAGTAAGGAAATGCTAAAGACGGACGGACTTTCTATCTCATTACAATTCAATTTGGTAAAAAAGTGAAATCGGGAAGGATTTTTGCATCCTGTAAATGTATGTGTTTGACAAAAAATGTTAAATCGGAAAGGACATTTGTATAGGGGTATATTGAAACCTGGAACGATGTGACCCGCTTTCACCATGTATGTTTTTTGGTGAAATATAATATGTAAAGTTTGGCCAAAATCGGTTAAACATTCGGGAGCAAACATTTCGAAATCTGAACCGATCTTATCCAACTTTTGCATACGTGTTTCTAGTTCGATTATAAGATGTTCTGCAAAATTTGAAGAAAATCGGGTACAATATGCCGTTTCTAGAGCGGAAAATGTCAAATCGGGAGCGACATTTGTATGGGGGCTATATCTAAGTCTGTACCGATCTTACCCAATTTTTGCATACGTGTTTCTAGTTCGATTATAAGATGTTCTGCAAAATTTAAAGAAAATCGGGTACAATATGTCGTTTCTAGAGCGGAAAATGTCAAATCGGGACCGACATTTGTATGGGGGCTATATCTAAATCTAAACCGATCATACCCACCTTCAGCATAGGTGTTTCTAGGTCGATTATAAAATGTTGTACCAATTTTAAAGAAAATCGGGTACAATATGTCGTTTCTAGAGCGGAAAATGTCAAATCGGGAGCGACATTTGTATGGGGGCTATATCTAAATCTGAACCGATCTTACCCAATTTTTGCATACGTGTTTCTAGTTCGATTATAAGATGTTCTGTAAAATTTAAAGAAAATCGGGTACAATATGTCGTTTCTATAGCGGAAAATGTCAAATCGGGAGCGACATTTGTATGGGGGCTATATCTAAATCTGAACCGATCTTACCCAATTTTTGCATACGTGTTTCTAGTTCGATTATAAGATGTTCTGCAAAATTTAAAGAAAATCGGGTACAATATGTCGTTTCTAGAGCGGAAAACGTCAAATCAGGAGCGACATTTGTATGGGGGCTATATCTAAATCTGAACCGATCTTACCCAATTTTTGCATACGTGTTTCTAGTTCGATTATAAGATGTTCTGCAAAATTTAAAGAAAATCGGGTACAATATGTCGTTTCTAGAGCGGAAAATGTCAAATCGGGAGCGACATTTGTATGGGGGCTATATCTAAATCTGAACCGATCTTACCCAATTTTTGCATACGTGTTTCTAGTTCGATTATAAGATGTTCTGTAAAATTTAAAGAAAATCGGGTACAATATGTCGTTTCTATAGCGGAAAATGTCAAATCGGGAGCGACATTTGTATGGGGGCTATATCTAAATCTGAACCGATCTTACCCAATTTTTGCATACGTGTTTCTAGTTCGATTATAAGATGTTCTGCAAAATTTAAAGAAAATCGGGTACAATATGTCGTTTCTAGAGCGGAAAACGTCAAATCAGGAGCGACATTTGTATGGGGGCTATATCTAAATCTGAACCGATCTTACCCTATTTTTGCGTAGGTGTTTCTAGTTGGATTATAAGATGTTGTGCCAATTTTAAACAAAATCGGGTACAATATGTGGTTTCTAGAGCGAAAAATGTCAAATCGGGACCGACATTTGTATGGGGGCTATATCTAAATCTGAACCGATTTCCTCCAAATTCAATACCAATGGTCCCTGGCCAGAAAAAATAACTTCTGCCAAGTTTCATGACAATCGGACATCAATTGCGACCTGTAGAGTGCGAACAAGCTTAGATGGACAGCAGACGGACAGACGGACGGACGGACGGACAGACAGACATCGTTAAATCGACTCAGCTGGCGATTCTAAGCCGATCCGTATACTTAAAGGTGGGTCTAGCTCAATTATTTCTTGGTGTTACAAACATTTGGCGGAAAACTAACTTATAATACCCTAGACCACGAAGTGGTGTAGGGTATAAAAATAGAAAATATTTGTGGAAGCTGTATAAAAAACGCACATTAGCATGAGGAATCTGTTATAAGCCTTTAACAAATTTGAAAAATTTATTGTAAACACTACCCTACTTCAAAACAATAATAAAATGAAATTTTTTTTTTTTGAAATATCAAAATTCGGATTTGGCAGCGTGCGTGAACTGTCTCTGTGGTGTAGTAATCAAATCGAAAACATATGTTTTTAACATCGTTTGAAGGAGATGTAAAATGATAGCTAGAGAGATATCGTCTCCCAAACTTTAAAAAAGGTTTACTACCACTTTCCGAAGCTCCTGTTTTTCAAACTCACAACTTTAGGAAAGCGAAGCGGACTTTATACCTACTACCACATAGGCACTTACAGAACAGACAAATGTATTATATACATACAAATGAATTGAGTTATATGTTGTGAGTTTGAACCAAATCCGTTCGTAATAAGTTAAATGTCGATGTCTGCAGGTCTTGTACTTTTCTATTTTTCTATATCTGTAATTTTAGTTTGCTTTTCTAAATGAACAGAAGTAGAGATCTATTAAAAATGTCGTTATTTGACTTACGACTTGGTTTTCGCAAAATTACTTCCTCTGACCCTGTTTAAAACAAGAAAGGAATGGCTAAAGTCGGACGGGACCGAATATATGATTCCCTCCACTTTCTACCCCATTACAATTGAATTGGGGGAAAATGATATCGGGAACGATTCCTATAGAGCGGAAAAAGTCACATTTGTATTGGAGCTATATATAAATGTTTCAAGATGAAGTATAAGGTGTTGAAAAGGACCGGTTATAATATGTGGTCTCTAGAGCGGAAGAAGTCCAATTGAGAGCAGATTTTGTATGGGAGCTATATCTGAATCTAAATTTTCACCATAGATATGTCTAGTTCAATTATAAGACACTGTGCTAAATTTGAAGCAAATCGAGTGCGCGCTCGATGAACGCAACCGCCAATTATCGCAACTGCTCGTTGTTTGAAACTAACTAAATATTAGCATTAGCGTCTTTATAAGCGCAACTTATGGTCTCGATTATCGCAACTTCTATACAAAAGTTGTAATGTTCGTTTTCTATTTTCTGGATAGATGAAGATACTTTGAAGTTAACCAAGGACGAAGCTGAATTAGAAGGACCGCGCGTTAGTAAGAACCCATATTATCGTCGCAGCAGACTCGGATCTGTGGACATTTACAGCGATATTTACCAGAATTGATGCCGTCGAAATGAATATCAATTCAATTGAAATCGAGATATGGAATTTAAAATCATTTATTTTTAGTAGAGATTAGTGCAGGGAGTAAACTTCCTTACAGTTTTTTGCTTAGTTTATTTCCTGCTCCATTATTGTGGATTGTTTTGTATTGAGTATACATATTACACTAAATTTTCTGTCGGAGATTCGTTAAATAATTTATTTGGAAAATTGTTCGAAGCCGGGAACTATAACATATTTATAGTTGCCAGGTATCCAATTTTTCAAAATCCAATCACCTCTATTTCACGAAATGTTGAAAACTATATTTTTAGAATTTCTGAGAACTCATATGGTGTTAATAAATCAGAAAAAATCAAACGAAAGGCTGTAAACAGTTGAATAAATCCATTCAGTTTAGTCCGAGACAATTATTGAAAAGTCAAGTTGGGGTTTGGTTATTGCAACAGGCATGTGCAGTAAGTAGTTTTTTTATACTTTTATTTTCAATGATAACAACTTACAATTTAATAAGTGCCCCAGCGCCACTTGGACATTATTGGGACGAGTTGGCATAGGTGTATGACTTCATTAAAAAAAGTAAGCAATAATACATCAAGTGTGAATTTTAATAAACAATTATAATAGATATAAAAGAAAAATTACAATAGAAGCTTATATATAGAATATAGAATACTTTGTAGTAGATGTGATTTTAAACTAGATTTAAATCCTGAAATTCTCGATATACTTTTAAGAGTATATCAGAGCGCCGATGTATTCAATACGTTGTTTCGTGGTTTCCAGCCTACATCTTGTCACACGCAAATTCAAGTTATTTCTAGTATTAAAAACCGATTGGTTGCTAGAAAAATCTATGGTATGATGACCAATATGATGTACCGATTTGTACATGAACATAAGTAACTGCATTTTGTGGAAACCATGTAAAGGTAAGGCCGTTTTAGATATGTTATTATATAGCGCAAGTGATGGATACGTCAAGGGGAGATTGTAAACAATTTTGAGAGCTCTGTTTTGCGTCCTTTGTAGACTTCGAAACTCTGAACACTTCTTGTAACCATAAATTATGGGCAGATAATTAAGATGACAGTGTATAAGGCTATTGTAAATTAACAGATTAGTTTTCTCATCAAATTTATACTTGAATTTATACAAAATTCCAATCGCTACAGCAACTTTCCGTTTTATGTATTGAATATGTGTATTCCATGATAAGTTGGCCTGAAAATGGATACCCAAATACTTCAACGAATTACACTCATACACTTCTTTTCCACAAGTTAACAATATTGCCGCCTCCAGTAGAATATGGTCAAAATCTCATCAGTTTCGTCTTTTCGGCATTTAACACAAGCTTATTGATTCTTGCATATTCTAAAATAACACCAGCATCATGTTCAATTTGACCCTTCAATATTACGTCGTGGTTGTACGGATAAAATAGGCTTATATCGTCGGCATACATTACCAATTTGCCACGCAAACTGAGATTAGCAATGTCATTGATATATATCGTAAATAGCAGCGGGCCTAGAATTATTTTTGGGAATTATTTTAGATATTTTAAGAACTTCAGGATATGTCCCAGTATTTAAAATATCATTAAACATACTTGAAAGTCTGGAACATATGACCTCACTGCATTTTGATATTGCTTTGCTTGAAATGCCGTCATGACCAGGACTTTTATTAAGCTGAAGATTTGAAATATGCTGCAAAATTTCTTCATCTGCGATATTAGTAAAAGAAAAAAATTGCTGGCATTGTGACATGTTGCGAAATATATTATCACAATCTCCAGGTAATTGCACAATACTCTCCTTCAGTAGAGATGGAGCTTGTAAAAAGAATTCATCACATTTTCCTCTGTTATCCACAACAAATTCACCATCATTATCTTTAATTTTTATATCGATCATCGAGTTCGTACTGTATGTGGTTTCTTGAGCAGAAAAGTCAAAATTGGGAAAAATACAGGGATTGTCCGGTAACATTTAAAAATTCTAAAGCTGGATTATCAATAAAGCTTAGTTCTCAATATTAACAAAAAAGGTCGAATAATAAAACAAACAACATTTTTATCGACAGGTTGTATACACACCAACATCTTTATACTTGTTTGATATTTGAAACCTTAAAAGTCGAATTATAGCAGCTAAAATATCTTCTACTAAGAATTCGTCAACTGCGCAAAAAACAACATATGGGCATTTCCACAGAAAGGTTCACCAAGACCAAAAAATTAAAAGATCTGTAAACACTTTGTTTTAAAATATGTTCTTAGGGAAACAACCAAATTTAACTAATGTGCAAAAAGCTTACAGTTATTCATATCCCATTTCGAGTTATTCGAATGCAAAGTCGAGCAAGTGCAACTTTACACGCTTGAAAGTTACGCTTTGACCATAGTTGTCTAAAATCTATTAAGGAGTACAAAGTAAGGAGTACTGTAACTTTTGGTTTTGCATTATCGTATATTTCATATTGTTGTTACTGTGTCCAAAGTACATGCAGAAAGATTAATTTTGAGCACAAGCAGAGATTTTTATATAATTTAAATAAAATAAACCTTACTGGCAAATAAGAAATATTGTGACATTGGTACGGAGTTGATGAAAACAAAATTTTGTTGTTTGCTGTTATTTTGTGAGAATAAATACATTGAACGCTTCTGTTGATTAAAAAATATATATTACCTATAATTTCGCAAAAAAGTACAACAGAAACAACACAAATACCATAATGGAAAAAATATCAGCGCTTAAAGTTAAATTACAAAAAAGTATTGATAATTTTTGGATAAAATCAAAACCATATTTCAGAGATCAGTTCACAATATTCAAAAATTAGCTACATTAATATATTAAATATTGCCACAAGTTTGGCTGAAACCGGCGTTTGAATTGTTGGCCGCGAAAACGACTTCTGTTTTGGTCACGTGTGAATGCCTTGGTTTCTTAAATTATATACAAAAGAAAAATTATCCAAAATCGATATTATCATTTAATTAAGAGCTAAAAGTTAAGCATATGGTCAAAATAAAACCCCTTTTATTTTCACTTTAAATGTGTACGACGGTCACGTTCCACATCATGGAAATGCCAATATCCTGTTAATAATGGGAGTTGGTGATGAATAAGTTTATATAATTTTGTTGAGTACTATTGTTTATCTAGAAATCCCAGTTTTCATTATTCACTTTCACCAAATACCCTCAAATGATTTGTAAGATCTCTTTCCAATACTATATAATGAATGATGCTTTAAAAGATTTCTTTTCTCAGTTTTTTATCTGTAATCAATATTTGATTTGAACAGGGATATTGTACTGGCTCATTCTGCTTATACAAATTTATTTACAAATGGCATGGTGATATTTATTACATGATGGCCCATGACGATCTTCTTCGGGTGGCATTCGCATCGACTTTTCTACAAAATACCCGGACACTCTACGAATATCAGCCCAAAAAATGGCAAAGTGTGCTTTGTTAGCTGGTTACTTGAAAAGACTAGCGAAAACAAAAAAAATAATTATTCGCAATGAGGATCTTTTTAAAAGCGGACAGTTTCTCCAAGTTCGACTTTAAGAACGCAATACTTGTGCATTTCACTTCAATCCATTACACGTTGTATACGTTCCTGTGGGTTTTACTCACTCTTTGGCTTTTGTGAAATGAACATAAAACGTTTGACTTGCAGCTCGCTCGTGTAGATATGCGGAACATCATCAATGCTTTGCGGTCATATGTGAACAACTATAAACTTATGTTTAAAAGCATGTTAAACACACACAGAGCGACAAACAATCTCACACACACACATACGCACACACAAGGCGAAGTACGCTTTTACTCAGGCAGGCAGACAGACAGAAACTCACAGGTCCTTACACACACATACACAAAGACAGTGCATGTGATTTCTGTTTGAAAGGATACGAGTCTCTATCCATCCACACACATGAGAGCAAATGTTGTGTGGCGAAATGCTCCTTGGAACAAAGCAAAGTATCGCAAGGTTTCTGTTGCTGCCAGCTGCCACATGATTTTCATACTCGCATTATTTGTTAGTTTGCATTTCATTTTATGTTCTCCTGTGAGTGAGTGCGTGTGTGTTCCTGTACATGTTTGTGTGTGTGTGTTTTATGCTATTTTGCATTTTTATTATAAACTTAAAAGAGCATTTTTACTACACACATACAGACAGACACACACACATCGCTCACTTTGTTGTTTCATGCGAGTGTGTATGTGAGAGCGAGTGTTTGCCGGTGGTTTCAGCGGTTAAAAGGTTATAAACATTATTTTGATTCCTTCTTCTCCTGCTTCTACATCTGTCGTTTGTTGCATATCAAAGGTTAACTTAGGAAGAGCGACAGTAACAGCAACAGACAGACAAACAGGCAGAGAGCAGCATACATCCTGGCGATTCCATAAGAATCCGGCTGACATACCATCATAATCTCGTGAAGGATGTAAACCTACGAAAAAGGTGTGTACTTCGGCATGCATACATGTGAAAAAAACACGAGGTCGGATCGATAAACAAGTGATTCGGTCATCGTAAAAAAGGTATGTATTGAATATATGTATATTCATAAAAACGAATGTCAGGGGCCCGAAGAGTGTCAGATCAACATTCATAATACCTATCAAAGCAAACACAACCGTGAAGACTTCATTTTCGTATAAAGTTTGTAACTAAATTGTAATGGAAAAATGATGTGGGTTCCATATAATTATTGAAATTGCACTATAAGCCAGTTAATTCCACCACAATTTTCGAAGCTCTTCCGATGTGGATGAAAAATGGTGACTGTATTTGGTATTGCTAATATTTAGTTATTATTTTTAAAAAATAATTTTGAAGCATCTACTTTTTTCTGAGAAAAAACTCAATTTTAGGACGAAGTCGGTAACTTTTGTAAAAATTTCCACCCAGGTGGGACATATTATTCTGCTAGTCACTGGAAACATAATAAAACATTTTTAAAAATTCCCGAAGCCATTTTCATTTTAAATTTGCAAACCCAATGCATTTCCTAGAACTTCATTTTGTCATAATAAGATAATCTTTAAATTTTGATTGAAACAAGAATTTGCTGACTGAGATTTAAAACAAGTAAGAATACGTTACTCGACTCACTCTTAGAGAAAATGTGTATGGAAGGACTTAAATTTTGCTTAGCGACGGAGTATGTTTGTGGGAGGTACTAGAAGTTTGTGCCATTTGTTAATAATTGTAGAAACATGATCAAATATGAAGTCATGATGGATTTCAGGCATCTGTAAAGGAGTTATAAAACAGTTAATTTTACGTGGCTAAAGCCTAGATATTTTTTATGTTTAAAGATATTATAAAAACATTTTCAAATATCAAATAGAAAATGACTTTGACTACCCGTATGGATGTTATGTCGGTTTCATTGTAACCAAAGTTTATGCCACTTTGTGTGGGAGGTACCAGAAGGGGTGTGACAATATCGCTCATATTTCATGCGAATGTATCTTCTTTAAAAGCATTGCTTAATATCATATTTCAGAGTATTCCGATCATCTGTATAGAAGCTATAACAGCTTTAGTAGTACATAGTTTAGGGTCATTTGTCTGGCAAAACCCGCCATGCTTAGTACACTTAAAGCGATTATAAAAATATAATCAAATACATAAATATAGCTGATTTCGAATATCCGTGTGGAAGTTACATTCGTTTTAATTTAAAATGGAAATATTGGTCATTTGTGTGGGAGGTACCAGAAGAGTCGTGGCAATTTCGCCCATCTTCCAACTTAAACTAAGTTTGTGAAAAATAATGTCATGTGCAAAGTTTGAATTGATTCCTTAGCTCCTTTCGAGAGTTATCGTGTACACCAGCCAGTCAGACGGTCGGGCGGACGGACATGGATCAAACAACTTAAAAAGTCGTGAAACGGATTTGATCCAAACATTCTTAGGGTCTTAAGTCAATTCGTCAATGCGTTACACCTTTTTTCCTGTCCTCCAACTCTGTAGGGTGAGGTTATAAATATTCTACTACAACATCGGGATCCATTTTGGTAGTACCAAAATGAGAGAGCGACCATGAAACAACGTTCTGTGTAACAAATTATAAAATTTAGCATTTAAATGCTAAATAACTATACTATAAACATCATGTTAATCATCGTATAATTTCTTGTTAAAACATTTCCATCAATAATTGTGTGAGTTCATATGCGCAGTCTTACTTAAAATTTAGGTCAACAATTATGTATACGAATCACACTTCAATTTAGTGTGTAGCAGTAAATTCAATGTTACAAATATTACTCTTGTTTGAGAAATAATTTTCTTATGACTATTAGTAGACTGATTTAATCTCAAATAAATTGCAATCGTATTATTATCTATTGGCAAAAGCAAGGAAACAGGCGTAATTGTTCAGATGGGCCATGTGGCTATTGTTATATTGAGGGGACGATGTCATTCAAACACTTTTTATGGAAACTGTGTTGATCATAAGCAAATTAATTGTCACAGTGTAAATTACACAGTGCAACACGATAAAATATAGCAATATACGGACACCACTACGTGATAATAGACTAAAAAAAGACCCGTGTCTCACAGTTTTGCCCAAAGTCAAGCACTTTTTTATGGACCCCCAAAGATTTGGGCCTAGTGTTATTTTTTTGCAAAAATGTGATCATTTTCTCAGGCTCATATCTTGCAAACCGTTCACAATTTACCCATACAATTACATTCAGCGTCAACTATATTTGGTGCTAATCCTAATGTTCTGATGATATGATAAAATGATTTAATTTTATTAAATTATATTAGAATAAATATATTTCTGTTTAAAAAAACTTATTATATATGGATCTTCTGGGGATTTTCTTTTTCAGTTATTTGGTAACACTGTTTTTTTATTATTTTATTTTCATGCTGAAAGTATGAACTTTATTTAAATATTTGTTTGATCTCGGTTATTGTCCTGGCTCATGACTATTTTGAATTTATATTTAAAAGATTGCAAATTTATTTAGAAATGTCGTGGTGACATTTATTACTTGGCTGCAGACTATCACTATCATGGTTTCCACCCTGTCAAAGGTTTCGTTCAGGTGGCTTCGCAGCGATTTTTCAATAACATACCTGACCTCTTTAAGTAAATGACTCTCGCCAACGAATTTAAATAAAAAAAAATTGTAATATTTAATAATGTTTAACATGTTAAAGGATTACACAGTTTCCTATTTTTTTGTAAAATAAATCGATATTTTGCAATACCAATTTTACTCAGCTATTTCCATTCAAATCGGATGACCTTAGAAAAGTTATGGTTTTTTAAAGCGGAAATCCTAAGTAGGTGATTAATTGCCTAAACAAAGTCGGGACCTTTTCTTATACCTCCACTGGTTGCAAAAGTGGGATTATAAATATGTGAACACATTCGAATATATTTTATACACAGTCGTTTTGATCCTCCCTCGTAAATGCAAATGTATACGTACATATATCTACGAGCATGTATGTGTACGGGCACATAAACAGATATAAAATTTATATTTCTATTTCTATATCTCTTTTTAGAGCAGTGGTAGCAGAAAACAGGAAATGCTGAAAGGTATTGTAAAGATGTTGGCGCGCACAGTAGTTTCGCTATAGTTTAATAATGCAATATGAATATGCAATATATAAGTGTTCTCAAATGTGAATGCTTATATGATACCGAGAGACCTGAACTTCTGTTATCTGATAGTGAACAATATTTCTAAAACTGCATTTTATATAAGCTGTTGGGCAGAGAGACTTTAGATTAGTATTTGTCTTTCAATAGTTCCCAATGATTTCTAGCTAGCCATTGAAATTGAAATTAATTGCATACTTATGATAAGAGAACCTCTAAAATAATTAATGTTAGGTGGTCACGTCTGTTAGTGCGGTAATGGCCTGTGTATCTTACCTCAACTGTAATGAATACTAATTGATCTTAGGCTGTCTGCTTCTGCACAGGATACATTTCATCAACATAGATATTTTCAGGGTTCACAAATATTTTTAATTAAATAAGCAATTAGAACACAAAAGAAGAGTTATCTTGATACTCAACGCAAAATGTGGCGAAGAATATATTATATATTTATATATGTTTATTTTTGTTGTTCATGGCACACCATTATGTGCAGATAAATTAAAGAACTAAACCTATTTTCCATTAAAATAAATGTGTTTTTATTTAAAAATGGGTTGAAACAAATTTATATTTTTATCAACTATTTTTTAAAACACTGGATAATTGATTATTAGACTAATAATTGCGTGTTAAAATAACTTACATATCCAACTCAATGAGATGCTTGTAAGCTGATGTGTATGATTTATTACTTAGTATGTTTTTTGACTGATATTAAGAAAATGAGTTGTGCTTCGAATTCATTTGTGCGTTTACTTAAAGAGTCCGAGTATTTTTTTGAAAGTTGCTGCAAAGCCACCTGATGAAGACTTACACCTAATAAATGTCACCATGTCATTTGTAAATTAAATTTGCATTCAATAAAATATGTAGACTGAAAATGGTCTTGAACCTGGATAATATTCCACTTCAAATCAAATAACTTAAGTATGCCGGAAGCTGTACAACTTTTTACAATTAGTTTTTTATTGTGTTTTTTGTAATAAAATAATATAGATAAAATATTGTAATTGGAGAAAACAATTTTCATTATTATAAAACAATTTTTATAATTATATCAAAATTTCCCACTAAATATTTCCAATTCATTTCCCATGTCTTTATCGATTTCATTGTCAAGGTACTAGATTAGCTTTAACCAAGACAAAATCACAGCGAATTCTAAGTCATGTTTGGCGTAAGAACCAAAAGAAATGAATCCCGAACTTGGGATAATTGTTTGTTGTTGTAGAATGTGTAAAATATTTGTATAACTTTGGCATAGATCCTCTAAAAATGTTGTATAATGCCAAGTTAGCGGAGTGCCTGTAACAAATAATAATACCAAATTTCTGAAAATTTTTGGAACTTTTTAAGGAATAAAGTCATGTGTCATATACGTGGTACTTATTCTGCCACAGTTTTTACTTGGTGAACCACTATCACGTTTCAAATCAATGTCATGTTACCAAATTGTTTCTCCGCTCTCAGGCTGTGTGACTTTTGATCGTTCGCCTCAAACGAACGAAAACAATTTTATAAAAATGTGCCGTAAATCACTTCGATCAATGGGGCGTATGATTACTAATTGTGTCAGACTCATGTAAATCATACGCCACGGTTGCTGTCTAGAAATAACAAGGCAATTCTTTTATAGCCCAAGATTGGCACGTGAACACTTCGGCAATGTTACTATTGCAAAAAACCTTAAAATTGTTTGATGTGGAGTCAGGGCGACTACTAGGATAAAGATTACCTCTAGAAAATGCATGGTTTGTTCGAACGTTAGTAAATGTTAGTTGAACGATTGATGAGTAAATTATTAAATATATGCAGGTCGGTGATCAGGTAAGTGTCATTGGAGTTTATTTATTACACTTGTTTGATACTATTTGGTCGAAGGGCTGTGTAAATCATTTTACTTTTGTACTTTTGCGACATTTTCAGTCGCTTTATCGGAACATTTTTGCCTGGCGACAGTATATATTTCATCATGAAATTGGAAGTAGAATATGGGAAGGCACATACACGGAGCATGAGTACAATGAATACATTTAATATACATTTTTACCCTTTTCGAAGTTTGATGCCTTATATTCACTTTTGGAATATATTGCAGTATTGCTTTGCCTCGATCTGTAATTGGTGGTCTTAAATATTATCTAATTTAAATATAATTTAAATAAATTTATTATATTATAATATTATATATATTATAAGATGATCTAGCACTTTCCGTCCTTTCGCCCGTCTGTTGAATGCATGCTAGCATCTAAACGAACAGAGCCAGGACGTCAAAATTTTGCAAGAATACGTCTAATAGTTGTAGATCGGTTAGGATCGGTGAGCGAAATCGGTCCAGAGAGAAACAATTTTCCCTAACAAGGACAAAAAATACCCTTAATATTTCGAGTAATAGGGTATTATAAGTTATTTTTCCACCAGATGTTTGTAACACCATGAAATAAACGAGCTAGACCCACGGCTTAGAATCACCTAATGAATCGATTTAACGATATCTTTCTATCTATACGTCGTACTGCTGTCCATCTACAGGTCGCAATTGTAGACCGATAGTCATGAACTTTTGCAGAAGTCACATTCTTAGCCCACCGACGATCGGTCTTGAATTTAGAGGAAATTCAGATTGAGATATAGACTCCATACAAATATCCCTACAATTTACCTTATTACTGTTTTAGAATACACATTTTACTTCGGATCTTGCTGCAATTTTTAAAATCATGTTATATTCGATATAGAAAAGCTAACATGAAAGTGGGAGCATTTTTCGATATAACCCCCATACAAATGTACCTCCGTTTTACACTATTATTGCTCTGAAATGTACATTTTATACTTAACACACACATTTGAAACACCTACTATGGAAGTCAACTATATGGGTCCATGTTTTGGTATAGCCCAGTACTACTGGGCTCCCATTTTACACTAATTTCGATCTATAACGCACGCCTCATATGGGAACGTGGAAATCACCTCATAAACAACCTGGGTTTAGTAATCAAAACGCATTTACGCATATACGCAGTTAGTGGTGTTGGGTATCATATAGTCGGTCCCAACCGACTTTATCCTTTCCCGACTGGGTTTCGAATACGTCTGCTTATTTTTACTTGCTATTTGGGTGGAATGGGACCAAAAGGGATACAAATGGTACCTATCAAACGACAACAACTAGAAGCACGAAATTCGGTGAGTAAATTTCTCTAATTGAGTTGATACACAATATGAAAGTATTATTTCAAATTTCGGATACAAATTCTACTAACAAAACGACTGCAGGTACATTAACGAAATTCGGTGTGTTCATCCCTCTAATCTCGTGTATATATCCCTCTATTATAAATATAAATATATAAAAATTCATACTTTTAAGGGGAAACTGTGGAAAAAGGGATACAATTGCTGCCGAATAAATGGCTGCAGCTAGAATAACGAAATGTGAGAAACAAACGGTGAGAAACGGGATAAAATTGTTACCAATTAAACATCTGCAGTTGGAATAATGAAAATCGGAGTTTATTTCCCTCAGGTTGTGTCGATTCGAAATATAATGCGATTTCTCAATACTCGTACTATTTAGGTCAAAAAGGGATACATTTGGTGCCGACCAAATGATTGCAGATAGATAGTCATAAAGTTCGGCGTGTACGTTCCTTTGACTTTATAGACGCGCAACATAAAGGATTTTTCGGAAATGGTATAAAATTGATACCAATCAAACGGCTGCAGCCAGAATCATCAAATTATATGTACAAATTTCTCTGACGTCATAGACGTGCAAAACAAAATCCTTTCTTTCGTACTTTTAGGGATAAAACGGGGGAATACTCTTCGTTGCGATACTCTTCTTGTCTACCCAACTGGGTGTGGGCATAGCAAGTAAACCAACTATGCTGATGCTGAGCTCATATATATAGACTGCAAATGGTTTACGTGTCTTTGCCAGTATTGGCATTTCAAACCACTGTCTATTGCTCTCAAACACTTGAATAGCGTGTGTCATATAAAAGGAGGTGTGTTTAGTCTGTCATTTTTTGGTCTCGTTTCTTTGTTTAGTGCCAATACGAAAATCATAAATTTCGGTTGTAAAGAAGAAAAAACACAGCTAACGTTGCGGCCTTCCTACGGTGGGTGCGCGTGTATGTGTCTGTATTTTTTGTTGAGGGTAAACCATGCTTGTGATTTGTGAAGTTTATGACCCTTTGTTTATTGTTCGCATATATAAGTAAATTTTTAATACTTATTTGCATTTCTATTAAAACAAAGGCGGCCACTCTGAACGATCAACTCACTCTCACTCTCACACAAACTCGAAATGAAGTTATAATTCCAAAGCGATATTATACATATTTGGGATATACCATCGATATACCGGTGCGTGTGTGTGTGCGCGTTTTGTTCATTATGTATTTAGGCAGGGATTTGGGAGCTGCCACACAACAACTCCATTAACTAGTGTGTTCCGGGTAAATAACAATAATATTAACAACAACAATAGCAGTAGTAGTTGAAGCAATGGCAACAATAAAAACATTTAAACTAGACAAATACACAAATATACAAATTTACAAAACGTAAAACACAATACAACACCGCACAACAATGGGACTCATAAAAAATATAGAATTTTCAATTCTAGTATCATAAACAATGAGCTTTTATTGATGCAAATAAAAAATTGTGTAAATTTATTTGCGGGAAAAATCGCTCCGGTAGTAAAATTTTATTTGAAACTATCAAAACTCACTTACACACGCACACACCCACCAGCCCATTCACACAACTACAAGCACGCCCAGACAAAGAACGTAATTTGGAATGCATTAGACTGAATGAGGTACATGTGCTCGTGGTAAAAGTTATTAACTCTTGTTTTTCCTCCGAATTGCTACAAAGGGAAAATTATGAACAACTTTTTTTAAACTCTCGTAAACACTTGAGTTGTTTATGTTTCTGTTTCGGGGTTGTTTTCAACAAAAGAGGGCTTATATGTTCTATGCAGCGATTAGAGCAATTCGAAGGGCGGAGGGATGAGGAGATGCCAACGAGGGGTTGCTTCGGCGATAAGGTCAAATGTGGTGAAGTGACCTTTTGTGTTGTCCAAATAAACCTATTACCCATTGCACGGGTTTGAACACTATACAAAGGATATTTTAAAATATTACGATTTTTTTGCAAAATAAATTTAATACAAAAATATTTCTTTCTGAAATGGTTGCAACATATGAACCGTGGGGAAATCAGTTGCCACACAGAGCAAACATTTAAAATTCAGTTATATTTGATATAGTTCAATGCAGCAAAATATTTTATTATTGCGTGTAGATTTAATATATTATAATAATATTTCAAGAAGCTGACATAGAACTGTGCTTAAAAGCCTAAATACACTATGCAAAATTTTGGTCGATTTTAATGGATATATGTATTTTATCTCACATTCTTAATACCAGCCAAAAAAGCACCACTAAAATTCCTATTATAATTGTAATTTACTGTCTTACTATTTAGGCAATTAACGTTACACAGAAGGCAGTAGTAAGGCCTACAATTCTTCTCAATGTCATCTTTACTGAGAACGAAATTTTCTACTACCTGGACTTATTTCCTACATTATTAAAAAGTAAAAGCGGTGTTAAGTTCGGCCGGGCCGAACTTTATATACCCTCCATTAATTTTTTATATAACCAAACCAAAACAAAAAAATGTTGAAAAAATAAAAATAATAAAATGTTCAAAAAAGCTTAAGTACCCTAAATATTGCGGGATATTGGGTGCATTTTCAGTTACTGCTGTTTGGTTAGTTGTATTTCCATCCTATTTTAATTGCAAAAGTACAAATTTTGAAAAACCAGTCAGAGGCATAATTCTAGCTACGGTCATTTGTTGGTACAATTTTACCCCCTTTTCCCAATTTGGAGAAATTAATTTTTACGGGTCTACCCCATCAGAGGAATTGGTTGGTAAATTTGTATCCCAGTATTCCCATTTCAGCCATTAATATTACGAATTTGAAAACATAGTTTTATAATCTATATATACTCAATTAGAGGAATGTACACACCGAATTTCGTGTTTCTAAAGGGTGATTTTTTAGCTATTATCTTTTTGGCAACACTGGTTTAAACAGCTGATGCACGATTCGTGTTTTGCTTCACAGTCAAACATGAATCGTCTTACAAACGAACAACGCTTGCAAATTATTGAATTTTATTATCAAATGCTGTTAAGAAAGTTTATCGCGCGTTATGTCGCCGTTCGCAGCTGTTACTCAAAAACGTGGAAATACCAAAATTGGATTAAGCGGATGGACCATTTGAGGCGCAGTCAAGGTCAATATTTGCATGAAATAATCTCCAAACATTAAATTATATGGACCGTACTATCGATTCAAATAAAGATTTCATGCATTTTTCTCAATTTTATGGTTTTTTTTTGAAAAACTTTCCTTTAGCTTTTAAAAAATCACCCTTTAGTTATTGTCGTTTGATAGGTACTACTTTTATCCCTTTTTGCCCTATTTAACCCCTTACGAATATGAACCCCTTTATGGTGCACGTTTCTGCTATAAGGAGAGTGCGCATATTCAGTATCAAGCAAATATAAGCAGACATATTGAAAAAACATGCCGAAATACTGGAAATATTAGGGGTATTTTCAGTCCTTGTGAGGGAATTTTTTTCCCTTTGCACCGATTTTGCCCTTTTGCAATTCCAACCCATATACGACTATAAGACAAAATTATGTAAAATGTGGACCTCCCTGCTCCATTCATTTAGATGGTAGCGTGCTTTCAACTGACGGACGGACGGGCATGGCTAGATCGTTTTAGAATTTTATGATGATCAAGAATATATATACCTTATAGGGTATCAGGTCGATATATCAAGGTGTTAAAAACGGAATGGAACACTTTTTTTTGCCAAAGACTTTAAGTTCGTCGAGGACGAATCTTATATACCATCCACCACGGACTGCATTCCACAATATTACCGGCAGATTAGAAGCTGTCGACATTACCTAGAAGTGCACAACCATATTAGGAAAATTGTCATGCTGCATTAAAATATTAATAATTAAAGAATGCTATCCATCTATATGTATTTAAAAAATCAATGTGTGTCTGTTTGCCTGTATGTTCCGTATAGGACGCCAAACCGGTGGGCCGATTCGCCTGAAAATTTTACAGTAGCTAACCAGTAGACAGAGGATGGTTTCTGGCTATTGGACAAAGGGGCATGATACTACCCACACAAACTGTACTTTAAAGTTCATTTTATTTTTAAAAGCATACGAATAGGGAAGAATGAACCCGCGAAACGCCGGCTAAAAAAGCTAGTATATAAATATAAAACTTCAAGTGGAATCTAAAAGTGAACATTAGACAGCAATCTCCAAAAATGTGCGATCAAGTCAGACTTTTTTCAAGATTTTAACTTCAGCGCTATGGTTGTTACCATTTTTATGCCCATTTGCCCCATTTTTTGCCTAAAAGTGCAAATTTCGAAAAAATCCTTTTTGTTTCGAATCTACACAGTCAGATGAATATATACACGGAATTTCATGATTTCAGTGCTTTGGTTGGTACCATTTCATCCCTCTTTTCCAATTGTATCCCTTAAAAGTACGAATTTAGAAAAATCCTTTATTTTACGTATCTACACAATTAGATGTACATACCAAATTTCTTTTTTCTAGCATTGGTACCATTTTTATCCCTCTTTTTCCCATTTCGGCCGCTAAAACGTGTAATTACTTTTTTGTGCCTTTACGCTATAAGAGGAATATACGCAAGGAATATACGCAACAAGACATTTAAAAAAGTGCTTAAATAGTGTAAATATTATGGGGTATATTCAGTCCTTGTTAGGGAAAACGAATTCCCTCTGAGCCGATTTCGCCCACTTTCAATCCCAACTTATCTGCAACCATATGAAACATTTTGGGAAAAATTGAACCTCTTAGCTCATTTCGTTCGGTAGCTAGCGTGTTTTCAACAGACAGACGGACTTGGCTAGATCGTCTTAGAATTTTACCACGACTCAGAATATATATATTTTATGGAGTCTCTGATGAATATTTCAAGCTGTCACAAACGGAATGACAAAGTGAATATACTACCATCCTTAGGTGGAGGGTATAAAAAACGCGTAGAAGAACTACACAATTAGAGGAGTGTGCTCACCAAATTTCATGATTCCAACTACAGCCGATGGTACTGTTTTTATTCTAAAATTTCGAAATCCATTATCTATAGAGTGATGAAACGCGAGACCGGGTCAAACAGAGCCATTAACTGACAGACGGTTTGACCCAACGAAGATATATTTCGCAGACAAGCATTAAACAATCCAGTTTTCTGTTTTTTGGAGATCAGCTATCCAACCTTATACGTGTTATTACTTACTCGTTCTTGTAGGTAATATGACGTTTTCCTTATTAAAGTTGTTCTAGTTTTACACTGGTCCAATGTTGGCACTCTTGGGCGTTTTTATGAGGGGACAGCTTCGTTATAGTTGGTATCGTTTGAAAGGCCCTTTTATTTCAAGTAATTCAAAGTTACGCATAATCCTTGAATTTTAGTCAAACATATGACTTGTTTTCTTATTTTTTATGTATTTTAGCTTTTTTTTGTTCTCTACTTGATTCTAGCTGCAGCCATATGGTCGGTACCAATTTTAACCCATTTTTTCCTTAAAAGTACGAACTTCGAAAAATTAATGTATTCTAAGTGTTTGCGCAAGGTTTGCGTAGGACACGGATAGATGCTAAATATTTTGCCTTAATTATAAAAGTGAAAATCCATAACTTTATATCCAGTTTAATGTGTTGACGATATGTAGAAATTTATTTTTTAAATTCTTTTGAATACAAAAACAACTCCCCGCGTATACCGATTGTCAGTGCATTACTGTTGTTCGTAATTTATCTGTGGAAATAATGAAAATACCTTAGTAATGTTGCCATAAATGCTTCGGCTTAATAAGGCATTCTTTTTTTCTGCCAAACCATTACATTTGTGACAATGGTGCTGCGATGAAATGTCAGCTCTTTCCTCTAGTTCCTATGTGCATACATATTTTTTTTTTGTACCATGGGGTACAACTTGCAACACATCCCGCATGGCAGCTGGAACACTTTCACTGATTTTTGTTGAGATTTGCGCGCCAGCCAACATGAGCTCCATTCGCTTTCGCACATTGCCGTGCACGTTAAAGCCAAATTGAACTTGAGTGCAGAAATCTCGGTCAGTGATTTTGTTTGGCTTTGCTAAATATGAGTACAGTACAAAAAAAAAAAAACTATGAGTAGAGCAAAAAGACAGAATCTAAACATAACATGAAATAAATAAAAGAAATACTAGAAAAACGTTGAAAATGCCGGTAGGCTCAAAAGAGGCCATTAAAAAAACGAGGTTAATTAGACGTACAGGGAACGCGCAAAAAGCCAGCACAGCTCGGCAGCCCAGAGAAGAAGAACACATTATTTTCGCAATGTTCATAATGTTACTGAAACAACTCATGCTGCCTCGTGCTTCTGTTCGCTGCCATTGTGAAAAAGTTGCAATTTCTGTTTTTGTTTCTGCTCTCGCCGTTGTGCTTTTTTATTATTAATAATGCACATTTTATATTTCAATTCATGGAAAATTTAGTGCATCCAAGTGACCTCTATCGCGTTATGAGGGCAAACTTGAGTTGTCACCGAGTCAACATTTATCTACATATCGCCTTAATATCATTGTTTTGGCCCAGAATAAAGAGCATTCTGGATGAATTCTTCAAAACAAACTCACTACATAATTTGGGAGAATTTGTAATAAAACGAATGAATTCTTCAAGACAAACTCACTGCATAATTTGGAAGAATTTGTAATATAACGGATATATGGTTTAAGAACAACTTCAGGTTTTGTAGAAATTATAATGGAGAATATTGGTTCGAATTCAGGTTCGAAGGCAAATAACATTTTAATACCATACTCTAGGGTATTATGTATTTGTGGGAAGCGACATCGACCCATCATTTATTTTACCGATCAACTTAGAATCACTTTTTGAAACGAATCCGTCTGTCTGTCGTTTTTTGCAGGCCACGGACGTACGCTATTGAAAATTTCTCGGTTCAGATTAATATCCCTCATATACATGTTCAGTCAGATGCACTAACTATTATATTTCTCCAGGGAACATATCGAGGGCATATCTTCATAAGTGGCTATAAACAAAAACACAACTTTTCAAA
This sequence comes from Polietes domitor, assembly GCA_947397865.1. Taxonomy (NCBI): domain Eukaryota; kingdom Metazoa; phylum Arthropoda; class Insecta; order Diptera; family Muscidae; genus Polietes; species Polietes domitor. The sequence continues at coordinate 276,130,981 of OX377618.1, forward strand.
AAAAAAACTGATTTACTCCTTTATTTAATGAGTAATTATTAATCATTCTTCTAAAGTCTAATCTAAAGATGATTACTAATAGATACGACTAAAAAGTTTTCAAAATTTCCTATTATACACGGTTTTATGGTTCATAGCCACTTTTGCATGTTTAAAAATAGGACAATATGAATGTTGAAAAAAGCACATATCCATTAATGTCCAAATATATTAATAAGATTTATTGTTAACTCTATAACACTTTATATGAAATATTGTATATGTTGTGTAGAAAACGCATTTTCTGGGAACGATTCCAGCTTCATCCGTCAGATTATCACCATTTTTATCCATTTTCCAATTTTTTTACGAAAAGTGGATATTGCTGTAGAGCACAGTAAGCAAAAAATACAAATTTAATAATTAATAATTTTCATTTTTGCGGAAAATATGGCTAAAATGATTTTCATGTACGACATTTTTGTTTTTCTCAGCAATCACATGCCAAAGAAATATTTTAGTATTCTCAATATGATAAAATGTTACGCGGGTTTTTTCTAAAGATACTTTTCACAATTTTTGACTTTACAGCCACTAGTTATCATATTTTAGCCTGAACGCTTGGGAAGCAAAATGCTATTAATGGGAATTAATGCTATTCAAACAAAATCGTTGTAGCGAATTACAACCTTCGGTTATATGCTGCTCCATTTTTGAACTATTTTATTTATTTCATTTTTATGTTCCTAGCCACTTTTGCTGTCACAAACTAAGCGAAATCAGAAAATTTTGAAAAAATAAAAAAATATGGCTTTAAAAAATGTATTTTCCAAATTTATAAGACATATGACATCCAAATCTGAGAATAGTTTGGCATCAAAGACTCATTTTCGAAAAAATGGTTCAAAGGCACTTGAATATAAGCCTTCGTTATGTAGTAAAATTAGATATAGGGCAATTTCATAAAAAATCGACCCAAAAACTATGGTTTCGGAAATTATTCTCATTCTTGCGGGTAATATTGCGTTTACTTTAGGTCAAAGTAGAACGGGATTGAGTTGTACAGTGGTCGAATGAACGTCATGTGATTTTAACGAAATTGGTATCATCTGAAAGGTTTTCATCTCATCTTTACGATTGTGGAAGGGAAGCTTAGATAGGTTTGTCTTTGCAAATCAAGGACTACAAAAATTAATATATCCATTACTAGAGTATCCTGAATCTCCAATGTTCTTATTTTTATGTATTTTAGCTTATTTCAATTTCTACAAGATATACAATTACAATTGTTTTTTTTTCAAAATGATTTTCTATTTTAGCAAGATAAAGTTGTAATTTTACGGTATTTAGAATAAAGAATATAATACTGGAGTTTAATAGCCCTAAATTCTAAAAAAAAAATATTTAAAAAATAGGCTATTGATTTGTTAAAAATGCCATTACTAGAAAATATTGCAGCACTTTTAATACGAATATTGCAATTCGCGTTTTTGAGATATACTAACTGAAATGTTAAAAAATATAGTTTTTGTCATATTTGTGGTTGTGGTTGTATTACGCTACGTGAAATTTCTGAAAATTATTCTCAAATATTTACACATAAATACAATAATAATAACAGAATATAATAAGAAAATTAGTTATGAAAAAAATTCAAATTTTCACCTAATAAAAAATAATTGTTTAATTTCAAAGAATTCGACAAAAACTAAATTTTACTTAATTTAAAAATTATTTATAATTTGATTTGATCTGAGTAAGTACGCTAATTTCAGTAAATTTTTCCTTTAATATTATTGAAAATAGGAACAAATATTTCGTGTAAGAATAACACTAACAATATGTATATCGCGACGTGTCGGAATTTTGAGAGTCGTTAATTTAATTTTAATTGATAGCATTAAATACTTTACTTTAACAAATTTATGCATTTAATTTCTGTTTTTCATATATTTATTTTATTTTCTAACCAGAGTTGTGTAGATAGTCTTGACCGTCCAAAATCATGTTAAAGGTAGTGAGCAGCCAAGTAATAAATGTCACCGAGACATTTGTAGATAAATAGCATTTCCAGTTAAAATAATTATAAATAATTTTCAAAGTACCTGAAATATCCGCACAAAATCCCCGAAAATGTTTAAGAAATCCCCCCCAAAAAACTCTATTTCATATTTTTTGTTCGTTTGGCTATCATAAAATCCCCATGATTGGGTACACATTCCCACATATGGAGAGTCTGGTCAGTATTAGCGGCGACAATTAACTAACACGTTGAATATCAAGCCATAATGTATTTGAGCTAACGGATGGGAAAATTTATGCAAATTATTTCGGCTATCCAACGAAGATTTGACCCATTAACGTGTAGAGGCAATTTAAATATCACATACTTTTGACTGAGCGGAAAATCATTTCGTAATTTTGTATAATAAAGATTTACTTTATTAAAGTTGAAAAATAATATGAATCAATTTACGAGATCGGTATGTCAAAAGTGATAGCAATTTCTGCAGAATAATATTCATCTCTGTTGACAGTAGTTATCGACATATTGGAGAAGTCTTTCTTCCACAACAAAAGCATTCCTTCTGTATTCATCATTGGATTTCAGTTTTTACCTTTACTAGGGAAAATTCCAGCATCAACATAATCTCGTTTAAACATTCCACTTCCAGAATAAGTGGTATCCATCAGTTAGTGTAACCTCTTGTCTATCCATCATCCGTGGACAAGTGTCACTTAGGTATCTGTCTTTAGTGATTCATATGTATTGAACTATACATGTTGAGACAACTTTAACAATTAGTGTTTATTTTTAAACCAGCAGCCTATAGAAATTGTTTCTGTACTTGAAAATAAAATCTGAAGATTCAGACAGTATCTTTTATTGGAAATGGACAGAATAAAGTTTTCCAGATAACTTATTGAAACATTGCTAATGGTCTATTGATGGCTAATTGTTTGACTCTTCACTGGAACTATGAATCTTTATTTTAATTGAAATGATTTTATAGACTCTCGATGACCAGAATCCGTTTGTCCAACCCTCTTTTGGCGGTCCCGCTTTAAGTCAAAATCGACTTAAAGCAAATACCTCTGGCCTACTGCGTATTGCCAAAAATCTCTGTTCCATTGATTTGCGATCGATAAATTGCCCCTTGTAAAGACATAGCACATCAAAAAGGTTTAGTTACATGTATAAACCCTCTTAAAGGCCAAGACCTGCCTTAAAGGCACACATTTTAATTTTCCACTTCCAACGCACGGATTTTTTCCTTAAGGCAAGTGGTTCACTATTTTCAAAAACCTGCCAGAAAAGCGTTTTCGTTACACATGTACCTACGAGCACGAGTACAAATGCACACACATGCAAACATGTATGGCCCGAGTAAGAGCGAGAGCACTCAGTGTGATTGTGTATGTGCGGCTGCATGACACGCGACCTGTCTTTTAGAAAGGCCTACGAGGACATAAATGCCGCAAAAAAAGCAATCATAGCAATTTTTATGGGTTTCCATGTGTTAAAAATATATTTTTTGCGCTCTCGTTGGTTTTTGGTTTATAAAGTCACGTTTTTTAACATTTATAGCAAAAAGTCAATGTGTGAGAGTGTTTTTGTCCCTTCACGGCTTGATTCGTCCTTTTTTATATGTTGTATCACACACACATGTGTACGAGGGTAGTCGTGAGTAGTAAGGTGGCTAAACTGCAGGTAAACTTCTGGCACTAACGTGACGTCGACGTCAAAATATTTTCAACATCACCTTGAAGTTTCGAAAGTCTGGTTATTTGTGGCTTTGTTTTTCAAAACTAAGTTGCAATTGAATTCAGTCTATTCTATCGGGTTTAAATGTCACTCCAAAAGCACGTTTGGAAGTTTTTTTTGGAAAATACAGACATGTAAAATTCTAAATTCAAATGTGATATTAAGATTACAATTTCAAACTGCAAATAGATTTTATTATTGAATTTTATTTTGGACATGTGAGCGCTGCAGTTCTAATGAGTCGCTTCTAAGAAGTCAAATTTTAAATCACTTTTTCATCTCGACAATAGTTCGAGCAATGATACCTCCCAATGCGTCCATGATTTTCGGTTTATTCGCATAACACAATTATGTTAAAACATAAAAAGTATTATTAAAAAAATACAGTTCGACGGAATTTTAGAGCTTTTCAGGATTTGTTAAAAAAAAAAAAAACTATAAAAGGCAGATTTTGTTTGTATTTACCAATAATTTATATTTTGTTCTTGTTCATTCCGTTTTTAACACCTTCAAGTGTCGATTTAAGACGATTTAAAGTATATAATTTTTGATCTTTATAAATCGGTTGAGACTGAAAATGGCCGAATCAGCCCACTGGAATTTTTTCCCGAACAAGGACATGAATTAACCACAATAACACCAAATATTTTGATTATTAAGCACATTTTCTTGATGATTCGTGCTGTGTATCTATTTCATATTTGAACGAGAAGGCGCACCATAAAGTGACTTCCATGTGAAGAGGGTGAAAAGGGACAAAAAGGTATAGAAATAGTTCCAATAAAACTAGAACAGCTAGTAACGTGAAATTCATCATACACGCAAAATAGAAAGAATTTTTGTAAATTCTTACTTTTAAGGGGAATGTGGAAAACGGAATAAAATTGCTACCAAACACAGGGCTGCGGCTATAAAATAAAATTTTTATCATAAAATTCGGTATGTACAATCTCTTAGCTGTATAGATGTACAAAATAAAATAAGCTTTCGATACTTGTACTTTTAGGGAGAAACAGGGTAGGGTGGAAAGGGATAGAAATGGTATCAATCAAACGGCCGCAGGAAGAATAATGGAAATCGTTTTGTCTCCGTAGGTACGAAAAATAAACGATATTTTTAAGGATACAATTGGAACCGGAACCGTATAAATGCAGCTAGAATCATAAAATTTTAAACATAAAGAAAACGTTGGATAATTGTACTTTCGGGGATAACGGGGCAAAATGTGATAAAAATGGTACCAATTAAAAGACTGCAACTATAATTATGAAATTTGATGTATACATTTCTCTGACTGTAGAATAAAATTAACAAAATGGATACTTTTAGGAAAAAAAGTGTTAAAAACTAGAATTGGGATGAATATTGATTTTTCGAAGTTCAAACTTTCCGAAAAGAATGGGTCAGAAATGAACCAATCGGCAGTAGGTGGAAGCACGAAATTCTAACTGAGTGGGCTAATCGGTTCAGAGAGAAACTATTTAGGGTATTTGCATATTTCGTTGAAAATTGCAGCCTTTTTTATACACTTTGATATGCATTTGATATAGCTTCACCCTGTAATTGGTCGTGGTCCATAAAGTTAAATAATTTTTATTTTAATTATACCCTCCACTAGGGTATTATGTCTTTGTTCATTTGTTTGTAACATCCAAAAGGAAGAGAGATTGACCCATTGAATCGAATCGATTTGAATCGATTTAGCCATGTCCATCTGTATGTCCGTCCGTTCATCTATTCTTGTAAGTACAGCTCGCAATTATTGTCCTATCCAAACAAAAATTGGCACAAGTGAGTTTTGCGGCTCAAGGACGAACCATATTTAATTTGTAGGAAATCGGTTCAGATTTAGATATAGGCCCCATACAAATGCCACTCCCGATTTGACTTTTTCCGCTCTAGAAACCGAAAATTTTAATCGATTTGCTGAAAATTAAAACAATATGTTATAATTCAACTACGAACATCTGTGGTAAAATTGTCCAGATCGGTTCAGATTTAGATATAGCTCTTATACAAATTTCGTTCTTCATTTATCTTTTTCGCTCTAGAGATCACACGTTTAACCGATTTACTCCAAATTTGCCACAAAACCTTATATTTTAACTAGAAACATTTGTGGATAAAATGAGTCAGATCGGTTCAGATTTAGATACAGCTCCCATACAAATTTCGATTTCCATTTAACTACAGGGTGATTTTTTAAGAGCTTGATAACTTTTTTTTTTAAAAAAAACGCATAAAATTTGCAAAATCTCATCGGTTCTTTATTTGAAACGTTAGATTGGTCCATGACATTTACTTTTTGAAGATAATTTCATTTAAATGTTGACCGCGGCTGCGCCTCAAGTGGTCCATCCGCTTAGTCCAATTTTGGCATTTCCACGTTTTTGAGTAACAGAGGCCCAATTGCTGCGAACGGCGACGAATCGATAATTGATGGTCATCACTAACATTGGCCGATACAGCTGCGATATTTTCTTCAGTTCGTACTCTACGTAAGCGTCTTGGTGGTTTAATGTCCAACAATGTAAATTTGGTGCGAAATTTAGTCACAATAGCCCGAATAGCCGCTTCAGTGGGTCGATTAAACTGACCATAAAATGGAAGCGTGCGATGAACTTTCTTAACAGAGCACGCATTTTGATAATAAAATTCAATGATTTGCAAGCGTTGCTCGTTAGTAAGTCTATTCATGATGAAATGTCAAAGCATACTGAGCATCTTTCTCTTTGACACCATGTCTGAAATCCCACGTGATCTGTCAAATACTAATGCATGAAAATCCTAACCTCAAAAAAATCACTCTTTACAAGTGTTCCAAAAGATGCTGCTTAAAGTAGGTATTTTTTAAGAGAATAGAAAGAATTCCGTGACGATACCACAAATTAAATGGTCAAATTGAAAGAATATTTCTGCTATGGTAGTATGATTATCCCATAACAGCCATGTCTTGTCCCTTTCCAACTCTTGTTGATGTTTTTATCTTTTCATAGATCTTTTGATCCTTGGACCCTCATCCGCTGGAAGAAGCCACTACTTCGCACATCTTCCCCAGCAGCAGCAGCCGCAAAACTGCCTGTCGCATGTTTTCACTGAATGTTAACTCTCACACTACCCTCGTTGGTACGTGCAAGTTTTTACCGTCAGCCTTTTTCATTTCATGTCACATGTATAAGCGGAGGGAAGTGTAATGAATTTAATTTTTATAAGCATCACGGGTACAATCTGAATGTGTAACATTTTTATATAAAATTTATTGTTATTTTGTTGTCGTTGTTGTTGCCCTTGTGTTTTTTTCGCCGTCCGTGATAGCAAATAAACGTCAGTTTCGTTTGCTTGATAATTCTGCGGATAATTTCAGTTAAAGATACAACCACCAGCTTTTGCTGGATTTGAGAAAATCTCTGTATCTTTTGGATTTCTTTAAAGCGTTCACGGTGCGAACCTTTTGTTCGCTGTGCAGTGTACACCCTCCTGTGTGTGTGTTTGTGTCTTTGAAGCGGGTTTATACGAAAGAGATTGTTTAAAATTCATTACCGGAATTGCTTTCACTGATTATGGGTCTCTTTTTTATTTTTATCTGCTTTTCCGTTTGTGTGTGTAATCAAAACTAATTATATCATGTCTGCGGACATTATACAAATTACGTGACATGTTTTAGTTATGAGGCGTCTCCTCCAGGGAGCGGGAAGGTTTAGTTTGGCGCGCAGAAAAACAAAGATGATTAATATATAAGCAAAGATTCCGAGAAATATGAGAAAATGTGTTGAATTTCTAATAGGTGCTCGTATCTGGATTAGAAAATAATTGTGTGTTGTTTTTTGTTCTTCTTCAAAATTAATTGTAGGTTAAGACAAAGATAACTAAAGTTCAATAATTTGAGAATGCAATACACACCTTCTTGTTGGGTTGGAACGATGTAACTTTACGGGTAGAATTTATGTCTGTAATCGCTTGAGACAGCCACGTTCGGTCATTAACTGTTTTGCGAAATCTAACACTTGGTGACCACCCGCGGAAAACATTTTACCTGTCCACAAAAATATAGGCAATTTAAATTTTAGAAAAAAAAATTATATATTAAAAAAAATCCATAACACAATTTTGTGTTGATTTTACAAACAAGTATATCTAAACTAATATATAATTGAAGCTGAAATTGAAATTTGATTGGCAGTTGAAATATGTATAATAAATATGTAACAGTGGGCGGTACTGCAAAAGTGCGTGTATTACATTCCATTATATGTTAACATAAGTATATGAGATGAAAATGGTCAGAGTTTTAAAGATGAGAGAGATTATAAGATCTCTCATTGTATGGCAACATTGATCTTGCAATTTCTTGTGAAGGATCTAGAGGCCTATGTTTTAAAGAACATAGGCCTATGTATTTAAGAGGTACCTAGATGAAAAAATTGTTGCATGTTTACAATACGAAAAATTTAGCTTTTTTCGGTTTGTGTTTTTTGACTAGGGAGACGGGCGGGGTTCACCTTGTACTACATAATACTATTGATACTATCTAATTTGTATGCACTCACTTTCGGAAAATTCGTTTGAATTTATTTGTGAAAGGCTAAAGGGTATTAGCATGTTATCCTTATTTTTTAGAAGTGGTTCAAAATATCTTCCTCAAAAGCGGAAAGTGTATCAGTATGTCTAAGAGTATAAATAACTCGAGTATGCTAATACGATATTGGCTACCATATATTTACCATTCAAAATTATGACTCCAAAATCCCATGAAAAATTCAATTGTCATCTTTTCGTTCATGGCAATTCATTTAAATTGGTGAATAATGATCGTGTTAACATATTTTCAATGATTGTTCAAATTTGAACTACCGATTAATTTCTTACTTTTATTTGACATTTGCAAAATGGGACGCTATACGCTCGAACAGATAGACGGACGGACGGACATGGCTCAAACAGCTTAAAAAGCAGTGATACGGATTTAGTCCAAACATACTTAGGGTCTTAAGTCACTCCTTCAATGCGTTACACTTTTTTCTGTCCCAAATGATGTATACCTTCCTACTCTGTAGAGTGAGGGTATAGAAATTGCCGCATATGTTGTTCAGAGAACCCACACGTGACTAATGGGAAGCCAATGCATCCACATCGTGTCACTTGTTTGGTTTGGAAAAATTGGGTTGATCGGATGAGGTACTGCCGGGTCAGTCGGGGTAGTTAATGATATTGAGTTCCCTTTTTAAATTGCAAAGTTCAACATTTCTAATAAAACTAGAAATTTAAAAAAATAATCAGTAGTAGTAGCCGATTCTAATTAAAAGTTTTAAAATTGGACCTAAACATTAAATTAACATATTTGAAAACTAAACTAAATGACAGATCGAATGAGTAACATCATAAATATAACTCATACGCCAGCAATACGTTAATATGGAAATTTCACAATAAAAGCGACTTTCAAGCAATTTGAAATGAAATGGAATGGTTGGTAAATTAGTGCATTGAGTAGCTCTACAGCTTAAGTGTTTGGTCGAATATGCTCTTTTGTAGGGACTTTTATGGGAACGAACGATGATCATTGGCGTAGGAGGGATATTATTCTGGAGGCTATTTCCAATTTATTTTTTGCTAAGATGTAAAAAAATATTTATAGCCGCACGGATTATAGGGTTTTTTTCTTTAAGACTGGATAATAAGCTGCAATAACAAAAATCTAAACAAAATGTTAAAATTTCACTCAAAATAAAAAAAATATATATATTTTTTAAATTCCCGTCTTTAGCAATATCAATGTGTGTATGCAAATTTTTAATAATTTTTTTAAATAAAATTTTGGTATATAAACAACAATGGAAAATTAACTTGATAGCGCCTTTAACCCTTGTTTGCGAAATTTTATAAACGATGAAACAACACTGGAAAAAATAAGTACTCAAAAAATAATATTTAAAATTATGGGGGCTTAGGACCAATGACGAGAAGAGACTACACGATGTACCTTTACTACGGAGTTGTTCGGTAATCAGAAATGATTATCGAAAAAGAATGATAATAAATATAAAATTGATCAAAAATCATATACTGCAAGGGCGGCTGCAGAATTTACCAAAGCATATCGAGGGCTTATATTCAAAAGTGGATATGAACAAAAACAGGACAGCGAAAAAACTTATTTTGTTCCTCAACTTTAAGAGGAATTATTAATCATTCTTCTACAGTTTAATCTAAAATTAAATAATTACTAATTGTTACGATTAATTCTTTTTTTCAAAATTTCCTATTATTCACGGTTTCATGTTTTGTATTTTTCAAAATTGAGCACTATGCATGTTGAAATAAGCACTAAGCATTAATGCCCAAATATATAAATAAGATTTATTGTAAACTCGTTAACGTTTTTAACGAAATGTTGACAATATTGTTGATATAGCGTATTTTCTGGGATATATACACCGTATTTAAAGATTCCAGATTCCATTTTTTATCCTTTTTTCCAAATCAGCAATCATATGCCAAACAAATATTTTCGTTTCCTTAATATGATAAAAAGTTACGCGAGTTTTTCTAAATATACTTTTCACAATTTTTTTATTTTACAGCCATTTTTAGGTATTATCTTTTTGGCAACACTGGTTTAAACAGCTGATGCACTTTTCGTGTTTTGTTTCACTGTCAAACATCTTAAGTTTGGTCTATAATTTAACCATGAATCGTCAAGTAATCTTCAAACATTAAATTATATGGACCGTACTATCGATTCAAATAAAGATTTCATGCATTTTTCTGAATTTTATGTGTGTTTTTTTTTGGAAAACTTTCCTATAGCTTTTAAAAAATCACCATTTAATTCACTCTTATACTGATACTTGAGATGCAAAATACTATTAACGGCGAAATGATGGAATTTGATAGTACGATATACCCTAAGTCTAGAAAAATATTTTAATCAAAATCGTTGAAGAGAATTATAACCTTCGGTGTTATGCTGCTCCATTTCTGAACCATAGCCACTTATGCAGTCACAAACTAACGTGTGAGTGTATATATAAATCAGAAAAAATTGCTTTAGAAAAAAATGCTTCGCCAAGTTTATATGACAGATGACAGCCTAATCAGAGCATAATTTGGCATCATAAATTCATTTTCAAGAAAATGGTTCATAGCCACTTTTGAATATAAGCCCTCGATATGTAAATTTGAAAAAAAAAACAAAGCACCTTATACAGAAGCGCAGGATACAGGATATGAAATTTGTATATGGTCAATCTCTGTATATGCGAGTGTTCTTCTCCTCATTACCATTACAAACAAAATTTCCTTCATACGAAGAAAAAGCTTGATTAAAATAGCTGCAAAATATACTTTTTTTTATTAACTTCAATTTTGTTGTTGTACGGGCTAATTTGGTCAAGTATTTATTGAAATGAAACTAATTTGTTGCATTTTTTACCCAACGTTTCTCTGGCTTGTTTCCAGCTTCTTCGGGGGTCTGTTTTTTTAATTGCATTGACATCGTGATTACTTATTTTGGGTGAAAAATAAACTTTCAATTTACGTATTGCCTTTTAGTTATCCCGTCTTAAAGAAAAAAGTCCTATTAAGTCTTTAACATTAAATGAAGCAATTACTCCCACACATGAGAGCTTCTTCAACAGGACAAGCTATGCTTTTTAACTAACTGAAAGTGACATATTTTTAAAGCTAGACTTCAAACGACTGACGCTACCTGAGATGTCATATCGCCGCGATTTTACAAGCTGTTGAACCTTTGTTGTCTGGATGGCAAGTACTCACACTACCCACCTTACCTCGGTGCCATTTTATACATTCATATGTATGTTATTTTATTTTTAAATGCTGTCGCAGCGTGTCAACAAATTCGTTCAGACCATCGCACGTTGCAGCAGCATGCACCCACAACAACACACATACATATGCGCTCTGACATTTAATACGTCATTTAATTTTATTATGTTTCATAATAATCTCATCAATGTTGTGTTATGCTCGACGGCGTTTTTTCTCTCGTTCCGCATTAAAATCATTGTCTGTAATTAATTTCATAATAAATCAGTTTTCAACGACGGTAATTAAAACTGTCAGATGTATTTAATCAAAGTCAGAATTTGCGGAAGTTCATAAATTTAAATGTGTTTATTAAACGGGCGAAAACATTTACGAATGATTAATGGCATTTTAATTTATGCGTTTCACCAAGAAACACCTCTTTGCAGTGACGACAACAAAGTCAACAAAGACAAAGAGGTCGATTGGGATTTGCTGAAATCATTTATAAGACTGAAATGCAAATAGAGCTTGGTGGAGGAGGGCCGGCATATTTTTATTTCTGTAAGAGCGAAAAATGATTTTATTTTTGCAAAAATATAGATTTTTCATAAATTCGTCAATTTGCAATAAACATTATTTAACAAAGTTCGACAGATCGAAAGCCTTTTGAGTTAGTTAACTAACGATATTTAACGTTTTACAGAATACATATATTTCATTACAATGTATTGTAGCCTTCAGCCGCAATAATCTACCCAGCAGCAATAACAACAGTAATAGGGTAATTGTTATTTCATACCATTGTTGTTTTGCATTTGGCTTCTTTAAAAGCAACAAATGCATAGTTTACGCTGTGGTATTTTTTGCACTTTTTCAAAAAAAAAATTGGGCAAAATTGAATAGTCAATACATATTACACCCTCCACAAAACCAGATATAGCACATTAAAATCGGTGAAGTGTTTCAGTAGTTACAGGCGATTGAATGAACACACCTATTTGAAACAAGTAAGGAAAGGCTAAAGTCGGGCGGGGCCGACTCTATGATACACTCCACTTTCGATCCGAATACAATTTAATTCGGTGAAAAAGTGAAAACGGGAAGGATTTTTGTATCCTTTAAATGTATGTGTTTGACCAAAATTTAAAGAAAATCGGGACCAATATGTGGTTTTTAGAGCGGAAAATGTCAAATAGGAAGCGACATTTGTATGGGGGCTATATCTAAATCTGAACCGATCTTACCCAATTTTTGCATAGGTGTTTCTAGTTGGATTATAAAATGTTGTGCCAATTTTAAAGAAAATCGGGTACAATATGTGGCTTCTAGACCGGAAAATGTCAAATCGGGAGCGACATTTGTATGGGGGCTACATCTAACTCTGAACCGATCTTACCCAATTTTTGCATAGGCGTTTCTAGTTGGATTATAAGATGTTGTGCCAAATTTAAAGAAAATCGGGACCCATATGTGGTTTCTAGAGCGGAAAATGTCAAATCGGAAGTGACATTTGTATGGGGTCTATATCTAAATCTGAAATTATCTTACCCAATTTTTGCATAGGTGTTTCTAGTTGGATTATATGATGTTGTGCCAATTTTAAAGAAAATCGGGTACAATATGTGGTTTCTAGAGCGGAAAATGTCAAATCGGGAGCGACATTTGTATGGGGGCTATATCTAAATCTGAACCGATCTTACCCAATTTTAGCATAGGCGTTTCTAGTTGGATTGTAAAATGTTGTACTAATTTTAAAGAAAATCGGGTACAATATGTGGTTTCTAGAGCGGAAAATGTCAAATCGGGAGCGACATTTGTATGGGGGCTATATCTAAATCTGAACCGATCTTACCCAATTTTTGCACAGGCGTTTCTAGTTGGATTATAAGATGTTGTGCCAAATTTAAAGAAATTCGGGACCAATTTGAGGTTTCTAGAGCGGAAAATGTCAAATCGGGAGCGACATTTGTATGGGGGCTATATCTAAATCTGAACCGATCTTACCCAATTTTTGCATAGGTGTTGCTAGGTGGATTGTAAGATGTTGTGCCAACTTTAAAGTAAATCGGGTACAATATGTGGTTTATAGAGCGGAAAATGTCAAATCGGGAGCGACATTTGTATGGGGGCTATATCTAAATCTGAACCGATCTTACCCAATTTTTGCACAGGCGTTTCTAGTTGGATTATAAGATGTTGTGCCAAATTTAAAGAAATTCGGGACCAATTTGAGGTTTCTAGAGCGGAAAATGTCAAATCGGGAGCGACATTTGTATGGGGGCTATATCTAAATCTGAACCGATCTTACCCAATTTTTGCATAGGTGTTGCTAGGTGGATTGTAAGATGTTGTGCCAACTTTAAAGTAAATCGGGTACAATATGTGGTTTCTAGAGCGGAAAATGTCAAATCGGGAGCGACATTTGTATGGGGGCTATATCTAAATCTGAACCGATTTGCCTCAAATTAAATAGCGTTCGTCCTTGATCCACAAAACTTACTTGTGCCAATTTTTTTTAAGATCGGACTATAATTGCGACCTGTAGTTTGATTACAACAATAGATGGACAGACAGACGGACAGACAGACAGACAGACGGACAGACGGACATTGCTAAATCGACTCAGAAAGTGATTCTAAGTCGATCGGTATGCTTAACAATGGGTCTATCCCGCTTCCTTTTGGGTGTTACAAACAAATGCACAAAGCCATAATACTCTCGTGGAGTGTATAAAAATCTCATTATACACTCCACGAGAGTATTATGGCTTTGTGCATTTGTTTGTAACACCCAAAAAGAAGCGGGATATACCCATTGTTAAGTATACCGATCGACTTAGTATCACTTTCTGAGTCGATTTATCAATGTCCGTCTGCCTGTCCGTCTGTCCGTCTGTCCATCTATTGTTGTAATCAAACTACAGGTCGCAATTATAGTCCGATCTTAACAAAACTTGGCACAAGTAAGTTTCGTGGATCAAGGACGAACGAAGTGCATCGATTTCAAATATGCAATTTGATCAAAAATCTGTCATTTAGTTTTTAAGCTACATCGATTTTAAAATTTGCAACTCGGTTTCATTTCCCAGTTTTAAAAATTTTAAACGAGTTGCTCTAATAAAAGTTTGACAATACAGAAGAAATGTCATAATACATAATTTATATCATTTTTAGTTTTAAATTATTTTTTCATCGTTTGTGTTCACATCGCCATGTCGTTTAAAATATTATCAAATTTTAAAATTCAAATAAAAAAGTTGGTTTTGAGCTAAAGTAATTGCATTTTGTGCGGAACGTTTTTTCACAATTTCGAAAAAGTAAAAACGCAATTCTGCTTGTTTTTGCCTGCCCTATATGCTATTTCCACAGATTTTGAATCAAAAAAAATGACTAACCCTACTATACATATTATATTTCACCTATTTCGTTCCAGATTTCAATATACCCCCATACAAATGTCCTTTCCGATTTAACATTTTTTGTCAAACACATACATTTACAGGATACAAAAATCCTTCCCGTTTTCACATTTTCGCCGAATTAAATTGTATTCGTATAGAAAGTGGAGTGTATCATAGAGTCGGCTCCGCCCGACTTTAGCCTTTCCTTACTTGTTTTTTCTTTGTTAAATTGAAAAAAAATGTTTTTCCAATTTTTTTATGAGAAGGATGCATACACAAACTTTCAAAACAATCGAAGATACCGAGGTCAAAAATCGTACCGCTTGACATGGAATGACTCATATATATTCTGGGAGGTGGAAAAATTCTAAAACGATCTAGTCTGTTTGTTGTGAGCATGCCACCGAACGAAATGAGCTAGAAGATTCAAATTTTCTCTAAACGGAAAAATTGTAGCAACCAAACGGCTGCAGCTATGTGTACATTGTTTTGACTGCGTATACGCGAAATGTAAAGAGATCTTTTGATATTTGTACCTTTAGGATCTAATTGGGATTAAATTTGGCATCAATCAGTGGCTGCAGCAAGAATTATCATATTCAGTGTTTGCACTCGTCTAACAGCGTAGACGCGGAAAATAAGAGGTACATTCGTACTTTTAGGGTCAAACAGATGGATGTAGCCGAAATCATGAATTATTGTATTGTGAAACATATTGGATCTTTAATATTCGAACTTCTCCTATCAAAATGGCACGGATATTTAGACTGTAGCTGGAATCAAGAAATTTCAAGTGGGGAAAATCGGGCTTGGGGGAAATTGTTTCTACTTAATAATAGACTTGGCACATTTTTGAAAATTGCAGTATAATGTTCACTCTTCGATTGCACCTTCACTCTTCGCAACCTAATATATTTCCTAATATGGTACTGCACTTCTACCTAATGTCGATAGCCTCTAATCTGTCGGTAATACTGGAATGGTAATAATGGAATGCACTCCGTGGTGGAGGGTGTATAAGTTCGGCGCTGACGAATATTACGCCATTTTACTTGTTTTTTCTGGCTTCAAAAAATTTCCGTCCAAAATTCGTTGGATGTTTTGAAGAATTTCGTAACTACCCATATAGAGAAGACAAAGTGTAAACTTATACGTTTATAAAAAACCGCATTACGAGGTTTCATATAGGGGTTTCATATAGTCGAACCCTCCAAATTTTCTTTGCTATGTCAAACTTCATAGAGTACATAATTTTAATACTCACTCAAGCGGATATTCATTTTGTCACATCTTGTATCATGCCCTGTGCTGAAGACTCCAATCTCCCAATCATTCCAATAATATCCCACTGGATGATGGTATAAAACCACCAAAACATTAATTAAAATTAAGTCTCGCATCAAGGACAACGGGTACTGTCGAGGTTATTTGTTCTTGATGCTCCCATTGAATGATTTAAAGCCATCGAATTGCGTGAAGCAATTCTTGACGAGTGCATTCGATGCGACCCAAAATTAATGTTCCACGAGGACTTGCATTTATCGCTATTTGTTTTAACGAACGTTAATACAAATTTCTCATTTAAGCTGCAACTCCTCCGGACCGAGTAAACAGAAGGCGGCACTTCTATTACCACTTGGAAACAGTGGTGCCGAGTCAAACATATGTACGCTCATTATTGTAAAATATTTTATATTCCCTTTTTATAAATCTAAAATCTCTGATAGCTATCACAAGAACGATAATGTAGATGACAATGATGATCAAGTCGGTCCCTCGAATACCATATTTTTTACGACTAATGGTGGTATTAAATGGTACAAAGGTCCCCATATTTGCATCGTGTGCGAACTCACAATATAATTCACAATTCGTCTTCGACGGGCCGTCTTCCAATAAACAAAAATTTAAATAACGTCGACACATTCAAATTTATCATAGGTTCAGCCATTATAAATATGATATGTAGATATTCCAATTATAATGCAGAAAATGTGTATTCTCAATGGAATTCGGAGAATTCTGCAAAAACTCGTGTGGAAAGCAATTACCGATGAAGAACTTATGAATTTCATTGACATTTTAATTGTATCATATCAAACCAAGAATCGATCCCAGACTTGTGGCACAAAAATTCGTTCCATGGTTCCAGGGTTCACCCATTACATGTCGTGAACCCTGTTCGAAAAAATTTAAGCCCTCAAAAACTTGAGATGTTCCCTCAAGTCTCTTTGGGTTTGGATAAAATGTGACTCATACGTGTCCCCGCCAATAAAAACACTGTCGTTTTATTGTCAACGATGCATATGGATGAATCCATAACCGGTCCAAAAGAAAAGCCAGAATTAATAATGTATTACAATAACACTAAGGGTGGTGAAAACCTGAAAAAGAGGAACTCGTAGTTGGCCTCTTTTCATTTCTAAAACCTTATTAGTATAGAAGCTGTTGCAGCTTACATAATATTTACTGAAATTAATATAGAGGTTAGCATCAAAAAGTCTCGGCGCAGGAAGTTTTTACCGCAGTTGGGTGAAGACATGTGATAAAAGATAAAAGCCCGTTCAAAAATCGCTCATGTTGTTGGCAAATTTTCAATCCGGTCAGCAATTGAATGAATTTTAGGTACGTATGTTTAATTTTTTATGTAACTTACTTTATTTTTTACAGGAGATCGAATTTGGGGTGATGTGGATAAGAAGTTTATCGCAGACGAGACCACAGGCCACATAAAACAACAAATTGTGTAACACATGACAGAGGCGTTACATGTGAGAAGCCGGCATGGTTTGAACAAAGCTACACACAGACAAAGTGCGAAAATTGTCACATGTCATCCCATAATTTGAGATAATTTGTTATTGTAATGTTAGTTCTATATATATATATTTTCATGATCTAAATAAATGTTTCATTCTTTATTTTAGATAAGATTAGTCTTGATGACAGAAATTCAGTATTTCGTACCAAAAATAAAGAATTCGGACCACAACATAGAAAAAAATGATAAAATTAAAAAACTGTGACGAGGTATAAATATTTGAACTTTATTTTTATATCTGGATTAAATTAGAAATTTAGTCACTGAGTCCAAATCTATTTTTGATTTGATGGAAATTCGGTGAGTTATTAATGTTTGAAAAACGGAAAACCACCCGGGTTGGTTTTGCGCGTGCGAAGGTTAAGATAAATAATATGTTGTTTCTTGAAAATGATATCTTCTGAATTTTCTTTTCAATAATTTTACACTTTAAATTATACAATTACTTTCTCTTGGATACAAATGTTATATACGATATTCCATATTTTTATCCTCACTTTTCTTATAACTGTCTTAACTGAATTGCTTCAGTTTGCTCCGAAGAATTTGCATATTATCACTACAATACCACTCTTTCCTAATACTAAATATTCTAACCTATGAATTTTCAAAAATATTATGTATTTAAAGTTAGTACAACTAAATTTTGTCAAAAAGTTTGAAAAACTCATGAATTGTATTCCATTGACACTCTGAATTATTATTTCCTATTTTTCTTCCGATTCGAACACTGTGGACTGTCGAGGGTTTTCCGTTGCAGAAATTACTTTATTTCTTAAATTGTTTACTTTGTCAAGTGTTTGATTGTTTGTTTTCGTTTTCAGCAGAAAAAACTTAAAGTGAGATAAAACTCAAATATCATTTTAACGGAGAATTGCAACATATACAAAATACTTTTTCATTCCACTTGCAATTGGTAAGTTTTATTTTATTGGAATCTGTTGATGGGTGTGAAGGGAGTACCACAAAATTCTGCGTTGGGGGAGTACAATAGTATGATTGCGTATCTGTTGTTATACATGCTATAGAGTATATATAGAAGTTACCATCCGCTTGTATTGAGAATAATCGGATTAATTTTTATTCTAATAGAACACATTTTTAAGAAATAAAAATTAACTGTGTTTGATTTTAAAAATTATGTATACATGAACTCTGTTTATGATTAAGTTGGAGCTTAAGAAGAAGAATATATACTTTATACGTCGGACAGTTTGGTGATTTCTAAACTTCAAATAGGGTAATTCCACAAGATTTCAATCCAGTACGGGGTTTGACCTCGATTTTGATGAAATTTGGCACATACATTCTACTAGTGGTTGTGGATAATATTTATTTTTCCGTAGTTCAAGTATTGTTGACTTTTACTTTTTGAATCTGTATGAGTAGAAATGAGTAATTTTGGATAGTTGACCTTTTGTCTGGCTTGAGGTCTCGTAATTAAAAAACAAACAACTATGTGTTATTTATTTTTTATGTAAAAATTCCCAATATTTCGATTGACATCGTCAATCATTTTCAGGGGTGTCACAATAAAAACAAAAACACTTGACAAATATTTTTTGACAATAATTGCATTTATGAATATTACGTATGAACGACAGCAATTTGATACATTTACATTTATTTTTGCTTACATTTATGCTTATTAATAATGTATAAGTGAGTGTAGTTTTGTAATTTATTCGCTTGCCGGACGGTTTCAAGAGCCTATCTGCGTTTGTAGTTGTTTTCTTGCGCTAATATTTTTATATCGTCGAAATTCGGTTTGTGTCCATTCAAAGTACAGTGGGGTGGTTTTTTTTTGTTCTAGTGGTCTGTTTCTTGCTTTGTGGCCAGATTTATGCGAAGAAAGTTTTGTCTTAAATATATACCTTTTTGGTAAACTACGTCCGACTTATCTTAATTTCTTAATTTTTATACACTCCACGAGAGTATTATGTCTTTGTGCATTTGTTTGTAACACCCAAAAGGAAGCGAGATAGACCCACTGTTAATTATACTGATCGACTTAGAATCACTTTTTGAATCGATGTACTTGTATTTGTATTTTAGTTTGTTTTATTCTCTAAAAATACAACAAATTCAAAATTATTCAAATCAAATATTGATTACAGACAAAAAAAAACAAACGAAAATACTAAAACAAATGAGCGTTGGTACGGCAGAAGTATTGCTGGGTAACTATACCTGCATATACACATACTTACACATGCAACTCAATGAGATGCTTGCAAGATGGCATGTGTACTTTATTACTTGGTGCGTTTGTGTGAATCATTTCCTTAAAGAGGCCGGGTTTGATGTTGAAAAGTCGCTGCGAAGCCACTTACAAAAACCTTTGACATGGTCGAAGTCATGATAGTAGTAGCCTGTTACCAATTAATAAATGACACCATGCCATTTGTAAATAAATATGCATCCTATTAAATATAGATGCAAAATGGTCTTGAGCCAGGACAATATCCCAGTTCAAATCAAACATTAAAATTGTTTTTCAAATGGTAAAACTGAATCGACTTTTCCATGGGGATAATCGGACTTATACTCTCAAAGTAGTAGTAATGGTACATTCCGACGAATCGTTTTCGAGTTTAACACTCCAAAGTACATCCGAAAATGACAGAAATGAAATGTTCCATTCTGCAAAAATGTTGTTATCTAGTGTAATTATTATTACCCACTATGCGATATCCATTCAACCTTTAAACAGATTTATGTAATATATGATCCTTGAATGGGGTATCATTTTCTGTGTATAGTAATAACTTAATAATCGCACACACATTCAATTGAATGTTTTTTTCATTCTGTTTAAGACCTTGACATTATTATGCCATTGAGTAGCAGAGCAGCAATCTTTGGCATCCACCAGTGACATCAATTAATTTGTTTTCGTCACCTCAGCATCAATCATCAATTTGCCCGCATTATTCTCATTCATTCATTTCTATTCATCGATCATTTATTTTCTATGGCGAGGTGCGAAACATATAATTGAGTTTTTACAGATTTTGTGGCTTACAAACACACTTCGAAACACGCACACACAAACACACATGCACACACACTAGAAAAGTCAGCAATTACTCTTAAGAAATCAATGACGTATAAGTAACGTCATTCATTACCGTAACACCGCGATGACATTAAGTGGAGGAGTGTTCGTACGTAAGTGTGTGACTTCCAGTATTCAAGAATGTATGTGTGGGTGACTAAGTGAGTATGTGTGCGTGAACTCAGCAGAAAGAAACCACAAATCAATTAGGCACCAACACATTTGCCATCCTTTCAATTTGCGCGTAGATGTGTGTGTGTGAGTGAGTGAGTGCGTTTAGATTGAACTCTCCTTGGGCAACATTGATAAGCCCGCAGCTGACGTCGATGCTGTTGCTGCTGCTGCAAATGCTAATGCCGACGAGTCAGATTCCGGCAGACTTAAACGAGTTCCTGTATTAAATTAGGACGCCAAACGAAAAAGGAAATTCATTTAACTTCATCTGGCGTCAAGATAATTGCGATGAAGAAATGCGAACTGGGTGCCTGTTTAAACTGCAATGAATTTAAGCTCAACGTTAGCTCCGCGCTCTCCGGCATGCCAGACAAATTTAGCTGGATTTATATCTTCTGGTGACATGAATGACTTTATTTATAACTGCATGAGTTTATAAATTTTCCTTTTCTTCGTCGTACAACTGTGATTAATGTCACATAAATAGTTACCTGATGCCATATATGCGAGAGAACGAATGAAAGCAAAAGCATAAAGGCAGACAGATGTGAGCTGGTAGAACATACAACATACGTTGTGTTAAAGAAAATGAATTTCGAAACATGCGGGGGGTATACGAACAGTAATCACAGTAACACTTCGAACTTACACCTTGGCTGTTTAAGTCGTTTTTTTCTCAAAACAATATCTGTCAGACATGGGGTCACACCAGGGCTGTGGAGTCGGAGTTTAAGAGTGGGAGGAGTCTGAGTATTTACCATTGTCCCCAGGAATGTTAATTTTCCAAACAAAATTATTTCAAATTTTTCAAAATACAAACCAAGTTATTGGACTTAAACCAATCAAGCGAGTTGCCAATAAAACGCGACTTTTATGAAGAATTGCGCAAACGTGAATTATAGAGTCCATCTTTATTATTACTAATTCCCTAAAATCAAGTCACATTTTCCCATCATTACTATGGCCACTATTCCATTATTATTACTTTCTGCAATTTACTTTTTTATGACCTCTATCAATTTTCTCTTTCGCAACAAAATTTGATAGAAATACGAAAAGTATTCCAAAACGAGTTTCCGCTTTTGACAATTCAGCCAAAATTGACCAAACAAACCCTTAAAGCTCCTCATACATATCCCAGTAGGGTATTGCTCTCGTACAGCAACATCTTCCAATGTGAATGCATTTGTAAAAAGTGCATACGTGAAAGGAAAAAGATTATCATGTCTTTCATGAAAGATTTATATCACAAAAGTTGGAGTTTTAACTGTATTCTGGTAGATTCGCATATGCTTTTGCTCTGCCAAACGATATTAAAGCCATCGTAAGCCAAAATAGTAGATGATAGTGCAGATATCACATAAAGTACCAGCAGACAATCCTGATAATGCAATTTTCTTCTGAATTTGTGGAAGTTTTAAATCATAAACGACCATAGCCTTGGAGTGTTATTAAATTTTCACAATTACATTAATTTGACAGTACTAACGTATAATTACAAATATACAACTGAAACGTCGTTATCATTACATTTGTATGTTGAAATTAGAAAACGCAATACTGTGTGAACATCTATTAGGGTGGCCTTAAATTTTAAATAACTAATGAACATAAAATTAGTAAAATTTTTAATTTATGGAAATTATTTTCGAATTTCGTTTTAAACTTTTAACTTAGCCTCTAAAGTTGTTTAATCGAAAATACTCCTTTATTTTATTCATATTTTCTTTATTTCTTTAACATCTAAATTTTCTCGGAGAGAATATTGCTTTGCATTTGTACTGTCTATCTTTTTATATTGATTGGATGGGAACAATACAAGTTGTTTATCTGAATTTAGATTGGACAATGTACTACCCTAATATGTATGTAGATAATTGCATAAATCCTTAGCTTCGTATTAATGATTATTCAATTGCGCAGATAACACATTTAATTTCAAATTTAGTTTGCAAGTTATGATAAGTCGAAAGAATGCCTGAGGCCATCTGTTTATTTGTCAAGTTGAGTCAAGTTGAGTAATACATATATCTTTTGGTCCACGACATTTATAGGTTATGCTCACTACGAATCAAAAATTGCAACACTTAAGAAGACTAACAAGACTACAGTAATCACAAAATGTTAAATATATTTTTCAACGACCTACGCCGGTCATCATTTTCAATAATAAAGTCACTTCATTATTTTCTTTTTGCTCCTTAATTTTAAGTATTTTGTATAACTGCCTTAGACTAGAATTAATCCCACTTGTTTCAACGGCAAACTTTAAGTGCCTCTCAGGCTTGCAGTGTTGCCACCTAGTTTTCTGCAATACATATTCTTGATAGCTTGGAGTGTTGCCATTAAGAAAATATATATACATTTAACAATTTCCGATTTAAATTTTTCGAATTTCTTCCAAAAAATATGGATTTGGGACCATAGTGCAGTGGTGGAATAGAGCTCATTGGTTTTCGAAGTGAATATGATTGACAAATTCAATAATACTGTCCAACAGTATTTTTGGAACAGAATAGCGACCTTATAATTCTGAAAGGCATGTTGAGTAGATTATTTTTTTACAACAAATAAATACATAATCAAGCTGGTCTGAGTTTATTTTTAATTGCAGCATTCATATATGTTACAAACGACATTGGTTCTTACTACACATGCAAAAAATTAGCCAGATCCGTTGGATTATATTGGATTACAGAACAAAAATGTCATTCATACAAATCATTTTAGCCATATCACACGCGAAAACGGAAATTTTGCAAAAAATATCCAATTCATATTTTTTGTGTGTTCGATCTTCCAAAAACATCGAACAATTTAACACTGTAATATTTTTGTATTAGTTGACGTGAAATTTCACTGCTGAAATTTTACCGGAATTTTTTCGTAGACCATTTTGAACCTTATATGTCCTTTTTGGTTGGATTTTTTTTTCGATTTTCTCGACAAAAGGGTCAAAATTGACCCATAAAAAGACGGGAGGGTTAAGATCTTCCGCAAAAAATCCACAAGTTCTGACAATAAGAATTCTCTCAGATATTAACTTTCAACATTTTGTTCACTTTGTATAATGCTCGCTTTGACCAAAAAATTAAAATTTTCTTAATTTGTTTGACAGTGTAATTATGTCATATTGTTCCTAGTGCTATATAGGAATTGAATGTTTTCTTAGGGCCCATACATATATGATTATTAAAACAAACAAGTAAGTAAGTTTCAGTCGGGACGTGGCAACATCGATCATATTCCAGGTGAATGCAACGTCTATAAAAGCATTGTCAAATATAAAATTTCACAGTATTCCGATCATCCATATATAAATTAGAGCTGCTTTAATTGTATGTAGTTTAGGAGATTTGTGTGGGAGGTACTGAAAGGGCCGTGACGAACCCCGTCATATTTGTGCACTTAAAGTGATTATAAAAACTTTATCAAATACTAAAATATAGCTGACTCCGAATATACGTGTGTTATAGGTTATAATTTAACATAAGAATGTGGATAATTTTTGTTAGGAGCGTAACAATTTCGCATATCTTCGATCTTAAACTAAGTTTGGGACAAATATTACCATGTGCGACAGCTATCGGGCACTCCAACCAGACAGACGGACGGACATGGGTGAAACAGCTTAAAAAGTCATGAAACGAATGCGTTTTACTTTTTTTCTGCCCCAAATAATATATATCGAGGTCTTATATTCATAAGTGGTTATGAACAAAAACTTTTCAGGAGAGCGAAAGAGTAATTATGAATCATTATTCTACAGTTTAATCTAAAGAGGATTACTATTGCTACAATTAAAAAGTTTTCGAAATTTCTTATTATTCGCGGTTTTATGGTTCATAGCCACTTATGCACGTTTAAAATTGAGCACTATGAATTTTGAAATAAGCACATATCCATTAATGCTCAAATATATAAACATGACTTTATGTAAGCTCTATAACGTTTTTATGAAACGTTTGCAATGTTGTACAGCGAATATGTTTTCTGGGATGTACGCAGCAAATTTATAGATTCCAGCTTCATCCGTCATTTTTATCCATTTTCCAATTTTTTTTTTCAAAAAAGTTCTGATATTGAGGTAGTCGGCACGCTAAATAAAAATACAAATTGAATATTTTGGAAAATTTTCATTTTCGCGGCAAGTATGGCTAAAATGATTTTCACTCATGACATTTTTGTTTTTTTGATTTTCTCGCGATCTAGCCAACGGATCCGACTGATTTGTTGTTTGGTTATTAGAACCAATGTCGCCTGTAACATACTCATTGCCAGTCGCGAAAATCGCTGTAATTGTTGAAAAATCCAAAATTCGCCGTTGCAATTGCTTATATTTAAACTTTCTCTGTTCAGGATTCTGAAACTTTTCAGACACAAATATTCCGAATGAAGTCAGCAATCATATGCTATAAAAATATTTTGATATTCTCAATATGATAAAAAGTTACGCGGTTTTTTTTGAAGATTTCTTGACTTTACAGCCACTTTTTATTCTATTTGAGCCTGTTAACTTGGGAACCAAAATACTATTAACCGTGAAATGGTGGAATTTGATAATGCTCTAAATCTAGAAAAATGCTTTAAACAAAATCGTTGTAGCGAATTACAACCTATGCTGCTCCATTTTTGAACTATATTATTTGTATGTTCATAGCCACTTTTGTAGTCACAAATTAACTTGTGAGTAGATAGCCAAATCAAAAAAATTGAAAAAATGGATTTAGAAAAAAATTTCTTCTCCAAATTTATAGGACAGATGACATCCAAATCTGGGAATAGTTTGGCATCAAAAACTCATTTTCGAGAAAATTGTTCATAGCCACTTATGACATAAGCCCTCGATACACCTTTCTACTCTGTAGAGTGAGGGTATATATAATAAGGGAAGGGTAAAGTCGCTTGGGTCGACTATATAACACCGTGCGACAATTTTAATTTTTTTCGTTGGAGCTGAACACATAAAACTGGAGATGGTATGTAGAAAAGCTGGGTACTCAGTGGGTACTCAGCTTGATTTCAAAAGTACGTAGAAGTTTTAATAATTTTTTTTCGTATTTTTCAAAGTCATGGAATAGAGAAAACTGAAGATTGGCAGTAATAAGAAGAATCTAGAATGTTATGTAGAAAAATCGGAAAGGCTATGTGTTCATGGAAAGACTACTTCCATCAGGAGAATATCCGAGTTTTATTTTATATTATGTGGTTCTCTGTGAACTAGTTTACGTTCGTTTACAGACTAGCAGTTTATCATTTATTTACATTTATTACAGGTTTATCCATGTTTTTGGATAGAATTTATTGAATTTTCTCTTGGTGGATATCGATAAGACTAAAATAGTAATTGGGAAATCTCCTATTAGATGAGTGCGATTGTTGAATTTCTTTATTTTAGCTGAAGTCCCTTCGTTCATATCATTTTTATCATTTTATACCCAGTTTCGAACAAAATATTACAACCATAGAGCCTATATCCTCGATATCATGATTCTAGGTTTTGCACCTCTTTCCCAAAAAGTATACATTTTTAAAAATCCTGTACATGTACATGCATGTACTTTATTTGGTAACGCGTTTATCTCTTTTCGTCCGGCATCCTCCTAAATACATTTATCCATTATGTACCGCGCTTACGTAATTAAAAGGCTCTACACCATTTTACACCTTTTTGTCATTTAAAAGTAAAAAATTTGAAAGATCCAGTTTTACTGCACTTTAGTTGGTACCATTTTTATCCCTTTTTGTGCCGCTCACACCTTAAAAATACAAAAATACATTTACATTACCCTTCTATGTGGTGAGAGGAATTTACATACGAAATTTCACGATTCTAGCTGTAATACTTTATTTGGTACCATTTTTATCCCTTTTGGTCCCGCTGGCTACTTAAAAGTGCAAATTTCGAAAATTCCTTTTATGTTACAAGTCTACGTCGTCATAGAAACCGATTGTCACGAATATAGCTGCAATACTTAAATTGGTACCATTTTTATCCCTTTTTGTCCCATTTTATCCCAAAAAATTACGAATTTCGTAAAACTTTTCTTAATCGGCGTTTACGTCATATTTAGGAACTACCCTGAAAATTGCATAACCCTGGCCGTTCGGTCTGGTCTGGGCGCTGGTCAATGATAAGCCAGACAGACAGTCAGTGACGCAACTCTTATGTATATATAGATGGAAAAAGAGATTTAATTTAATTTAAGAATATTATTTATGGAAATAGTGTATACATCGATTTACTAAAAAATTTAATTTGTAGAATGTGCGAAAAGATAATGAAATACGGAACAATGGAAATATTCCCATTTTCAATGAAAACCCCATAAACATTATCTAAATATTCAAATACAAATAAATGTTTGAATAATTGTGATGCATTTGATTGAATGTTTGATCTTCCTAGCATCCCACATTTTCTAAACAACGCGTTACTTCACCCAAACTTTTGACGTTTCATATGCATTTGTTTGTCTCCAAAAATTATTCCATCGCTGAATCGATTGTGAAATGGTATTTGGAAGGCATCAATGTTGGAATAAATTAGCCTGCAAGAAATAAAATTAATTAACTCAAAATAATTTGTTATGCTCTCACATTACAATATCCCAAAAAGGTCCAATATAATTTAAAGCAATTTGTATATATGTTTTTTTCTTTTAGCTAAACAAACAATTTTGTAAAGTAATATCCTTGTCTAATCCAGAAACCTTACTAGTGACTCACAATATCAATTTCATGATTTTGCAACATTTTCAACTTCCACTCTACACACATTTTTTGACAGAGAATTCAAAAAATATTTAATTAAAATATGGCAAATAACGTACACGTGCATCTGTTTGTCGATGTAAGAGTTTGCATTCTGAAGCCATTCCCTTAGATACAAAAGTATGTTCGGACGCCAACAACAACAGCAACAGACCAACAAATACACACTCGAAGCCAAATAACCGACAAAATCATAAATCACTGATGCGGCTGCACTTTGAGCGGACAGTGCATAGTCCTGTAGACAGTAACCGTATGAGCCGGTAGTAAATATAAAGGCTATATGCGAGTGCATACATGTAGTGTATATACCCTCATACATATGTATGTATGAACACATAATGGGGAATCATCAAGCCATAGCAAATACGATGTTGTATTAGAAGGCACTTGCGTTGCAGGGATGAAAAATGTCAGTAGCTTTAACGAAACAATGTGAATGAAATAATTGTATTCTTCAATGCAACTAGTTCACTTCTTTATTAAAACAATATCTAAAAAATTGGCATATTAAAAATTGTTCAGGAGAGCCGATTTTATGTTTTTACGATTTTGTTCCCTCTTCCCAACGGCATAATAAGTATTATATATCTACATTGCTTTTCTTATTATATACATAACTCCCTCTTTTTCAATATTATTGAGAAAATGATAATCCATATTCTACAACTATTCTACAAAGCAGATACGTCATCACTTTTTTAACTGGCGGCCATTTTGTCAGCTGTCAAGTGATTAATATTTAGTTTGGTTTGCCATTTCATCATGAACAGGTTGACAAAAGAACAACGCTTGCAAATCGTGCAAATTTATTTCGAAAGTAATGGTTCAGTTCGCGAAGTTCACCGCAAGCTCCGTCCATTTTATGGTCGACATCGTCCATCAGAGCAATTAATTCGGTTAACCATGGATCGTTTTCGCACTACGTTTACTCTATGTGATAATACGCATCCGCAGAGACGTCGAACAGTGCGCACCGAAGAAACAATTGCCGCTGTAGAGCAAAGTGTTGAAGAGGACCCGAATGAATCGATTCGCCACCGTGCACAGCAATTGGAGCTTTGGAAAATTGGACCTGTAGAATTGGCTATATTCGAGCCAGCCGCGCCGGCACATGCCCGAAATCATATTTAAACATTAATGGCATAAAGCCAAATTGATGGACATTAAAACGATTTTCTTGTGTTTTATTTCAATTCGAAGTTCTATACCTCAATAAAAAACACCCTTTATATAAAATTGAATATATTACAATGAAAAAAGGAAATTTGTGTTGTAAGCCTATTCATTTGAGAGTTTTGTCTAATTATTCATACGTACACCATTATGTAGACATATCAACAAGTTCATTATTATTAAAAATTTAAATAAAGGAAGACTTCAATAAAATAAAATGAAAAATAGTTATTGTGAAAGAGATTTAAAAAATGTACATATTCAGACATTTTGACTTTATGAGATCGTTGTAAGTGATATACAATCGCCGTATTTATCATGTGATAATTTTTCGGGTATCTCTTTTAATTTTGAAACTATAGCTGTTAATAAATTAGACATAGTGCGATTCCGAGTCGAGGGGTCGGTATGTTTTTTATATTCTGAATGCAGGGACAATTTTTTAAAGTACAAATGCATTCTACTTCATAAAGCTTCTTTTGTTGCGCCAATTGGAATATTTGACTGAAAACGTGAACGACACCACTTGAAGGCTCATATGATTGCGCTATTCGCTGAATCTCCTTCATTACTGAATTCAGGTTATGGCCACAGTCAGCGAACAAATAAGTTTTTTCGTAACCATCCACATCATACTTCTGAAGAAAACGAAAAACCGCAGTAGCTACTTCAGAAGCACCTCGTTTGCTACTTCCTTCATGCCATGTGCATAGAGAGATCAAAAAATCATTATTTTTTTTTTGAAAATTTAAGAACCGAAGTATAGTGTACGCCACACCATACGTTTATTTTTGTAAAAATAAAAAACCGAAAAAAGGTAGAATCTTGTATGTGCATCATTTTTGTGGAAGATCTTAACCCTCTAGCGCCTCTCTTTATGTGTAAGATTGACCTTTTTTTCGAGAAAGTCAAGAAAGTCCTTTCAAAAAGGGCATTTCAGGATTAATATGTTCTACGATATAATTTGTCGGAAATTTTCAGTGTGGTCACCGAAGACATTAAAGTGGTAAATAAAACACTTTACGCCAACTTATACAACAAAATTATTAGGGTTAAAAATGATCCATATTTTTTGGGAAGATCGATCTTTTTCGACAAAATATAAGGGATATCTTTGCAAAATATTCATTCTCGCGGGAGATATGGCTAAAATGATTTTGTTTTAACGACATTTTTGTTTTGTAATTTTCTCGCGATCTATCCAAAGCATCCTGCGGATTTTTTGCATGTGTATTAAGAACCAATGTTGTTTGTAACAAATATGTAGGCAGTGGCAAAAATGATGCAACTGTTGCAAACATCTAAAATTCGCTGTTGAAATTGCATTTATTTCAAGTTACGTGGGTTTTTCTAAAAGCGCAGCTCACAATTTTGGACTTTACAGCCAACTGTTTTCCTATTTCACTCTTATTTAAATTTTACAATATAATTCTGACAATAAGAATTCTCTCAGACATTATCTTACAACCCTTTTTTTACCCGCTATAAAAAGAAACTGAACTATAAGTTTATTCCACAAAATTAATTATATGGTCGATACTCTGTTCCAAAATGCTGTTGTCACCCGACTCTATCACTGGACCCAATAATTATATTATAAATTTACTTTGTATTGTATTTCATTTAGGGTTTGGGGTTTCCCGGACTTTTTTCATTTCCCGGGAAAACGGGAATGAAAAATTTCATTCCCGGGAATCCCGGGAATTCCCGGGAAAAAGTAATTTATTTATAGGTATGTTCAATATGGTTTAAAATATCAACATTTAATAACTGGTGTGTTTTTTTCAATACTGTCATATTATAAATTAAAAACGAATGTTATTGTCAAAATATTTTACAAATATTTTACTCTACACCTTTTCAAGATATTGAGAAATGTAAATTCATATTAGGGACATATAAATTCATAATGGGTAATGTAAATTTATAATAGGAACATGTTAATTCATAATGAGATATATAAATCATAATTCATTGAGAACAATTAATTCATAATAGGAACATACCAATTCATAATGAAATATACAAGTTTGTAATCAGAAAATCCAAATTCATAATCAGAAAATACTTTTTCATATTCAGAAAATGTGAATTCATAATGAGAAAATATAAAATCATATTGAGAAAATGTAAATTTATAATGAGAACATTGATAAAATATGTGTTTCTACGAAAATATCCATAGAAAAACTTATATACATAGCTTCGATTATAAATTTTAGAGTTCCTGATTATGAATTTATATTTTATGAATATATATTTCTGAATAAGAATTTATATTTTCTCATTATCAATTTGGATTTTCTCAATTTGTATTTATATATCTCATTATCAATTTGT
Organism: Polietes domitor; assembly: GCA_947397865.1. Lineage (NCBI taxonomy): Eukaryota > Metazoa > Arthropoda > Insecta > Diptera > Muscidae > Polietes > Polietes domitor. The sequence goes on from OX377618.1 coordinate 276,162,239, forward strand.
ATGTTCTTATTATGAATTTATATTTCTCAATATGAATTTACGTTTCACATTACGAATTTACAGTGTTGATTATGAATTATCATGCTCCTATAATGAATTTACATTTCCTGTTATGAATTTACATCTCATCGTGAACTTACATATTCCGATTATAAATTACATTTTCTCATTATAAACTTGAATAGTTGTTGACTATTCGCAGAATTGAATTTATATCGCAGGTAGAAGTGACTGACACCTACACTATTTTCAAAATTGAAAACGATTAAGGAAACAAATAACTCATATGACGGAGAATGTTACATTATGTAAGCCATAGTATTGTCGGCATGATATTTTTATTTCACAATAAAGTTCCTGCAAATAGCCTCACAGAAAGTTTTTATTCCCCTAACTGGGTTTCGCTTAAAATGGCTATTTAGCGAATTTAAAAAGTTTTGTTTGTAGTAATATAATATAAACAAATACTCATTATTGTCAGTAATGTAAATACATATATGAATTTGAAATACATTTAAAAATTCCAATTTATATAGTAACATTAAATTATTGATCAACATAATAAATAAATTATTTTTTTAATATTTCCCGTATTCCCGGGAAATTGAAAAAATTTTCCCGGGAATTCCCGTCCAAATTTTTCCGGGAATTCCCGGGAAAAACGATTCGGGAATTCCCGGACCCCAAACCCTAATTTCATTACAAAATTAAATAGATATTTAGAGAGATATCTATAAAAATTAAAAACGAAATTTATTAGATTATTATTTTAAAGGTAGTGAAGGTAGTTATGCCAAACTTTTTATTTCCGCATGCCAAATGTAATTTTGCTTTCGAGAAAGCGTTATTTTTAAAGTGCCCAATTTCATGATCGAATTTTAATTACATTCTGACAAATTAATTTGCCTTCCTCTGAAAAGCCCAAAAAAGTGAAAATAAAGAATCGCCATAATATTTATTATTAGAACTTTTTACAGAGAAGTTAGCACATTTATTGATTTTCCAGTTTTATGTACTGCCCGAGGTTTTTATTTGTCTAGAAATATCACCCATAGCTTTCAAATGCCTCTGACGAATATTAAAACCCCCATTTAAATAAAAGTAATTGAAGAAATTGAGCAAAGTTACAGCAAAATAAAATGATATATTATAAAATTAGAGTATTCCTTAGTCCGGGAAATGAGTTCTAAATTACCAAATTCTTATACAAAATTACCCAAAATTATATGAATAAATTTTTTGAAGATTTTTCATCTTCTTTTTTAGGTCAGCTTTCATTGGGAGATATTGTCTAAAATCATTTTTGGAGGTATTATCGAGAAAATCAGGTATATGTTTGTGAATTTTCAATTTTGAACGATATATATCGTAATCGTACTATTATTTTAAAACCGTCTTATTGTATGAAGTAAAACGCCACTTTGTTAAACAGACGTTGTTCAGTCAATTATTGAAGTTTTCATTAAAAGTAATTTTGCAAAAACGCAAGCTTTGGTCATTCCAGTTCACATTTCTCAATTTTTAAAAATTAAGGTCCAATAAAAACATCAAAAGTTCATCACACCGGATAAAAACGCTGCATAAACTAATGGCGACCATTTTAGTAAAAATCCAAAATTTTAAAACACACTGAGAAATTCGGTCTCTTGTGAAAAAACCGGTCGAGTCGGATTTCAGTCCCTGGTTTGATCACTCTAGTAACAGTAACGCGAAACTGGCATTCCAGTGGATACACCCAATCAAAAATAGCTCTAACACACTCCCGCACAACGAAGAGTGGGACTTGTATAAAACAATTTGCAAGCATGTGAAACGAATCTACAAAGTGATGTTATTTTTTAGGGATTTTGTATGAAAATTATTAAATTTTAATCCCAGCCATATATAATATAAATATTTTTCTCCTCTCGGCATATATTTATATACATATACACATATATGTGCTATACATACTCGTATATGACTAGTGTTGCTGCCATAGTCTCATGGAAAAAATTTGAATTTCGGTTACGGCCACAATGGCAATGGCAGCGGCAACAACATCACATACACACGCAGGCAGTTATGTACGAAAATGGAAATTCATAAATAATTGCCAAATGCTAAGTGCTTTTGTGGTGTAGCAGCAACATACACACTCCCAAACAAGACAGCATTTTAAAACTTTATCTGCGGCCATGACACACACACACGTGCGCATACGTGTGTATATAGATACCATGTGAAAAAGATGGTCGGACGGGGCCGAACCGGACCCTCAACAAAAGAAGGAAGTACTCATAAGTCTGTAAATTAGGCGCATCCGATTGACCGCTTGGCCAGCAGCGGCAACAACATCATCAACCGGAAGAGCAACAACTCCATCAGCAACGAAAACAGACAGCAACAGTTCCCGAAAAGAGGAACAACAAACGGACGGATGTCACAATGCAGACAATTTGTTGCTTTTTATTTTGTTGCTGCTAAATCTATGTAGACCATAACGTCATATCGAACGAGTGGTGGCACGTTAAACATGGAACAGTTTTTTGGTTTCATGCCGACCGACCCTCTAAACCAACTTCCAATTGATTCATTCAAAGCGCAGCGCCACAGACATGGACACACTCATGGACACGTTCTTGTGAGCCAGTTTAGAATGTGCCCACTATATTCATTGTGGATCGGCCTACTTCCTATATTAAACCATGCAACGAAGCCAGAAAATATGTGCTTGACAGTGGGTCATGTGCATTCAAAATCTCAGTGGTAGTAGCTTAACTGTAATCACTTTGTGGTGCACGTTTTTGTTATAGGGAGTATGTGCATACCCAATATCAAGCAGACATTTTTATATGCAACATTTTTAAATACTCTCAAATATTATGAGTATTTTCAGTCCCTGTGAGGGAAAAAATTGTCCCTTTGGACCGATTTCGTCCAGTTGCAATCCCAACCGATCTACGACTATAGCACGTATTTATGGAACATTTGGACGTCGTAGCTTCTTCCGTTCAGATGCTAGCGTGCTTTCAGCAGACGGACGGACATGACTAGATCGTCTTAGAATTGTATGATGATCAATAATATATATAAATTATAGGGTCTCAGGTCCATATTTGAAGGTGTTGCAAACGGAATGACAAAGTTAGTATACCCCTGGAGGTGGAGGGTATAAAAATGGGCGCTACTGTTGAACACAATATATGCAATATGTGTTACTGTGATTTTATACATACTGATATTCATCAAAAAATTCTCGAGTCTAGCTTCAATACTTTTATTGTTAACATTTTTATCCCTTGTGGTTCTGTTTCCCTTTAAAAGTTCAAATTATGGAAAATTCATGACTGTTTCGTGTCTACAATTTCATGGTTTAAGATACTGATACTTAGTCAGAACGAAAGTTTCATATTTAACAATTTTCGACCCATTTTACCATCGTGTCCGCCATATTTAGAATATGCATTCCAAATTTTATCACCTAGACTTCAGCGGTTTGGTCTGCACTTTGATCAATGAGTCAGTCAGTCTAGTTGAACCTACAAATACACAATAATTGTCTAGTTTTATCAGAAGTATTTTTTGAACCTCACCCAAAAATATTATTTTATCGGTATGGTTTGATGATCGAAAGATCCCTAAACATCCCTACAGAGCACCAGACTTGAAAGGCAAACTATCGATAAGCCCATTACTGACCACTGTACTCGTGCATGCAGAAGCCCATACACTTAAATCTAACCAAAATGGTAGAAAAAATTTGAGCCAACAAGAGTTATGGCCTCGATGTGTGTTGTGCAACGTGGTGGTGGGGGTGGTGGCCAGAGGAGATACATGTACATACTCGTACATGTGAGTACACATGTATGCGTGGTGTTTAAGTGAATTTATTTATCCGAAACAAGTGCATTATCCTTCCAGTCGGAACACGCGACTCCAACACATTCCATATGTGTGTCACACAGCGTCAGTGTATTGGCGCAAGTGTGAGATTGTGCCTGCATGTGTGCCTCTCCGCAACACCAGTTACCAGTTACCAGCTACAGTGCAAATGCTAATGTATGGCCTGGACGGCAACCGCCGCCGCCCTGCTTATTGGTGCTATACTGTTGTTGTTGTTGCTCATCCGTGTCCTGTGTCCCCATGCGGATGTGGTCATTTTCGAACAATACCCTCTTCAGAAACAAATTTATGTGCAACCAACGCCAAGCACCGGAGTGCTGGACAAAAAGAGCCTGTTGCTATTAGTTAGTTCACTTTGTTTTACACGCGACTGGCCTAACTGGCCAAGGCTACTCTTCTGCTTTCTGAGGTGGCGGCGACGGCGGCGGCAGTGGTGTTGTAGATGCTGCCTTGTCGTTGCTTTTGTTGTTGTTTTTCTATCGGTGTTACTTTGGCCGTTGTTTGGTGAGTTGGGTTAGTAATGATGGTCTGGTCTGTACTACATAGGTTTATTGCCGCTGGCTGTTTGGTAGTACGTAGTGGCGGTGTTGGTGGTGGTGGTAGTGGTTTTACAATGAGGTTAGTTGGGAAATATGACTTTTTAAAAGTGGACTTAAAGTCGGGAAGGAACACATGCAGCAGTAGCCTATATTTAAGGTTTACATTTTAATTTAGGTTACCCAGCCATACGTTTCAATTAAGATTCTTTTAGCAACGACCTAGTACACATTAAGACCTATATCAATGTATAACTAAATAGAGTTGTTTCAAATATTTCGTATAAAATAACCAAGAAGAATAACTTGTCTCAGTCCAAAGTATTGTTAGTAATGCTAAAGTGTGAATTTGAAGTTACGACGGTAGTCATTCCGGTGAAAGAGACGTTATTTCATTTGGCCTCACAGCGATGACTTCCTCAACGATTTTAGGAAACAAATTGTAAAATTATTGGTATGTGGGGTCTGACAATTTTGCTTGAGTCAAACGAAAATGCTTGACTCCAGGAAAACGCTATAAGAATTTGAAATTGAGATTTGAAAATCTTAAAATATGTCAAGATATGTTGTGCGGATAGAATTGGAGAACGTAATTTTTGTTGTCTATTTTAAACTAAATTAAAATTTATTTTGATTATTACTTAGATATATTTTCTTCACTTAAAGCTTTATAAATAATATTCCAAATGTGGTTCTTTGTGCACCAAATCACTTTTCGTTAATCATTGGTAAAGGCTGAATCATGATGTCAAATTGATTATTTGAGACATTAGAACGCTAAGACATTTGTATGCGCGCTATATCAAAAAATTGATTAAAACAATTTTTATAATGAAGATATCAATGTATAAAATATCTATGGATAGAAGTTATGGTCCTCTTTGAAAGAATTTCAAAAAAAAAAATGATTTTTGTGGGTACATAGCGCGAAACAGCCTTTTGTAAATTAAAAACCAGAATAGTTTTTATGTTATAATAGTTGGGGTTTTAATGAAAAAATCTATGAGTAAATGTAGAAGTTATGTCCCTTATATCTACAAATGAAGTATAAGTCGCCATTAAACCTGTTATGGACGTTTTTTGCGAGTCAAGTGCGGATTATAGTGCATTTGATGCAATTCTTTTCAGATTTAGTTATAGTCGCCATACAAATCCATATTTTACTTGTTACTTGTTTTATTTTGCGGCATTTTCGACCATTTTATTCACAAATCACCATCCTGAAGTGCACTATGATGCCGGATTTATTCCATAATGCCTTGCGTAAGTACGTTTTATGATAAATCCTTAAATTCCATACATAATACATATTCTCGCTCCGACCTCATCATACGTTTTACTTCAATTCGATCCATTCTCTATCCATTTAAGTCGTTACGCGTATCATTTAAGTGAGCATTATTAACTCGTTATATTCATTATTTATATGTTATATATGCTGTCCATATCAACAAAAGTACATACATACGAATGCATAGGTGTTGTTGTGTATGTCGATTTAGCAGGACCGGCTGGTACCCGTTTGCCCGGGGGCAAGATGTATAAGCCATTGTTTGGCATTTAAAGATTATTATTATGTATTAACTCAATTGCATTGTGGTAAAATTGAAGAATTTCCACGAGTAAACATGCAATGTATCTTATTGTGTTACATATCTAGACTTCCACTACATATACATTTTTCTACGATTATTGAAACACAGATAGTTCCTAAACCAAAATTTTTGCAAACTTACATGAACTTTCTTTAATATCACAATACCTTTAAATTGTACTAAAATAATACAATTAATCATTAGAAATTTCAAAGTTCACAAATTGCTTAGCTCGGTTGGTTTCCGTCTTCGTGGAGCCCGTAGGCAAATTCCGCGACGACCCTGCAAAAATTATGTGTTCATGTGGCGCGTGTGTATCCTTTGTATTGGCGCGGAAAAAATTGTGAAATTTTCCTATTAATTTAATTGTTAATATTGACAATATAATCAGTGTTTAATTAATATTGGTACATAATCCTATTAAAGCGATTTTATGAGAGGATTTAAATTATGTAAATGACTACGATTATAATCAGTTTCGATTTTCGTTTTCCATGCACACACACACGCGCTCTTAAACACACACTCGCATGCAAACCCATTAAGATGAAATGAGGTATGTTCGTGCATGGTAGCAGGCAAGTGTGAGATATTTAAAACAAGGGTAATATGAGGTAATATTTCGCCAGACATTTACGTTTTATGATGCCAATTTTCATGAGCTGATTTACTTATACTTGTTTGTATTGTCCAGCGTAAATTGTGACTTGGCAAAATTTACCCAAAAAGTGTCCAGTTGAAATGACGCCATTACACTGTGTTACAGTCCAAAACTCGTCGAAGTGATATTATTTATGTGGTAGGTACTGTCGAGTAGAACAGGGTTCGGATTTGAAATTTGACAGACACCTGCAAAATCTTGAGTTACGGGTAAAAACCGGTTTCTGGTACCTTTGGACACCTATAAGTCTGCTAACCTTCTCATCCAGGCTTGCCAGATACATTTTTTCCTTGTCCCCAAAATTGTTATAAAAAATCCACAATTATCCCCGAAATATAAAAAAATATTTTATTTCAAAGAATTCGACAAAAAAACTATTACTGATTGATTTGTTGATTCGTCAGCAACCATTGAATATTTTGATCATCATTGTTTGGGGGCAAAAATTATCACTCTAAACCAAAACAAAAACAATCTATGAATGATTTGTTGAATCATCAACAATCTGTCTTATATCGTGAACAAGCTCGTTATTTAAAATTGCAGTAATATCGTTCTACACGATGAAACAGTGGCCTACTATTGCAATCTATATATATATATACAAGAGTTGCGTGATTGATTGAATGAGTGACTGACTGATCACTCCCCAGACCAAACGGCTAGAATCATGAAATTTGGTATGTATATTTCTCTTACAGTGTAAAGGTGTGATAAGACGGGGTTTTTCGAAACTCGTACTTTTAAAACGGGGTAAAAAGGAATAAAAATGGTACCACCACAATGACCAAACGGCTGGGCCTAGAATCTTGAAATTTGGTATGTACATTTCTCTTAAAGCGTAGAGTTCATATGAAATAAGTTTTTCGAAATTCGTACTTTTAAGGGATAAAATGGTGTAAGAAGGGATACAAATGGTATCACAGCAATGACCAAATGGCTGGGCGTAGAATCTTGAAATTAGTACACAAATTCTTCTTATACATTCAACGCGCCCAATAAAATACTTTTTAAAATTCGTACTTTTTGGGGGTGAAATCGGGTACAAAGGGATACAAATGGTACCAATCACACGGATGGATCGGCAATCATAAAATTCGGTGTGTACATCCCTCAAAATACTAAGAAATTCAAAATGAAGGAATTTTTCGAAATTCGTACTTTCAAAGGGTAGACGAGAAAAGGGTGATAAAAAGTTACCAAAAACACGGCACATACATTCGCCTTACAGTGTAGATGAGTGATAACAATTTTCCGAAATTTTTACTTTTAAGGGGATAAAAATTGTACCACCGCCCTGAACGACTGGACCAAGAATCTTGAAATTTGTAATGTATATTACTCTTATAGCACGAATACGTCCAAGAAAATATTTTAGCAAAATTCGTACTTTTTGGGGGCAAAATCAGATAAAAATGGTACCAATCAAACAGACGGAGGAATCATGAAATTCGGCTGGCACATACCTCAAAATACTTGCAAACGTAAAATAAAGGAATTTTTCGAAATTTATACTACAATTGAGACTACAATTCAGAATTTTACGAAAGGGATAAAATGGGTTAAAATTAGTACCAAACGGCTGGGCCTACAATCTTGACATTACTCTTATATCACGAATGCGTCCAAGAAACTATTTTTGCAAAATTCGTATTTTTGGGGTTGAAGGCAAAAATAAATAAAAAAGAAATCAAACAGACGGAGCTAGAATTATGACATGAATTCTTCATTAATTCTCAAAACGCTTAGAAACGAAAAATGAAGGAATTTTTCGAATTTCGTAAAAAAGGTAAAGGCAATCATAGATAGATGGGAGATAAGAAGGAATTTTTCGAAATTTGTACTTTTAAGTGATTGAAAAATGTACCACCGCCCTTTTTGTAAAATTCGGTGTGTATATTCCACTGACCTCTAAAGGATTTTTCAAAATTTATACTTTTAAGTAGAAATCGGAACAAAAAGCAGTACCCACCAATGTGTCGAATAAGGTATATATACAATTACTCTGACATGTAATACAAATGTATTGTGTACTTTAAAGGTGGAGGTGGACCAAAAAAATCGTACAAACCAAATTGGGGAAATTCGGATAGTACCAACCAATGTTTTCATCTAGAATACGAAAAGACCATTACATTGTGTACATTTCTCCGAGTACGTGGACGCGCAACATAAATAAATTTTCGGAAATTTGTACGGCACAATAAGGTGTAAAAATGGTGCCCACTTATTAACATAAATGAATTTGTAGTAATTTGGGACTATAGTAAGAAGCCCCGTCGAAATAAAGTTCAGATTTCAAGTCATGCACTGGTATAGGATAAAGGATTTATTTGACAAAGGTTGTAACAGAAGCATACATATTTTGTAGGCCTAAAGTGATTATAAAATAATTTTTAAATTTAAAATTGCAACTGATCTCGACTATCCGTATGGAAGTTATATCAGTTTTTTACCAAAGCTTATCTCAATATATTGGCAATGATCAAATTTCAAAGTATTCCGATCATTCGTATAGAAGTTATAAAAGGTTTAATTTTACGTAATGGTGATTTGTGTGGGAGGTACAAGAAGGGGCGTGACAAAATCTGCCATATTTCGTACGCTCAAAGTGATTATAAAAAAGTTTTGCGATATATATATATGTTCCGTATATTGTACTAGGAATATGGACTATCTGTGTGGGGGTACCATAAGGGGTATGTATATTCATTTCATCCATCTCCAAGTTTAAACTAAGTCGGGAAATAATAATATTATAATACTACTACATGTGCAGCAGAAATCTAGACATACAGGCGGACGTGAAAGGTATTTAGGACATACTTACGATCTTAAACAACTCTGAGTTATCCTTTTTGCTATTCCGAATGCTTATATATCTATTCCGTAGAGTGAGGGTATAATTATAACAGAAAGAAACGGCAAACATTTTCTACTCTTATGATATTTTTGTAAGAAAATTGCTTCAATTTGTGTGCCTACTTAAATTAATCTATTGACTACGTATAAATTGATACAATATAAATTATTTTTTGTATAATTTGTACAAAGAGGAAAAAATCAAAGCGGTGTACAAATTCCTCCAGCTACGTAGGATCTGTAATCGAGAATTTGGTGTGAATACGTAGTTGCGCAACATAAAGCATTTTTTCAAGCAATTTACCCTGAAATAAATATCCTTACACCGCGTAGGTATTTGCTAATTAATGCATAAGTCATTTCCTTATTTTATACTAATATTTAGTCTACAATTTTTAATCAGTTTTACTTTAAATAGTAAATAAAATTACTTTAGAGTAAATTTTATTTGATTTCAATAAGTACGTTAGTTTTTGTAAATTGCCCTTGAAAAAATTTTGTGTGGGTCTGTTTGACTATGAATACTGGATTGTTTCCTTTAATGGTCAGTCGGACTACAGTGCGTACGAGTGATTTTCTCTTAATGAACAACAAGTATACGCTACCTGCACACACAACAGCGACGACGACATTTGTGACATTTGTTCTTTATGACAAGGCTTATTTGCCTCAGAGAGTAAATCATAAATCCAATCGGTTTGCAAGATATTATCTCTTTTTTGCAAAAATGATACCGAGGCCCCAAATCTTTGGGGGTCCATAAAAAAGTGCATAACTTTGGGCAAAACTGGGAGACACTGGCCTTTTGTCGGTATTTTATCACGTACAAGTACATTTTTTAACACTTTAGTTGTTTGGTAACCTTACCACTTGTAAATTTATTTTAATAATACATTTGGTAAGCAGTAATTGACTGATTTTTTGAAGGTTTTATTAATACTTATTTTTTGCAAAAATATAAGTTTTGGTCATTTCACTTCACATCTCTCATTATTTTATGATTTGAAGTCCAATAGAAATATTTAAAATTTGTCAAAATGATAAAAACGATGAAATACTTACTAGATTTCCCATTTTTCTTTTAAATCGAAAAATAATCAACTTTGGGATAATTTGTAAAATATACCCGACTAATCGATTTCTAATTTTTATATTTCAAAATAATCATTGAACTCCTGCCTAATTTGTTGGGAGCAGTGTTCAATGTTCAATTTAAGATGCCACTACAACTGAATATTAATTTTGACAATGACTATTCACTCAGTAATGAAGTGCTCGTTTAACTTCGTATACTGATAAAGGATTTAGGAGTATTTAAGGATACATTCTGTGAATTGTGTGGAGTCTCACACAGCAGTTGCAATCATTAGCATGACTTCCATTTTCTGTCATCTCAATTCTAGCCAACATAAGGGAAAGTTGAGACCTAAATTATCTTCTGAAATTACCTCAGATAAGAGCTAATATCTTAATACTACAACCTTCATTCAAATTACTTTTGTGTTGTATGTGTTTATTTGGAAAATGACTTGAGATAAATTGCTTTTATATTGGCTTCATTCCCACAGCTTTCTTCGTAACATTTTTCTCCTTTTGAATATTTGCCAAGTCATATTTTCAATAAAGGTATAAATGCCAATAATACGTGTACTCGTACACTTACAATGCATGACTCGATACAATTTTCAATATAACTTAGGCCTGCTCCCACCCCTTCCACAAATGAAGAGAATGAGTAAACAAAGGAGGACTAGCAAAATAAATCATAAATCATAAATAATAGAAATGTTGCTACAGCTATTGTTATTCAGCTTGTGTCTGTGTGTTTGTTATTGTTAGTTTTGGCATAATCATCATCAGCACCTCAGCCTATACAGGCCCTTGAAATAATTGTGCCGTAACAATGAAAGTGATACTTTGAAATGGAATCAATAAGTCAACAGATGCAAATGGATTCTGGGAGCATTGCTAATATATATAATTCTTCCAATTGTATAGTTATTGCGTGGGTAGAGTTTCAACTCCTGGAACATGAACTAACGCACAACACTAAATTTTGCTTTTAGAAACAATTAAGAACATCAGAAAACCAATATCGCCACTTTTCACAGGAAAAAATCAGCGTGGATATAATATTTTCTATTTTCCAGATGACATATTCATATTCATTAAAGAAGTGATCTAGAGTAAGCACAGGATATTGAACATTGGGATGGATTAGTCAAATGTTGGTTTCGTTTTCCAAACTAATTTCTAATTCGTATTGGTTAAGGTTCAGTGAATGATCTATGTTTACCACACCACTATGGCAGATTCAGGAGGTCATGGCCTTGTTCTCTAAAACTAAACTTCAAAACCAAGAAAGGGCTCATGCAAACATTGAATTGTTTATCATATGACAAGGTCTTGTTGAGCCCACATGTCGTCCACACTCATATCATTTAATTAGGACACAACAAATTGCATTATCATGTCAGCTAGGACGATACATTTTATGGCATCACCAGTCCCTTAGGATAACCTCACTTGAAATTAAAAATGAAATTCAACATTTTGTTAATATACCCCTAACAACCACCCACAAATTCATTAATGCCATTGTAATGAGGGTATTCTGTTGTTGTTGTGATAACAAAAACCGTATGGTCATTTCGTGAAAAACTGTAATAACATGTGATCAGTATTAGCTTAGATGTGTCTCAGTGCAGATTTTTGATTTAAGCGCGGTATTGGAATATATAAATAAAGAAACTGAAAATTACAAAGACATTACGAGAAAATATTAATTATTTTTGAATATAGGAAAAACCAAGACGATTACAAATAATGAAAAAATAATTGTATAAATAAATATAAAATTTTAATTATTTTAAACCACGCTTATACGGTAAGTCTACCAACATGCTTGTTGACGATCGATCAGGTCCTGTCGATGATGACATCGACTTGATCGATCTCAACGACTAAGTGTCATCCCTGACACTGGTAGGCCAGGATTGCAGCCAACTTAATATGTTTGTGATGTTCACTTTGCTTTTGTTTTCGCAAAAAGTGCAAGTGATTTCTCCCAAGACCACCGTGTCAACAATCAATAAATAATAATTCCCTTATATCGAAACCGTCAGTGTTTTATTTCAAGGAACCATCACGTAAGTAAACGAAATTTACTTACGTTATATTTGTGTTATCTTGTGTTTTCGTTGCCTGCATTTTCGTGCAACAACAACCACAACTACACAGGCTTCTCACAAGATTCCGTCTTTGAGAACCTAACGAGTCCACCATCCTGGCAGGATCTCGTTCAATGCTTATAATATTTATATCGAATATACTTCACGTCAATTCAAAAAGTAAAAGCAGCTTTCTTCTAAAAACCATAAATATCCTAAATATTGGTTTTATTTCCATCCTATTTTAATTCCATAAGTATACATTTTAAAAATTAATTATCTCTCACGTACACATTGCAGGATAATATGTCTTCATGATTGTACCCATTTTTGCCTTTTGCATTTTTGGAATGTATACACCGAATTCCATGATTCTAACTGAGGCCATATGGTTGGTACCTTTCCCATTTTACCCCCTTAAAAGTACGACTTTCGAAAATCTCTTTATTTTACGTGTCTACGCAATTAATTGAAGGTACACACCGAATTGCATCATTCTAGCTATAGACGTTTAGTTGGTACCATTTTTACCGCTTTATTTCCCCTTAATAGTACGAATTTGGTAAATTCCAACCGACCTACAACTATAAGACGTATTCATACAAAATTTGGACGTCCTAGCTCCTTTCGTTTAGATGCTAGCGTGCTAGATCGTCTTAGAATTTTATGACCATCAAGAATATATATATATACTTTATAGGGTCCCTGGTGGATGTTTCAAGGTGTTACAAACAAATTTTATAAAGCTTGAGAAACAAACAATAGATGCTATAAAAATAAAAAATAAAAAACTTTTAACTTCAGAAATTGATTGTAAAATCATAAATTATAGTGTCTGAATATGTTTGCCTAGATTTGTGATTTGTAAGAAAACTTATTTTTTACAGAATGTTTTTTTGTACAAAATTCAACAGTTTTTGATATTTGTTGAAATAAATATTAATATATTTGTAAGAGTAAGTTTATATATTATTTAAAATTTACAAAAAAACTTTCTGTATTTATATTATGGATTTTATTTAATATTACAAATTGTATTTACGAAATATTAAATGTAGATACAGTATCGATGTATCGATGTCTTTTCGAGTAATTCGAAATTTACCGGATATATACTTATAATAATTATACGCAAAAATAGCCTCACTTTGAATTTTAATACTTTTGGACAAAGTGGTTCTTACAACTTTGAGACCAAAAACATTGGCTTGCACCAAATTGCATTAAGATAGGTTGGAAATATATCTTTTATAACGATAAAATAATTTAACGACAAACTTTTCTAATTTTTAAATGGTTAAATTGTAAGGGACGATGTTGAATGTGAACCACACCTAAACGTCAAGTTTTTTTCTGCATTTCATTTGACATTTCTCAATTTCAGACTAACTCAAGTTGAACCATGGAAAGATACACAATCGAGCAACGCGTTAAAGTTATTCAGGATTATTATGAAAGTGGGCATTCAAATCAAAATGCATATCGTGCACTTCGAAGAAAATCATCTTCAGTGATGAGGCACATTTTCACCTCAGTGGATTCGTCAATAAGCAGGATTGCCACATTTGGGCGAATGATAATCCAAGAGTGATTGTCGAAAAATCAATGTACCCACAAAGAGTGACTGATTGGTACGGTTTATGGGCTGGCGACCTCTTCGGGCGGTATTTTTTTCCAAAATGAGGCCGGTCAGGCAGTTACTGTGAATGGTCTTCCCTATCGTGAGATGATAGCCAACTTTATATAGCCCGAAATGGAAGATATGGAAGTGGACGATATGTGGTTTCAACAGGACGGTGCAACGTGCCACACAGTAAACGAAACAATGGCTCTTTTGCGCGACAAATTCAATGGCCGTGTTATCTCACGTGGCGATGCCAATTGGCCGCCAAGATCATGTGATTTGATACCGTTGAACTTCTTTCTTTGGGATATTTGAAAGAAAAGGTGTACGTTGATAAGCCAGCATCGAACCTCAATTATGCCTCAGCGTCATCGAAAATTTGGACCATCGGATGGAGGTGTGCCGCCGCGACCTCGGCGGCCGATATTTTTTCCATACATAATTGATCCATACCAATATTATCATAATAAAAACAAATGCCAATAATTTCCTAAATAATTTGTTTTTTATTCAAAATCAACATCGGCCCTTAAAATGTAACCACCCTTTAGTAGAAGTCAAGAAATGAGTATTTTGGTGTGCAATCAAAAATTCAATTTTAGATTCTTTTAATGTTCCACAAACAACCCTAAAATCATGACTTAGAGTGAAAACCGGATTTCGTATACCTTAGCACTCTTATGAGCCTGTAACTTAATTGAATTAAATAGAAAAAATGTTAGTCCTTCCAAACTATATATAAGTTGGTCCATGTTACACATTTTTTTTTAATTTTTGCTATTTTAAAACTATCTATTATCAATTTAGTTTCTTCCATTACCATTTTGTTTTTACAAATACCGTTAGTAATTAGCCGATTTATTGACGTTTCATTACTAAATTTTTGCAAAAATATAAAAAATAAAATTTTCAGTGGGATCTCGTTGTTGCCATTGAAACTGTGGAACTCCATATTGGCCATTCCTAATACAGTTTTCAGTAATTAAATCACATTTTCATGCTTTAAAGGTATTGCCTTAATAGGTTGCACTAAATCATAATTTGTTTCTCTATCTTATACTGTAGTCAATATTAGTATATGTGCTCTAGACACTTATAACTCCCAGGCATATAACACAGATTCCTATAGTTCATGGTAACCTTTTGTGTTTCATCGTCAGGTGTGTGTTTGTGTGTGCTCGTGCCGCCTAGAAACTGAATACTTAGCAACTCATCCACGCGTAAGACATTAGCAAAACATTACCGCAAGACGTACAAATGTACGTACGAGTGTGTTGATAAAGGGCAACCGAATATTTATATCACATTTCCAAGAATGAGGAGGAAAGGCATAGAAATTCAATACAATTCTTTTATTGTCGGCTTTCTACACCTTCCACCCTTTGGTATTTTCGTTCTACAACATGTTTTTGCAAATGCTGCTCAATACATTTGTGATATTTAAGGGAAATTAATTACATTATTTACATGCATTCAATACGAAATACCCCAGAACGTGCTAGGGAAAGGGAGAAAGAGGTGCCGAAATACACGGAAAGAGGATGAGTGGAGGAGGGCAAAATAACCTTAAAGTCATGCCAAACATTTCATTTCGTTTCATTCGATACCGAACAAATATCGAAATGCTTATGAAGGAGAACGTAGAACGAGCATTCGTCGTAGATATACACAAAGCGAAATCAATTAAATACTTTGTAAACTATTTTTTAACACCAATACTTTCACAATGAACATGAACGGACACACGCACACACACACACATCCACACTGCTACATGTCAGTGTGGTGTGATGTGGAAGGAGGTCATTTGTATCTCCGGGGATGTGTTCATTTGTGTTTGTTTGTCTTTCTTTTTTAGCACAAACAACACACACACAGCAAAAAGTTGAAAAGTTCATGCGAAAAGGTATTTAAGTTACCGAATATCGACACAAAAGTGCCCGAGAATAATACAAACATTTGCGAAACAAAGGCCGTGATGAAGCAATTTAATACCGTAGCAAACATCGAATACAAAAGTTGTTTCCTTGGCATTGGCCATGCCACCCACAACGCCAGGCCACATGTGGCATGAGTGATATTTTGTAATTTTTAAAGTTAGTCAAAAACTGTTTTTTTTCGTATTTTGGAATTTAAGCTCACATTCCATCAGCGAATCCGAAAAGTTGTATTAAACCTGCATTACTAAAGCCGGAGAAGCAAAAAGCGTTACCAACAAAAAGATCAACTGTACATACCACGAAGGTCATTAGTCTGTTTTATTAGCGGCTCAAGTACCAAGTATGTTTTGTTTTATTTTTTTTTAAATCTGGTATCCTACCTATGAAATAGATTTTTGCAGAAAACGTGACAGACGCTATTTCCGACAATTTGTTTCTCATGGGGTCAGTATATTAAATTATATTAATATGATTTGTACACAACATTATTATTACACCGTACAACAGTACTTTTTGGATCTGAGCAAGACCATATACACATGAAATGTAGAATAACTGTGTACTCAGTTTTACAATTGGTGATTTGTTCTCCTTTTCACAGGATTTTTTATTTCCAAAGGATATCGTTATAATACAGGGGTTTCCAACAAGAGGTGTTATTTTGGTATTCAAAGAAAAATGTAATTTTTTGAGATAAATGATCGGATGTTTATTTCATAATAACGAGGAAGGTATGGCGTTAATAATGAAAACCCAACCATCCTTTTCATGAAATTTTCCATAACTAAATCGGTCCGGAAACTTTTCCCGTAAAAGAGCAATGGTTTCGTTGCTTGTGTGGCACGTAGCGCCGTCTTGTTGAAAGTAAACGTTGTCCAGATCAATCAACCCATTCACCGTAACTGTTGATTCAACCTCATTTTCGAAAAAGTAAGGTCCAATGACCACGCCGGACCAAAAACCGCTCCGGATCATTTTCATTCATTAATTTTAATAATTGCAATGCGTTGTTGAAGCGTGTATCGTTCCATTTTTAGTAATGACGTGGTTTCTACTTGTCAAATGTGAAAGAATAAAAACTTCACAAGCAGCTACCGAAATACCGGGTGATTCAAAATAACACCTCTTGTTGGAAAACCGTGTACTAGATAATAAAATATAAAACAAAATATATTTTTCCGATTTTGTTTTTTTTTTTTTGCTCTCAAACAGCAGCCAAGGAATATGAAACATTTGTAGCCATCATAATTACCTTAATTTGATACATTATCGAACTTATGCTTCCTAAATGATATGAAAAAAATAGAAAAAAAAAATAATTTAACCAAAAATTATTTATCCGCAAAATTTTACAATATATTTTTATTATTAATTATTTAAGTTCGAATTGAGTTTGGTTCTATTGTTTATATTTGCTACTCATCGATGATAAAAATTAAGGTATTGAATTCAAAATATAAAAACTGCTGCTTAGACACATACAATTTTTTTGGATGATTTGATTTGGTTTCTTCAGTGTGGCCAAAAAATAAATGTTTATGTCTCTAACATATTTTGTTGTTGCATAGTGTTATTAGAAAACATATCCGGGCGGGGCCGACTTTAACCTTCCATTACAATTGAATTAACGGAAAAGTGAATCGAAATATAACATGTTCTGCAAATTATATCAAAACCTTTAAAGGTCTGTGTCTGAGAGAAAAAAAAATAGATTGGGTGGATCGAATATAAAGAACAATGGCTTTTTCCACATTTCTCATCGATATTTTTATGGGGTCTATGTATAAATCTAAAGCGATTTGACCCACTTCACTATAGGTGTTTCTAGTTGAAATATAAGAATATTGCGCCAAATTTGAAGCAATTCGAATAAAATATGTGTCTCTAGAGCGGAAAAAGTTAAATCGGAGGCGGCATTTGAATGGGGGCTATATCATAATCTGAACCGATTATCTTC
Organism: Polietes domitor; assembly: GCA_947397865.1. Lineage (NCBI taxonomy): Eukaryota > Metazoa > Arthropoda > Insecta > Diptera > Muscidae > Polietes > Polietes domitor. The sequence goes on from OX377618.1 coordinate 276,180,469, forward strand.
AAATTAAATAGCGTTCGTCTTTGGCCTGCAAAACTTACTTGTGCTAATTTGTGTTAGGACCGGGCATGTACTTTGACTACAAGAATAGATGGACAGACAGACGGACATTGCTAAATCATCTCAGATAGTGATTATAAGCCGATCTGTATAATAAACGATGGGTCCATCCCGTTGAACAGATCTGGAGATAATAACAAAAACAAAAAATAGGCAATTGTTTAGCGTGTTCTACCAAAATATTCAAACTTTTTTTTTTCGAAAATGACCGATCTTCCAAAAAACATTGACTGATTTTAACCCTAGTAATTTTGTTGTATAAGTAGGCGTGGCGTGTGAAGTTGTTATTTAAGCGTGAAGAACTTTATTTAAAAGTTTGGTGTCTGTGGTGACCCCTACTGAAAATTTCCGGCAATTTTTCCGTAGAGCATTTTAATCCATAAATGTTCTTCTTGAAAGGACTTTTTCGATTTTCTCGAAAAAAGGATCTAATTGACCCATATAGAGGGAAGCTAGAGGGTTAAGATCTTCCATAAAAATATCAAATATTCGGAATCATCAATAACATTGTGCTTTTGTAATTTAGTAAGTAAGTAATTTAGGCAATGCGAAAGGAGCCGAATACAGCAAAATCTGTCTTGCGTGGACACCAGGGGGTGTCCTCTTAAAGGAACGTTGACTGAACCTAGCAACAGTGTCCGTCTGAAGGAGGTGTCTGTGCAAGGAATGTGTCCGTTATGGGAGATTTCACTACATACAATTTTGTATTTATTTGTCTTTATATCGTTTAAGAATCACATGCATCCATAGTTCTTTGAAATAAATCTCACAATGTAAAGGTATCTTTTCGGATACATCTCTATGGAGTCTCAGTACAGTTTTTGTACTTTCGTGCATTTTGATTCTGGATTTACATGCTTTGTAAGTAATATTTAGAGAGCCTTCAAGACATATACATTCAAGGTACTTATTCCGTACCGTAACTAGTCTGGGTTTGAAAAAACTTAACCTTATTGTATTGTTGTATCATTAAATTCCAAGGAGTCGCATTATGACTATTTAGTAATGATAGGTACATTTCAAGTCAATATAACACGAGTTTGGAGTTTGGACATTTTGGGAATAAATAAATATTAAATGATCTTAGCTTTTCCCAACTTTAATAACAACTTTACAAAAACGAAAAACATAAAGTGGCTTCAAACGGTTTTATCGGTAAAAGCACAACTTAAAAATATTTAATTCCACACTCATTTCAGACGCACGTAATAAAAACCCATTTACAAATAAACTGTAGTAAAGTAATAATATTGTTGGTATCGTATTCATAAGTTAAGTACTTCTGAACGAATCCTTACGAAATAGTGCGTTAAGTACTTACTGAATATGTAGGTGTCCTGTAGAGACAGCCATTCGTCTAGCATAATTACATAATGCCCTTCTACAGCCTTACCCTACTCCCGTTGCTTACAAATACTTCCGTACATATGTATATTAGGCCGGGGCAAATGGAAAAAACACAAGTTCCAGTCACCCGACGCAAATAAAGTTTGGATTGTTTAATGATGATTTGCAAAACATTTCGTTCCTAGATCAAACCATGTGTGAGCTAAACGCTCCTGGAAATTACGCTATAGATCATGTTTTTCTCTTAAATAGCTGTAGTCAATACCTTTCGAATGATGCCTCAATGATGAACATCGGAATGAAATTGACGCCGCAGCGCTCATTTTTTGTAAAAATTGTTTGACAATTTTGGCTGTGGAAACCATCGCCTGCATGAAATTATTTCACAAAAATGGATTCAGTGCCGTTATTGAATATCATCCGATATTCATAATTTCGGCATCATTCGAATTAATTTTATTTATTTTTATTACACCTCTAACAAAATATTTCCACGAAATATGAGTTTTTAGCTGTCACCTTAAAAACACACAACAAATCAATATAAACGCCCAATCTACCAATTAGTTATTCTATGACGAGAATAACAATTTTTATTTTAAGTGCTTCCAAGGGTATTTTAAATTAGAAAAATTTGGACAAAAATGCCACATAAAAAATTACACCGAAAAAACATGATTTTTGGAGGTGTTTTCAGGAGCGTTTAACATGTGGCTTGACCCAGTGACGAAATATTTTGCAGCTCATCATTAAACAATCAAATCTTCATTTCTGAGGGTGACCACTGAAACTTATTTTCGTGACCCAGCCTAATGTACATATATGTACAGGAGAAATCAGTTTGTTTTATTTACTGGACATTTGTCATACGTTGGGCCATGCAACAAAGGCAGCTTAAAGTCACTTCCACGATATAAACATTGCGTCCGGCGGTGACGGATAATCAGTCGTGTTAAGTGACCAATAAAATAGATGAATGCAGCCATTGTTGCACGTGTGTTTGTCGAAGAGGAACCAAATTATTTAAATTCTTCCTTAAAATCCGTACAGCAGGACGAAACGTGAAGCACCGCAATAGTCTGAAATAAAACACAGGTATACACGGATGTGTGCACTGTAACTACACGTGCAAATGGACACATGTACTGTCGGTGTGTGCGTGTGTGCGTATGTGTGTGCGGTTGTGTAAATGCAAATTTGCGGCTTTTTGTCACAATACCGGCCGTCGTAGATTTACACAAAACTATTTATGTTGAACGCGTGTAATGTCGCGTGTATTTTGTCGGTTTTGTTCAACTGATTCACTTAATCCAGGCACAAGTCAGTGTGGGCGAGGGCCTGGGTGTGCGTCTATGTGTCTGTCGGCCTGTCCATGGATAAGCCTACGGGCATCACGTTTAAATATGGTTTAAACATATGCTTAACTCGTAACTGTTATTACGAGAAGGCTCGCACCAGCAACAACAACAGCAACTACACTGCCACAACTGTAACAACCATCAACACGATCACTGAGCATGCATGCGTGTGCGTCTGTGTGCGTAATCATCAGTTTTATTATCGTCGACATCATCGTCACCAGCATCGGCGGACAGAACAGTATTTCGTCCATCCATAACGGTTGGACAAAAATTCATATGAACATATAATACATACAGGGTGGCTGATGAATGACACTACATTAAGAAACTAAAATAACTTTTTGTTTAATTCATGTAAATTACTTTTTCTTTGTTCATTTGACAACCGATACATTTTTATTAAACCTTTTTAAGGGGTTTAAAAATAAAAGAATTTAAATGACATGACGGTGACGTATGTGCAAAATTGTTTCAATTGTTGTTCGAATGCATTGCTTTAAATCATCCATTTTTTGATTTGGTTTGTAAACTTCCAGATGAAATAACCCCACAAGAAAAAGATAGGTGCAGTGAGGTCACGAGACTTTGGGGGCCAACGAAATGTCGAGTGTCTAGAAATCACCTTCTTGGGGAACTTTCGCAGCAATTCTCTCTCATAGCAGGTCCTGGCTATGTGACAAAGTCGCATCATCCTGTTGAAACCACACAGTGTTGAAAGGGATTCACTTTCGATACAGTTTTGCAAAGAATAAGTCCTTTAACAACAGCATTAAGTAGCATGGTAGCAGTATTCATCAGCCACCCTGTATATATCACATATTGCGCTTGTGTGTGAATCAGAATAAAGTGGAGTTCAATTCCTCTGTATTTTCCAACAATTTCGCAGCGAAAACGTACTCTGATAGGTTTGTATCGAAAAAACTAAAACCCCCGAAATTCGAATTCAAGTAATTGTGCTATGTTTTTGTATTTTCAGAATCATTTTTTATTATGTTTATAAATAGTTCAAAAATTAAATAGGTCATATTAAATTTGTCTAAAAGGTTTCGCGCAAATTTGTTTTGCACATTTTGTTGGCACACGGACCAACCGAAGAATAATGAAAGCCTGGGTATAGTATCTGTGATTTAGCCCCTCAGAGCGCCAGCCTTTGCCCAGTTTTCATTTAACCTTTCCTTATGACACGAAATACTGTGCGATGGACTCAACCTCATCACTTTTATTATTATAGGTCTAGATGAGGACATGTTAGTGTGTAGGGTATGATTTTCCCATTAGGCTAAAGAGTTTCTGTGTGTGCGTGTGACTGTATGTAATTTTGCAATTTATTTAATGAGACTAATTGCGTAATGATAGCATACACACATACATACACACAAGTGTGTTTGTAAGCCATTCAACCACGCATGCCATGTGTGAGTGTGCATGCTCCAGTGTCTGCCAACAAAACGCAATTGTTGTGTCTGTTAAACTCGCTGCGTTTTTATTACAATTCCTTTGTAAATTGGCTTGTGATTTGAACAAAAACAGTCAAGTAAATTAAATAGTTTGAAGCCACTGTCATTCTCATATCCTTTGGCAGAATTATTTGTACAGGATGTGGAAGGAAGTAGTGCATCTGACTCCGCTTTGACACGAAACCGACGTGCGAGCAAGTATCGTTCAGGGTAATTGACTAAACTAAAATAACACAACATCATACTTGCTTGCGCTTTTAGAAAAATATGTGATAACTTACATTACAAATCTAGGTAAATGGACAACTATTTTTGGAAATTTGGATACTAGAAAGGGCCCGAAAAATGCATCCAACTTCCATATTCATAAACCCCTAATATTTAAATTATTTAAGCATTTTTTTACATTTGTGTTTTTATACATTTGAAATTGTACATTGTTGTTGCGTACATTCCGCTTGTAGCTTGAAAGCACCAAAATGTAAATAAAAGTTTTAGCGGGCGAAATACCAATGATACGACAAAGCTAGACTCAGGAAATTCGGTGTGTACATCCCTCTAATTGCATAAATATGTAAAACAGAGGGATTGTTCGAAGTTCGTACATTTGGGACGAAAAGGGATAAAAATGGTACCAATGATTCCTAGAATCATGAAATTTGGTGTGGGTGGTACACCTTCAGATCTAAATGGAATTAAATTGACACCAATCAAGCGGCTGTAGTTAGAATCATGAAATTCGTCTGACTGCGTAGACGCGGAAAATAAGAGACCTTTTTCCAAATTCGTACTTTTAGCGTCAAAATGAGAAAAGGAATACAACTGGTACCAAGCAAACGACTGTATATAAAATCATGAAAATAGGTGTGTAAATTGCAATGTGGACGCGAAACATAATGAATCCTGATTTTTTTGTAAAAATGGCTGGAATCAAGAAATTGCTAACGGAAAATCGTCCCTGATGGAAATTCTTTCTACCCAATAACGACTGACAATGCTCCTTATAATAAGGTCATATTACCGATGATTGCTGCCTCATGTTCAGCTGTTGAATACTCTTGAAGTTTTATATTTATATGGTAGAGGACTACTAATATTATAATAATGATGCATCACTATTTATTGAAAACAGTGCCCATAAATATGCGACCCGGCCGAACTTAACACTTTTCCCTTATTTTTAGATAACTAATTCATTATAATTACTTTGTCACCGAAATAAGCCAAATATTCATTCAATCAAAAAAATATGAATGCAACATATATTTGCCGTGATATATTTGTGCGTATGCAACTGTTAATATTTCCCGAAAATTTATTTTTTTGATGAAAAAGTTCCGCGAATTCCCAGTATAACAATTCTAATTGAATTGAATATAGAATTGTGTTAACTCAACTTTGTGTATGGTGATTAGAGTGATAAAAAACACTTTTTTATAAAAAAACGGTTATGTTTTTTTCGTTTTTGCAAAAAACGGTGGACGTTTTTTCGACGAAAAAGAACGGTGGCTCCGGCTTTTCTTCGTAATGAAAATAATGAGAAAATTACACTTTTTAAAACAATGTCAATTTGATGATATTCTTGGTCATTTTCAAAACAAAACAAAATATAATGCGAAATATGTCTAAATGACATATTACAGAAGAATTCAATTGCCTCACTATGCACATTGTCCTGAAATATAAGTGTAAAATTTTGTTAATACCAAATAGTATCGGAATTTTAATATAGTTTTTAGTGCCATTTCAAGCCCGTTGATATCAAATTTTTGCCTGTAGATATATTTTAGAAGTAAGTACATATTTCGATCTCACACTTCAAACTTGCATTGCAATGTCTTCTGTCTATAATTCATACTATCGAAATTGTGGAACTAATTGCTGTTTTTATAAAAAATCGCATCCAAAATTTCACTAAAATCATAAAAATCTGCCCTTATACTGCTTCATGCTGCAATTTCTTGATATGGTTTGGTAAGGCCCCGGTCAGATTTTAATTTCTAGGGTTTTTCTCAATACTATTCAAGGAAAATGTTATTTATAGATGTTCATTTGAACGCTTCCAGCTCACGAACGGACAACGAAAAAAAGCGAAATATTTTGGGAGAACACATAAAACAAAGCAAACTTTAACTTTAGTTGGAAAATCGATAATTTTTATTATGAGCCAATCTAAAGTACATATTATTAATGTTGAATTTAATTCGCATACGTTAAATATGAATTATAAGTATTCTGCCTCTAATTCAGTCTCGAAAAGACTAGATTTAGAACTTTTTAAAGGAGATATCATTCAAAAGGTGACAGCTGTAAAAAACTGTTTCCGAAGTGAATTCTATCAAAAGTTATGCTAAAAAATGTTGTAACTTTTTATACAAGAAAAACCTTATTTATAGAGGTTATTTTGAAAACGTCCACCTCACTAACGGAAAAGCGAAATATATTGGGAGCACTCATAAAACAAACCAATCTTTCATTTTAGTCGGGAACATTCACTACTTTTAAATAATTTATATATTAAATATATTATATAAATAAGGTTTTTCTTGAATAAAATTCACGGTGAGAATGGTATTTAGAAAAAACTGCTAGAAATTAAAATCTGGTACGAGCCTTATCAATCCATATCAAAAACATGCATTTTAACCCAGAGTAGAGGGTAGAATTTTAACATTTTTGTGCAATTTTTGTTGCAATTTTTATAAAAACCGCAATAACTTCAATATTTTTAGTTCGTTTTGTGTTTTTGTTGGATCATTGAAGAAGTATTGATCATCAATTGCAATTTTTAGAACTTCCTAACCCATTAAGGTCTGTTGGTGCTCAGTGGGTTAAATGTGATGTAAAAAATAATATGGGGTTATTTGCATCGTAAACACAAACACGGCACGGGTAACTATACCTGCATCTACACATACTTACATATGCAACTCAATGAGATGCTTGTAAGATGACATGTGTACTTTATTATTTGGTGCTATTTTTTAAACGCAAATTCGGCAAGTGAGTTGTGCTTCTCGTTCGTTTGTGAGAATCATCTCCTTATAGAGGCCGGGTTTGATGTTGAAAAGTCGCTGCAAAGCCACTTGAAAATACTTTTGACATGGTCGAAATCATGATCGTGGTAGTCTGCAGCCAAATAATAAATGGCACCATGTCATTTGTAAATAAATTTGCATTCTATTAAATATAGATGCAAAATGGTCTTGAGCCAGGACAATATCCCAGTTCAAATCAAAAGTTTAAAAAATTCTCAAAATTGCAATTGGTTATCAATAATTCTCCAACGGGCCCCTAAAAACATAAATCGAACTAAAAATGTGGAAATTATTGCGGTATTTATAAAAAATACATCAAAAATTGCACTAAAATAGTATAAATCTTTCCTTTATACTGGGTCATATTGCAAGTTTTTAATATGGTTTGATAAGGCACGGGTCTGATTTTAATTTCTAGCGTTTGTTTCTCAATACAATACCATTCTCATATATATTTATAGAAGTTATTTTGAACGCGTTCAGCTCACGAACGGACAATGATAAAAGCGAAATATTTTGGGAGAACACATAAAACAAACCAATCATTCATTTTAGTCGGGAACATGAACAACATTTTTTCCTTCCTCACAAAAGAAGCCACCCTAATATATATATATAAAGAGAGAGAGTCCGCCAAATAACATTTTGTGTTGAAAATGCTATAAAAAACTACTGAATATTTTCTCAAATTTCTTTTTTTTATTTGAAAGTACAATCCTTCCGGTTAATAATGGAAAATAATTTCGTTCAAATGGCTGCCTCGGGCACCCCACAAATAATAGTCCAACGGTTGAATAGTTGAAAAAAAAACGTTAGATGGCGGAGTAAGAATACATTGTTTTCAAATATATACTCGTTATATACTCGTAAGATACTCAAAATTTTATTGGAAAATAAAATAGAGAATGCGACAGACGTAATATTAATTTTAATAATTCATTTCCTAAATTGATATTGCCATTTGTATACCCTCGCTCTGCAGAGTAGGAGGGTATATATCATTTGGGGCGGAAAAAAAGTTTAACGAATTGAAGGAGTGGTTTAAGACTCCAAGTATGCTTGAACCAAATCCGTTTCACGACTTTTAAAGCTGATTGAGGCACGTCCGTCCGTCTAGCTGGTGTACACGATAACTCTATTAAATTAAACCCAATGTAACTTCAACACGGATATTCGGAATCGGCCATATTTTGATATTTTATAAAGTTTTTATAATCGCAGTACAAAATATGACGGGTATTGCCACGCCCATTCTTGTACCTCCCACACAAATCACCCTAACCTACGTAAAATTAAAGCTGCTATAACTTCTGTTAGGATGATCGGAATACTATGAAATTTGTTATTTGAAAATGCTTTTAAATATGTTGCATTCATGTTGAAAATGTGCGATATTGCCACACCCCTTCTGGTACCTTCCACACAAAGGGGCGTAAATAAAACCGATATAACTTCCATACGGGTAGTCAAAATCATTTGAAAATATTTTATAATCATTTTAAACCAAAAACTGTTGACGGTTAGACCAAGCCAAACCATAGACAATTGTGTCTATATCCTAGGTAAATTTAAATTCTTCATAAATTCTATACTGGTGCATGGAATCCATACGACTTTTTTATAACTCTGGAAGCTAGGACAAAATGCCATGAACATTGTCGTACCTTCCACACAAATCATTAGGTTCTACGAAAAATTTAAGTGTTTACAATTTCTAAGTCGGTTTAGCCGACTGACGTTTTCTTACTTGTTTAATACTGCGTTGTTACTTTTGATTTTATGGTTACGTTTCTTTATTTATTAGTGAAATTTAACATAACACAAGTGTGACATAAGAGCTTGTCCGACTTTATTCATAAAAATATCAAAAATTTAATTATATTCAAATATTACTAATAGCCCTTTCAGAACGCATGTTAGAAAAAATGTTAGATCCAATACATATTTGATACTAAAAATCGTATGTCAATTTCAGCTCGATTTCGCATGCAGTCTGAAAAGGCTATAACATTATTTGTAACTTTCTATACAGAATAGATATAAATATTCACTTAAATCCAATTATATATGGTAATTTACCTTATATAATTGGTAGCTGACACAATTTAATTAAAATGTATATCTCTTTAATTATTTTCCTGCAATGTTATAATGAAATGAAAAAAAAACACAGTGCGAAGAAGTAGGTAAAAGTTTTTGTTGAATTCGCGCCAGAATTCCGTATATATTTCCCGATTTTCCAGCGGAAAATCCCGAGATGCAAGCTTTTAGTCATTCCTTTTTAAATTACTTTAAAATGGCAAAATTAATGCAACTGCCATTTTTAAAAGCTTAAAAAGTTGCATTTCTATTTACATTTTTTTCTATGGAAACCCTAAGTTACGTGGCCGCTCATCATCCGCTAGCCGTTTTAAATTAGAAAGATTAATAGGGAAATGTCCTTATAAAGAGAAACGGTTGAAGGATATTTTGAGGAGGCATCAAATATTACCCAAAATAAATACATAGAATTGATCAATGACAAATTGAACATAAATAAAGTGGAGAAAATGGAAATAAATTCACTAACTAAAGTAATACCAAACGGCGTTGTACTATGTCTAAAACGATTGAATATGATTACTTCCTAATATGGATAGCAGTAGACAAATTATATCTGTCATTATTTGACCAACTTGTTCTGTCGCAAATCATCGACAAAACGCCAATGTGCGATTACTCCATGACAATCTCGAGCACTTGGACTTGGGAAAATGCATGTCTTACGATATAATTGACAATGCTAAGGCCAGAAAAGGGACATCATATGTGAGGTCACAGCATGGATCAGCCACTTACAACTGAACTGCAAAACGTTTTTCCATTGATTTCCAAAACGTTTCTTGCATTGCATTGATTAGTTTTTGTGCCAAAGCCAAATGTAACGTCACATTTGGTTCTTTTCAAGTTTCTCTTTGTTTCTGGGTAGCCGGTGGAAAAAGTTTCCCATCAGCTCTTCATTTGTCATTTTATCTGTATTTGTTTTTTTTTTTGGTTTCGTTTTTAGAAAGTCAGACAAGAGAAATTTCAAAGCAACTTTTGGACTCCCAGACGTCGCGTCACTAAACGTGGCTAAAACAAACTTACGACGACGGCCATTATCTTTTGGGATAGTTTTTTCTTTGTATGTTTGTCTGTTGGCGTGAGCGTGACGCAGTCGTCCTTTTTGTGGCGGTATGTGTGTGTGAGCGAGAGAGTGTACGTTTCACTTTGAAGTGTGCGTTTTTGTTGGTCCAGCCTTTGTTCCAAGCGAGTGTGTGAGAATGCGTGAAAGTCTGTTGGGTGGGGGGGCTTGAGTGGTTGTTCGGCAGCCGTCTGCAACATTTAGCAAATGCATAGATTTCGTTTTATTTCATTTCAATTGAATTTAAACACATAAAGTGTGGCTGCAATTTCCTTTAATTAATGTTGCATAAAGTCATTTCCGTTCGGAATCGTAAACCTGAACTCCTATAAATTCTTGTGTCAGTTGACTGTGGATTTCTTCGCCAACTCGCCATTTGTTGCCGTCTCCTCTTTACTCCGTATCCGTGACTGTGGCTATGTCTGTGTCGGCGATAGTGTGAATGCGAGTCCGAGTATCTCTCCGGCTGTGACTGTGTCTTTGTCTGTTGCTGGTGGTGATGGTGGCAGCGGCGGTGGCTTACAATGAGCCAAAGTTTTTAATTTTATTAAAAAAGTGAAATGTTCAAAGGCATTCCTCTGATTGTCCCTGGCTGGTGTTGCAAAGGAGTGTTTCATCCATTTGCTGATTCCCTTGCATCCTTTTGTTTTCAGTGCATTTTTTGCACCATGCTTTGTTGTTTATCATGCCATTATTTGTGTTACTATTCGCAAGTCTCGTTTCTGGTTAGTTCGTTGGAATCCAGCAGGAAACTCGAAATAATCAAAATTAATGTAGTAAAGGGTCATCACAGTGATACTGTTCCTTTTTTGTCTTTTTCCACTGGAATTCCTTTGTCGAAATCTTTTGCTGCTGTTTTTTCCTTTTGGCCATTTTCGAATGAAAAACGGTGACCATAAATTTTTGAATAAAATGACTGGAAGGAAAAATGCTGTGGCACTGGAGGAGTAGGTAATAAAAAATGGTGTGGAAAGATTAAAGTCTTTCGTAGAGCTTGTGTTGTGGAACAACAAAAATTCGTTATGGTCAAAGGAAGTTTGCAAAAAATGCATAGTCCAATCGTATGTTAAATATTTTCATATTCAGGGGAGGCAAAAACTTCTCTTGAAATCTTTATTATTTAAATCTTTCGCAATGCAGAGATTTATTTTTTTAGAAATATGAAATCGCGGAAAAGTTGTTGCAGTGTTTACTTCCAGTGACTATTTGACAAGATTTATTTAAGCGACGAAATGATAACAATTATATTCGCTCTGCCTATAGTTTGAGACGTATATCATCCAATTGAAGTGTAATATGGACTGTTGGTATTACGTACAAACAGCAGGTTTGCCAGATGAATTTTTTCTATGTCGCCAAGGGTATACACATATTTCGTGTAAAAATACCAATTGAAATGTTGGATGGAAGGCATCCATTTTTATATGCATTTAGAGGCTCATTAATTTAATTCTAATTTTTATTGGAAGTATTCAATTTTTTATTACAAATTCTTTTGAATATTTTTTTGTCGATGACATTTTCCTATCTATATTTTAATTTCTTTTCGACTTAAAGTCAGCAAAGCCTTCTAAAGATGATCATCTCCGACCAAAATCCTGATAAAGCTAGTAAGCAACCATGTAATAAATGTAAATAAATGAGCATTATATAAAATACAATAGGGTCATGAGCCATGGTAATATCCCCGTTTAAATGAAATACTAAATACTTTTAGAATTACTTTGCATATTCCCACAAAAATCTTCTCTCCCCGTCTCATATTTTTTGCCCTTTTTAACCATAGGAGTTACTAGTTCAAATATAAAGATATCGGTTAAAATATATGCTTTCTAGATCAGGAAAAGTTAAATAGGAGGGAAAATTGTCTGGGAACTATACCTAAATCTGAACCGATCTGACCCATTTTCACCACAGATGTTTCTAGTTGAATTATAGGGTACTGTACCTTTTGAGTGTTACAAACAAATACACAAAGACATAACATCCGGGTGGAGGTTATACAAATATAACGGATTTGTTACAGCAAAAAAAAAAAAATAACAGAACAATTTGAGATATTGATAAGACCGTGCGACAATTTAAAAAAGTCGTTACCGGAAGATATACACATGAAACTATAAACAAAATGTAGTTACTTGGCGTTTTTAATTGTTCTTCTCCTCATTCTGTTGTCCTTTCACAGGACTAAAAATTTCCAAAAGGATGTAATTTTTCAAAAAATATTTTAAAAACTTCGCAGTCTATGGTAACAGTATTAGTGTTAAAATAAAGAGGAGAGTATCCATTAAAAATTCTTCAAATATCATATTTCTATATTAATTAGTTCTGCATTAACAAGTATTTCATGTTTTCCCCTTAGTTTTTCTAATTTATTCATATCCTGTTTTTTAAGAGACGTAACTTGAAGTGGTTGTAAATGCTAAACTAACACAGAAATTTAAGGTATTTTTAGCATATATTCCATTATTTGATTTGGCATTTATTCCGGTGTCACACAGTGTCACGGTTTCATACAACGAGTGGCCAAAACTACCAGGAATTATCGTCGAAATTTGGTACATGCTTATATAGCAACTAAATATGATTATGGATGAAATTTCGAAAAATATAGGAGATAGTCAACACACACTATATGATTCATTCCATGCCAAACCGGCCAAAAAATTTTCACATCGCTCCGATTTTCCCGAAAATATTCTTCTTTAAAAAAATTTTTACATGTGTCTTAGGCAAAAAATCTTAAAATTTTCTTTGCAGAGTTATAGACATTGCAATGTTCACAAAAAATTGAAAATCCTGTTGACGAGTGTATATTGAAATCCTTGTATTTCGCAATCCGTTTAACCGATTTCAATTCTGGTTGAGTGTTGCAAACAATTAATTATTTTCAATTGTAGTATTGATGTTTTAAAATGATTACATCAGTACATTGCATCCCAAAACACTCTAAAATCATTTTAGATGTGTTTTCCATGTGCTCTGAATATTGGGATATATATATATATTCTACTGATGTATGTATATTCAGATTTACTTCGGATTTGATAACCACTATTTCAATTAAATCGTTATTGTAAATAGTTCATAAGTTTGTTTTCATGGATGATACTGGCGTTTATCGGAACATTTTATGGCTTCACGCCTTCTTCGAGAGGGATTGCATTTACTGATTTTCTTAATAAATCTGAATGGTGAATTAACATCATATTTGTTGTGTAGCCACTTGGAATAGTAACATTAATTTTTAGGGTCAGTTTCCAGCAATGCCGGTGAATTGTCGATATTGGCAAACAAATCTTCTAGTCATATTCACAGCATTACTCCAACCATATACAGTCTTCACCGTGTCGACATATATTCGAAATTTGACATATCATAGCTGCCACAAAAATACCTTATTTTCAAAACTCTTTTGAAGTTTTCTTGTCCAGACTGTTTTCTACTAAATTGCACTAAATGATTTGTAAAATACTTAATTTTTTTCTCGACTTAGTCACAGCCGTGACAATGTGTGTCATAGGGTGCGAATAATTATTAAAAACAATTTTTGAGAAATTATATCCTTTGGAACTTTTTATTCCATTTAAGGGGCAACAGGATGAGAAAATGAAAAACTAAAAAAGTCAGTTAACTCTATATAGTTTCATATGTATATCATCTGGTTCAAGTGTAATATGGACTGTAGGAAAATGTAATGATATACGTACAATTTCAACGGCTGATACGAGTGCGCATCTATTCTTCGCAATTAATTTGTCGCTATCGTGCCTTTTGAATTAGAGATGATATTCAACTGAGATTTTAACTGCTGAGGACACATTCGAATACATTCGGTCCAAAGTGCATCAACCCTTGTTCAGAGCTTCGTTCAATATGGTAAATTTGGAACTCGACTTCATATTAAAATTATCTTGTTACCTGAAATGTTTTCACATCATCATTGGCACATTTCATTGACAAACGATATATAGATAATGGAGTTCAAAATATAAAAACATTGGTAATGTTTGTATATGTATGCCGAATCCGAGTATGTCATCATAATTAACCTATCAATATTTCTTATCAAAGTTGTCATATTTGTGATTGTAGTATGCGACGTGAAAAAATTAGAAAATTATCCACACCTCATTTATTTGTCGTGTCTGCTTAGTCTGTCGTATTTAGTAGTTGTCACCTGATCGGTACTTTCCTTTGCCTTTTTTGACCCAAAAATATATTTTTAGTGAGCGTTCAAGATATAACCCAACAAGCAAAGTAATACGAAAACGATTCGAAATCGTATCGTCTAGAAGAAAAATAATATTGCGGCAACTATCATATTCGTATTGCGGAAGTTACCTCAATTGGAGAAGTTTGTGCGGCCAGGGCGATACGCCAAGGCAATACGAAAGCAATACATGCGGATGATAAATCGGCGATATTGCCAGATTATCATCCGGAAGAAATCTTGATGATATCGCCATAATATCACCTGGAAGATAAAAGAGGATATCGCCAGATAACCACCTAGAAGACAATAATGCAATTTTTCGTATTTTCATCAAAATTTATTATTATATGAAGTGGTGAACAAAGAAATACAATAACATCATAAATGATAAGTAAACAGAAAACAAATAAGAATTACAAATAAAATATATGGCCATCGTAGGAAAATAATACAAATTTTAAGCTTATATTACCACTGCTGTTTTCTCCTTATTTTCTTTATTATTTCGGTCTTTCGCATGTAAAAAATGTTTCTGGTTAATAAAATTGACATCCTTGCACTTGGATTTGGGAAAGAACCAAAGCTTACACCTGAAAAATTAATGCATATAACAATTGCAGAAATTAAATTATAAATTTTAATCGATGTCTTTTCCTTGAGTCCCATCCAAATAAATGTGGTGACCAAGCTGTCGGTGGAAAGCTTTTTGAGAGCGTGCTTAATAAAATTTGCATTTGCACTCCTCGAAAACAGTCTTTTTGTGAAATGCACAAACATTTTAAAGTCTGATAAAATGTTATACCCAAAAGAATTATCAACTTACGAGTTTGCATTTCATTTACAACTTCAACTTGCAGCTTCTGTTTTACTTATAACGTGTTAGTTCATCATTTTGAAATGCACCAATAAAATCTGAAACGAAACACGAATTTCCATTAAAAAACATTATTCCTTTATTTTATTTATTTCCGAAATATGACAACAAAAACAATTGTTTGTCAATATCACCAATATTTCTTCTCAAAATGATACAACGGTGATATGACAAAAATTGTTTTGATGAATTTTTCAAAATGATAAATGGAATTTATTGCCGCAATATCTTCTTGGTGTTGATGTATCATCCATGTTTATAGGGAAGGTTTTGTTTGCTGTGTTTTACTTCACGCGAAATTTAAAATGTTATATGTATCTTTAACATGCTAAGATAATGGCATCTGATGATGAAATTTTAGGAATAAAGGGTCCCACAATTACAATAATAAAATGTTGCCTTATCAATTACACTGTCCAACAAATTTAGACTTTTTGATTGGAACAGAATAGCGACCCAATAAACCAGAAAGCGTAGATTATTTTTGTAGAACAAACATATAGTACAACCTGTCTGAGCTTCTTTTTACAGGGATCAAAAATAAAATGATTTGTATACATGACATTTTTATTTTGTAATTTTCTTACTATCTATCCAACGGATCCAGCGGATTTTTTTGCATTTATACAAGAACCAATGTCGCAAAATAAGCTACAAAAAACTACAATTCGCGGGTTATTCATTATTTACACTTTCTCCGTCTGGGAATTTGAAATATTCTCTATTTAGTCAGCAAAAAATATTTTGATATTCTCTATATTATCAAAAGTTACGTGGGTACTTTTACAATTTTTGAGTTTACAGTCAACATTTATCCGACTTCACTATTATTTTAGGCTCATTAATTTAATTCTAATTTTTATTGAAAATATTCAATTTTTTATTACAAATTCTTTTGAATATTTTTTGTCGATGACATTTTCATATCTATATTTTAATTTCTTTTCGACTTAAAGTCAGCAAAGCCTTCTAAAGATGATCATCTCCGACCAAAATCCTGATAAAGCTAGTAAGCCACCATGCAATAAATGTAAATAAATGAGCAAGGATGGAACACTTTTAGACAGTTATAAAGAAGCTTTCCCTGGATTGTCTTTGGATGGATGTTGAAACCAAATGTCGTCCATGTCATTCTCTTGAATTTTCTTAAACAAAAATTCGTTGTGCATGGCACGGTAACGATCACCGCTGACGATAACGATAGACTCACTACTTTAGAAGTAAGTTTATAACATTTCACAATTTTGTCCGAGCGTATTTTGCAAACGTCAAACATAAACTTGAAAATAAAAATGAATGTTATTGTACCTTTCAAAGCAGAGTTACAAGCCGAACCATAATTATCGGCGGCAGTTGCTTTCTGCTGATTTGCCGGCTCGTTCTGTCATTCGATTACCCCTATTTATTTGACAATTTTGGGAAAACGGAAGGAAGAATTTTCTTTTATTTTTTGCCAATATTCTTTAATATTAGCCAATATTCCAATAATTTAATATTGTTATTAGGGTATCCAATTATTCGGATTTTTATGTTATTCGATTTACCGTTTATTTGAAAACAAAAAATTTCCAATTAATCGAATGATGAAGTCGAGAGTCATTCGATTAACCGATTAATCGAACAATTGTCCACTTAGATAAAATATAATTAATAAGAGTTATATAGACAAGACACGCCAGTTTACGGGTAGTTCTAATATATATTGAACGTTTATTACGTATCTGATTTTATTTAAAAATTTTAATATCAAGTTCGAAATTCATTAGAAGTTGACAAAAATCTAAATCTAAATCTAAAAATCTAATTCGAATCTCATTAGAAATTGACAAAATAAAGAACCTTCCCTTAAATGAGCACAATATCAGAAGTTATCCATTGATATTTTTCGAATATGGATCATATGATTTATAACATAACTGACTTTATTATCGCGGTGTTAACCTCAATTTTTCTATGAATGTACTATTCTATGAAATTACTTTTCTTTAAATTTTAAATAATTCCGAAGCTATTGGCCAGTTTTTGCTATTTTTAAATGATGTCGGATAAATCGTTATTTTAATATCAGTAGAGCATACAAATCAAAAATCGAAAAAATTGTGGTTTTATATTTGGTGTTTCATAGTTTGTTACCCAAATGGAGCAAACTGGCTATTCAAAATCAATTTATCATACAAATCATACGACGATTTCATTAGTTTTTAAGCCAAAACTTATAATATCGATTAATCGATTACTTGGGACAATTTATTCGAATTATTCGTTATTCGAATAATAATACTCTACCTACTTTGAAACACTAAAGAAACACAATAGAGGAGCTGTTGTTCGTTGTTATTTATAGGAACACATGGCCACACGTACTGGAATTGACTTATATAAATGCGACTTTCAAATCAAAATACAATCATGCAATTTTCTATAGCCGTCATCATAAAGTGGGATGCCAAATTCAAAGAAAGATCAATGTATTTCACAGCAGTAGGTTGTCTAAGTCGACATTTATATTTTCTTTTGTAATTTTAAGTGGGTTGTCTGTTTTGCTAGTAAGATTTGACTGAGTTAGAATTGCGTCAAATCTCGGCGGCGTGGTTGAAGTCGATATGAGTCGATGAAATCGGCGGCGTGGTTGAAGTCGATTTGAGCCGACGAAATCGGCGGCGGCACGGCTCGTGCGGAAACATACGGCGGCTTAAAATCGGTCGGCTTGTACCTCTGTTTCAAATTCAAAGTAATGGATATTGTAAATTTAATTTTTATTTTAAACGGCCCACCCTGTACATGAACTATTTCAGTGTTATAACATATTTCCCGCAAGAATCTCTAGACAAGTATGTTCAAAATTACTGCAACATCTGATACTCTACATATCAATGCATTTGCCGTAATATGAAAGAATTCAATAAAATTACCTAAATATACAAAGATCATATAGATTAGCGCATCGTGAAAATGTCATCGTTATTGCCACAAATTATGTCTGCAACAGACAGTGTCAATTTCAAAACAATATTGTAGCAGTAACGCCGATTTAAGCGTAACTATGTATCCATTTTAACGTAAAGTATTTACGTTACTTCGGTGGAAATCGGTCGATTCCAAAGCAAGTGGCAAGAAAAGAAGACACTAAGATGCCGCAAGCAACCCTAGTTGCCCAATAATATTAAATCATTCGAGAGAATGGTTAACATACATTCACATTATCTATGTGTGTGCATTTCTTCAACCGTCCGTAATGACACACGTCCAGGAGCAGTTTATGCGTCAGTCTTTTTTGTGCCCCCATTCCAAGACATGGATGGCAGAACTTTCATTTTTCTTGCACAAGTACGTGGTCATTGTTTTAAAAATGTTTCCCATTAGCAGCGCCAGCAATGGACATCGCAACTTTATGGCTGCTCATCACAACATATCACGGAATTGGCCAAAAAGTACAAAATGACTGCAGACAAACAGTCATACAGTTATTTATACGTTTGTGTGTGTGTGTGCTGGTGTCCACAAGTACAAAGTGCCGATGATGGCTGTTTGCAGTTGGGGTCTGATGTTGGCCAGCCAAAGATGTCTAAAACTGTCACATCGAGGATATTTTATTGTTCTAGGAGGTCATCTACCAGACACTTGTCACATCAATTAAAACATACAAGTGGTTGCTTTTTTCTGTTGCTGGGCATGCAACCGATGGACTCATACCCGCATACAGCTTTACCCCATATATGGTCGTACATTATAAACATACAGATGGACGGACATAGATGTGTATCAGGATATATGTCTGTACAGACATACATACATATATAGTTGCAGTTGTGGGGATATGGATGTTGACGTGAATGTGGCTGTGACTGTGGCTGTGGATGTGCAGATGATAGCATTCCATAGATAAACGATGACACTCTCTTGGTTGGTTATTCAAGTGGTGACCACAAACTGATTGTTCGTTGTGGTTTGTTTAGCTGGTTTGTTTACACAAAAGAAATAACTTTCAACTTTTTCTGTTTGATTTGTTTTGAAAGAGAATTTAAGAAAAGCAAACAGTTCTTCAGATTTAAAGTGACTTATTTGTGAAAACATTTGCGGTAAGTTAAGTGAATCGTTTCTGAAGGACATGCTGTCCAAATTCGAGAGACATCTTAATAGTCCAACACTCGAATGTTTTCGTGGCATCATACGATAGAGGGGGGAGGTGACTGCAACAACTATTTTGACAACTCCAAGTTTATGGCACAAACGTCGTTCCGCGATTAGGAGAATTCGGCAAATTGGCTGAACTGCCACCAATTTTGTTCGTTAGAACTGAGAATAGGAAACTTAACAAAATATTTATTTAGTATGAACTAATATCTAACGCAAATTAATATTAAATTAAACTAGCATTAAATAAAGTAACATATTAAACAAATTAACATATTATGTAGTAATTATAATTAATAAAAAGTACATTAATAAAGCAATAAATTAGCATTTTTAAGCAAATATTTTAAAATTAAACATTGTTTATTTCTAAAAGTAATAACAAATTTTTTTCCCGAGCTACGATTCTGTGACCCCATACTAAAAATTCGTTTACATTCACTTGTGAAAATCCTATTCGTAAAATATTACGGAATATTAACATATGTGACCTAAGTCAAAAATCTAAAAAAAGAGATATGCCGATTTTTCTCATTCAGATCTCTTATTTAAGAACTTTTTTCTTTTTGGCATTTATAAAAAATGTACCTTTCACATTTGTCATTTTTTGCACACCGAAATTGTCTTTAGTGTTAGTTTGAAAGTGGTCTAAGTCACACTATATAATTTTTTTAGTTGTGAAGTCCACTATAAGTGATTCAGATAATTTAAATAACATATAAAATTGATTTTTTTGAAAAGTTCAATATAAACTTTCTAGACGAACAACCTGTAAATATTTATATATACATATATATTTTTTTAAATAAAATATTTTTGGGTTTCTTTAATTTTTTGTACGGAAATATTTGGAATTAAAATAAAAAAATTGTTTAATGTTTTCAATTTTGAGAAGAATGAAAGGGGTCCAAGTCAAGTGCGTCCTCTGAACGTAGTAGTTCCCTTGGACGTTGTCGATTTTTTATAAAAGTTCAATAGATTCTATGAAAACCAATTTTTAATTGACTCAAACATAAACCATTGCACATATACCATTACTTAGACCACTTTCATACTAACTGGCATATATTACACAGTGTAACACGATAAAATATAACCATATTTAACCACTACGTGATAAAAGATAAAAGACCAAAGAAGACCCGTGTCTCCTAGTTTTGCCCAAAGTCATGCACTTTTTATGGGCCCCAAAGATTTGGGACCTCGGTGTCATTTTCGCAAAAAGGTGATAATTTTGTCAGGCTCAGATCTTGTAAACCGTTTGGAATTTTGATTTACTCTCTGAGGAAAAGTTGTAGCTCTATATTGAGATACTTTGCTATCTATTACAAAAATAATAAACACCGGCCTTTGGTCTATGGTTGGTTATATCTCAATGACTTAAAAAAATATAGACAGTATAATAAAAATATATAATGTAAAATTAGTAAGTATACGCCCATATATTTATAAGCAAATGCAAACTCGCATCCAAATCTCAAAATCTTTCCACAATGTCAATCATATGAAAAAACATACCAACAAACATGACATAATATAATTAAGTTTTTACTAAAATATTTTTGTAATCGATAGCAGAGTATCTCAATGTTGAAGTAAAAAAAAACAAATGGAATTAAAACAAGTAAGGAAAGGCTAAAGCCGGGCGGAGCCGACTATATCATACACTCCACTTTCTATCCTTTTACAATTCAATTAGGTAAGAAAGTGAAATTGGGAAGGATTTTTGTATTCTGTAAATGTATGTGTTTGACAAAAAATGATAAATCGGAAAGTCCAAGCGGGACCGACATTTGTATGGGGGCTATATCTATATGTGAACCGATCTTACCCACTTTCAGCACATATGTTTCTAGTTAGATTATAAGATGTATTGCCAAATTTAAAGAAAATCTGGTACAACATGTGGTTTGTAGAGCGGTAAATGTCAAATCGGGAGCGACATTTGTATGGGGGCTATATCTAAATCTGAACCGATTTGTCTCAAATTAAATAGCGTTCGTCCTTTATCCACAAAACTTATTTGTGCCAATTTTTGTTAAGATGGGACTATAATTGCGACCTGTAATTTGATTACAACAAATAGATGGACAGACGGACATTGCTAAATCGAAAGTGAAAGTGATTAAAGTGATTCTAAGCCGATTTGTATAACAAACGATGGGTCTAACACGTTTCCTTTTTGGGTGTTACAAACAAATGCACACAGACATAATGAGATCTGAGGCACATTTTTGTGGTTGATTGTTTCCTTTAATGATTTCCTACATATGGTCCTGGGAAAAAAGTTAAAAGTTAAAAGTTTTGACATTGAAGATAATTTTTTTTATTTAATATGTGTCATTTTTGTTCTTTATGACAAGGCTACAATTTTGCCTCTGAGAGTAAAATTCCAAACGATTGGCATGATATGAGCCTGAGAAAACGAACATTTTTTTTAAATGACACCGAGGCCCCAAATCTTTGGGCCCATAAAAAAGTGTGTGACTTTTGGCAAAGCTGGGAGGCACGGGTCTTTTTTGGTCTTCTATCGCGTAGTGTTGTTGGAACGGCTTAAAAAATTACACATAGTGTTATCGACATGTTTCTAAGTTGTTTAAAATAACTTCCTCAAAAGCGTGAAACATTCACATTTGGATTTTGAGATGCGACTAAAATGTGCTTCCTACGGAAGTACGCCCAATTTTTTTCTGGGAATTTGTATATTACACGGCTATGTCCAGAATGATGAAATTAGGTTTGAACAGTCTACTGTGGACTCTCAGAATAATGCATTTTCGTAATTTGTGCATCAAAATTATACCAGCCAAATGACTGTACCTGGAACCATGGAATTGGTTAGGAACAAAATCGGACTGAAAACACTGTGCGATAGTCCAAAAACTCTGGGAGTAGAACATGAATCTGAAATTTATCAATTTTTGAGTTACGGGTAAAAATCAGGTTTTCGTATCTTTTCGCACTTATAAGGATGTAACATAGTTGGTTATCCGATTTTAACTTTCTCGTCGGATTAGAAGAGAAGAGCTTTCGGCAGATATGTAGCTTATTTAAGATCAATTAAGAAATATGCGTGCTTTTGTCCAGCAAACACACTTTTTAAGCAATTTTGAACCATTTTTGACTATGTTTTTGCACATTATTTTGTAGTACCACTTGTACATTTACTTTAATAACATATTTAGTGAGAAGTAAAACGCCGCTTTTTTCAATCCGTTAATAATTGAATGAGTTATTTTATTTTTTATAAATAAATTCAAATTTTCGCAAAAATGCATGTTTTGGTTATACCAGTTCACGTCTCTCATTATTTTACGAATTGAAGTCCAAGCAAAATAAATTAAGAAAGTAGTAAAAAAAATTACTAGATTTTGCAATTTTTTCCAAAAAATACCAAAATTGTGGAAATTTGGAAGCTGTGTTCCAAAATAGGGGATTTTTTATTAAAATGACCATCATGCTTTTGATTACCATTTTTATCTGTATTTTTATGGGAGTTCAATTCGTAAAATAATGAGAGATGTGGACTGGAATGACCAAAACTTGTAGTTTGGAAAGAATTGTGTAGTTGTAAAAAATTCAATAATTCAGTCAATTGCTAACGGATTTTTTTTTTTTGGTAAAATAATTCTTAAATTTTCTTAAATAAACTATATTTCTGTTTCTTCTTTTCAAATTCAACGAGAAATCGGCTGATAACTAAATAACTTACGTGCTTATACAATTGCAAAGGTACGAAAACCCGTTTTTTATCCGTAACTATGTAGTTATGTATGTAGTTATAGAACACTCGACCTATACAAACATGTGTGAATCATTGGACATTGTCTTAAAAATTCTCTACATCATATCAATATCTTAACACCGTGGGAACAAATAGAAAACTGTTGATGGGTCATGGAAATTAATATATAATTACATAGTGCAACTCGAAAAAAAAATAACCAAAAGTCAAGCTCTTTTTTATGGGCCCCAAAGATTTGGGACCTCAGTGTCATTTTTGCAAAAAGTGATCATTTTCCCAGGCTGATATCTTGCAAACCGTTATGGAATATTGATTTACTAAAATAAAATAAAACAAACTTTTAAATATTCGATTTTTTTAGCAAACCGTTCAAAATTCAAGAAAACAATCAACTACAAAAATGTATCTAAGATCTCAATAAACATATTAACTTCCTATGAATGATTCTTAATATCGTTTAGGTAGGAAGTATATATCTAGCAAGACTGTATCTGTTAATGGTCAGTCCGACTGCTGTGTGTATGAGTAAGGTGACCATATACCGCTTTTTGATGGTCAGTCCCGCTTTAATATTACATCCCGCATAATCCCGCTTTTTTACAAAAAATCCCGCGCAATCCCGCTTTTTTGTTTTAATTATTTTTGGTACATTAGCAATTAAAATGTGTCACTTAATAAATTGTTGGTAACCGACAAAAGTCCACAATTTCTAAAATCTTTAATTAATTGTCCTTTTTATATATTAACGCTCTAGTTTATTTAAGATAAAATTAAATGCAATACTGCGATGTTCAATTGATTAATTTAAATCATATATTAATAAGAAATAGACTGTCAAACAGTTTATGAAAGGATACCATTATGCTACTAGCTCGTATAAAAATAACTTTCAATAATATAGTCGTATGTTTGACAGTTTCATAAGCACCTTTAGGTAGCTTTTTACTATTAATAAAATATTGACCCATGAAATTCTATCGTAATAAACAACATATGGGCATTTCCATGATGTCGAACGTGATCGTCGTACACATTTAAAGTGACAAACAGGTGAAAATAAAATGAATTTTTATTTTTACCATATGATTAACTTATAGCAGTATAATTGGTGCTAATGTCGATTTTGGGAAAATTTTCGTTTTCTAGATAATTTAAAAATACCAAGACATTCGCACGTGACGAAAACAGAAGTCGTTTTCCCGGCCAATAATTCAAACTCCGATTTCAGCGAAACCTGTGGCATATGGCAATGGTTTTGATTTTATCCAAAAATTATTAATACTTTTTTTGTAATTTAACTTTAAGCCCTGTCGAACGTGACATTTTTTCCATCATGGTATTGATGTTGTTTCTGTTGTACTTTTTACGAAATTATAGCGCATATATTAAGTTTTTTAATCAACAGAAGTATTAAATGAATTTATTCTCACATAATAATAGCAAACAAAAAAATTTAGTTTTTTTAGCTCATCTTCTTTCAACTTTTCACTGCCGTTTTCAACTCTCTTTATTTGGTTTTTCGCCTCCGTTTTTGCTAATCTAGATTTAAATGATTAGAAATTATTTTCTACAAAAATAAATTATTTATGTAAGATTTTTTTATTTTTTTTTCAATTTTCAGACTTAAAATGTCGAACGTGACCAACTTTAAAGAAGTACCAACGTCTCAAATTTTCTTATTTTCTAGTAAGGCTTATTTTATTTAAATTCTATAAATATATCTGTCTGTACTCAAAATGATGATGATCTTTCTACACGTACTTTGGACGCAGTACCAACAAATGATGTTTTTCAATATCGAGCGTGACATTGAAATATGCAATAATGCAAAACAAAAAGTTGCAGTAAATTGCAGTCGTATAGTTTCGTATCCTTTATTTTTTGACTCTTTGTGCTCCCTAAAATATTTTGGACAGCAAAAGTCAAAGAGCAATGTCCCTATTTAAGAACTTTGATCAAAGCAAAATATCCAAGAGAAATATTCAAACGAGTAAACTGCACTTGCTCGACTTTGTATTCGAATATCTCGAGATAGAATATGAATTAATATAACATTTCTGTACAAAGTGTTTACAAAAACTTTTAATTTTTTGGTCTTGGTGGACCTTTCTGTGGAAATGACCATATACAAATATTTTTTCATTTTGAAGATCGCATTTAACACAAAATTCATAAAAACGATTAAAAAAGCGTTAAGTTCAGCCAATCCTAATCTTTCGACTTTGCGTAGAAGTCAACATTTACATTTTGGTTAAATTTTCACGATCCCGCTTTTTTGCACAAAATCCTGCGAAATCCCACTTTTTGCCCAATAAGAGATGGCCACGTTACGTATGAGTGATATTATCCTTACTCAACAACACGTATACGCTACCTACAAACAGTACAGCCTATAAGATTTGTTCGACGACATTTGTGATTTTGACCTTGAAGATGAAGTTTTTTTGATTTTATATGTTCACAATTTTTGTTCTTTATGACAAGAGCTGCAACTTTGCCTCAGAGAGTTTCTCTGCAAGAGCCAGAGAAAATGATCACTTTTTTGCAAAAATGACACCGAGGCCCCAAATCTTTGAGGCCCATAAAAAAGTGCATTACTTTAAAGCGGTAATATCGCAATTTGCATACAAAATATCATTCCTAGTGCACTTTTAATATTCGGTCCTGCCGAATTTAACGCCTTTTCACTTGTTTAACATGCCTTTAAAGCAATTAATGATAGCAGAGAGGTGAAATCCATCTCTGCGTCCTCATACCCGGCACTAATAAAATTTATAAATAAATTATACTTTTTATGGACTTTGTACTGTAGTGTGTAGGGGAGACCTACGACTGACGGTGTAACATATTCCAATTAAGCAGAACACTTTGGCCTATCAATCGTTGCCATTAACTTGTTTCGTGTCACTGAGAAGTAGTCGTGTATTTTTAGCGATAAAATTTATTATCATTCTAATTTATTTGTCGTTCGGAGATGATGATTTCTACCCCTGGCAGTTGGCATTCGCTCGGTATCGCCTTTTACTACTTCATTGCTGTTTAACGGTAATTTATGGCATTTTTGCCGCTCTACTCGCATGTTTACGTGACTTTATGACTTTTGACATACGAGCTGAAATGCTGCAACATATTAACATTTCATCTGCTTAAAACAACTACAACGGCGAAACACGGTGCCACATGTGAGTCATGCACTCCGTCCGCGCACTCCGCACTTTATAGCTCACTACACCAATCGCACACCATGTGCACTATACACACACATACATACATATGTATGTGTGTATGTATGTCTGGATGTGAGTTCGTTCATTCGTGTGGCGGTACCCTTAAATGGATGCTGTAGCTGTATCTGATACATGTTAAACCGTCGAGAGTGCGGCTGGTTGTCTGCATGTGTGGGTGTGCGACTTTCTAACATTATGTGAAAGTTGACAGCGTGTGACAGTGGGATTTTTGTGCTACTGCTGCTGTGAGCCTTTTAGCTTAAGAGCTGAGCGTTAAGAGGGCGAGAGGAAAGGTGTCAGTGCGTGTTGAGTTTATGCATAAATCACATAAAAGTTGGCATCCATAAAACAAAGTTTATATCAAATAAAAATCATGTTCACTTTTTTCTCCATCTCCACCTCGACTCCATCCATTGCTTCTTCGGTTAGCAAGCACAACTAAAGTGATTACATTACGCTGCAGTTTGTAGGTACATTTAGCTAAGCTATATATTCTAATGGTGGAATGGGAAGTTGGAACTTCTGTAACCATAGTTCATGGTGGTGTCATAGTTTAAAGTGAAAAATATGTGTAAATGCAAAAAATATAGTTCAACACCTTTAATAAGCCAGTTATACATTCGTAAGTAAACGTGGGTCATTTAAAGCATAAGTGCCAGTTAGAATAATGGTGGTCTAAGTCACACTTTATCCGTTCTAAGATATGCAATGGTTCATGTTTAAGTAAATTGAAAAATATTTTCCCACCGAAGCACACATGTTTTTCTTGTAATATCGTACTAATATATCTAACTTTTATAAAAAAAATGACAGCGATGGTACCTCTAAGCGAATCACAACTTTCAAAGCGTGTACTGACTTAGACCATATTCATTCTTCTCAAAATTGAAAAAAAAATTACAAACCAAATCATTATTTTTTCGCAAAAGTAATATTTTCTAACAGAAACGAAAGAAAACACAAAATGATATAAAATAATAAAAGAAATGTTAAAAATGTGTATACATATTTACAGCTTTTCCGTCTAGAAACTTTATATTGAAATTATTATTTACTTTTAAAATAATTTAATTTTATATGTTATTCAAATTGTGAACACCTAAAATGGACATTAAATAGAAAAATGTTTGTTTACATCAGCACACATCAATTTCAGAGCATCAACTTTCAAACTAACATTTTTGGTGTGCTTAAAATGTAAAACGTGCCTAAAATGACATTTATAAAAAAGTGTACATTTTTTATAAATGTTCGCAAATTAGAGATCTGATCAAAGTAAAATATACTTAGACCACTATCATTCCAACTGGCACATATGATGCCTGGTCCTCTCTAGGGAGCATCTGCACTTCTACATTGCTTCTACTTTGTACAAGATAGGAGCTATAAATGATACTCCAGGTATGAACAAAAACCACTATTTCTCCCAAATATTTTAGACATAACATTTTACCCTCTTCTCTGCCGAAAAAAGTCCTGAATACCATCCATGCTAAAGGGTATACAAGACTGACATAACCGAAGCTTACGCCGTTATTTATTGACTGTAAAACAAGTAAAAAGACTTTAAGTTCACGGAGTGTATTCCACAGTATTATTGGAATAGTGAGGCTGTCGACATTACATAGAAGTGCACTACCATATTAGGGAAATTGTGATTCTTCATTATTATTATATTAACAGTCCTCCACAATATATGGATATTAATAAAGGGTGATTTTTTAAGAGCTTGATAACTTTTTTTTTAAAAAAACGCATAAAATTTGCAAAATCTCATCGGTTCTTTATTTGAAACGTTAGATTGGTCCATGACATTTACTTTTTGAAGATAATTTCATTTAAATGTTGACCGAGCATTTCGGCCGGAATAGCCCGAATTTCTTCGGAAATGTTGTCTTCCAAAGCTGGAATAGTTGCTGGCTTATTTCTGTAGACTTTAGACTTGACGTAGCCCCACAAAAAATAGTCTAAAGGCGTCAAATCGCATGATCTTGGTGGCGAACTTACCGGTCCATTTCTTGAGATGAATTGTTCTCCGAAGTTTTCCCTCAAAATGGCCATAGAATCGCGAGCTGTGTGGCATGTAGCGCCATCTTGTTGAAACCACATGTCAACCAAGTTCAGTTCTTCCATTTTGGGCAAAAAAAAGTTGGATATCATCTCACGGTAGCGCTCACCATTCACAGTTACGTTACGATTCGCATCATCTTTGAAGAAGTACGGTCCAATGATGCCACCAGCCCATAAACCGCACCAAACTGTGACTTTTTCTGGATGCATTGGTAGCTCTTGCAATGCTTCTGGCTGATATTCACTCCAAAATCGACAATTCTGCCTATTTACGTACCCATTGAGCCAAAAATGAGCTTCGTCGCTGAACACAATTTCTTTCTTTCTGAACTTTCTTAACAGAGCACGCATTTTGATAATAAAATTCAATGATTTGCAAGCGTTGCTCGTTAGTAAGTCTATTCATGATGAAATGTCAAAGCATACTGAGCATCTTTCTCTTTGACACCATGTCTGAAAACCCACGTGATCTGTCAAATACTAATGCATGAAAATCCTAACCTCAAAAAAATCACTCTTTATAAGTATTATTAAAAAAAGTGTACTAAATATTATTAGTTAGAATCAATTTCACTCAAGCCCGATTTTCCCCATTTGCAATTTCTTGATTTTATCTACAGCCTAAACTAGCCTGTACTATTTTAAAAGGAAAAGTTGTAATATCAGAGTGGAATTGATACCAGTTTCACTCCTTTTTCCAATTTGACCCTAAAAGTACGAATTTAGAAAAATTCGTATCTCTTTTGGTACCATTTTTATCCTCATTCGCTCCATTTTCCGCCTAATAGTAAAAATTTCGACAAAATCCCTTATTATTTCGCTTCTACACAGTCAGATGAATGTACACACCGAATTTAATGATTTCAACGATAGCGGTTCCATTGTTATCTCTCTTTTCCAATTGTATCCTTTAAAAGTACGATTAGAGGGATGTACATTAGGGCGTACCTCAAAAAAAAAGTTCGCCGTACACCTTCGAATATGAAGTATTATTGAAAGGTAGTTTCAAAAAAAAAAATTTTATTTTTTTATGCCGAACGTAGGGGTCGCGCTTTTACATTTTTCTATATAACTTGTATTTATAAACGGATTTTAAAGTGTGATACATCGATGTTTTTGTCTCGACGAGGCCGATTTTTTTGTCTTTGAAGTCATTGAGCTCAAGCACCCCCTTCTGGTACTTACCCATCATTTCTCAGTTGCTACTACCCTAATGTACCACTCTAATAATCGAAAATTAAAGCTCGCATAAAATCATGAATCATGTTTGAGCTCAATGACTTCAAAGACAAAAAAATCGGACAAAAACATCGATGTATCACACTTTAAAATCCGTTTATAAATGCAGAAGTTATATAGAAAAATGTAAAAGCGCGACCCCTACGTTCGGCATAAAAAAATAAAAAAAATTTTTTTGAAACTACCTTTCAATAATACTTCATATTCGAAGGTGTACGGCGAACTTTTTTTTTTTTACTTGTAACCTGGTACGCTCTAATGTACATTCAACATTTCATATAGCCATTGTCTTATCATTGGTACCATTTGTATCCCTTTTTGTCCTATTTCGCACGCTACAAGAGAAATGTACGTAACAAATTTCAAGCATACTTTCAATTCCAACCGACTTTTTTTTAAATCCTAGCTCATTTCGTTCGGCCGCTATAGTGACAGACAACATGGATAGATCGTCTTAGAATTTTACCACGACCCAGTCTCCGATGAATATTTTAAGGTGTTACAAACGGAATGACAAAGTGAATATACCCCTATCAAATTTGTGAGGAAGTAAACGTTCAAGAACAAACAAAGAAGAAAAGGTCAAAACGGGCGGGCCCGACCGACTATTTAATACCCTCTATCGGGAAGGACTTCATAGACTCATAGTTGGAACATGTTTTGCCAAATTTGAAGAGAATCGGTTAACATATGTAGTTTCTAAAGCCGAAACAATAAAATCGTGGGTAAATTCGTATGGAAGCAATATATAAATCTGCACCGATCGGACCTGCTTTCAGCAAATTTGACGAATATTTATTAAATTACATTACATAAAGCGGTAAATTTAAAACCAGGAGTAACATTTGCATGAGTGCTATATAAATCTGAACCGACCTGACCCATAGATGGAACATAAGATGTTCTGCCATATTTGAAGAAAATCAATCAAAATTTGTGGTTTCTGTAGCGGAAAAATCAAGAACTTACTTGTGCCAATTTTGGTTTGGGTCGGACAATAATTGCACCCTCTACTCTGATTACAAAATAGATGGGCAGAAAGACGATCATGGCTAAATCTATTCCAAAGGTGAGTCTAATTCGATGAGCATAATAAACAATGGGCGTTACAAACAAATTCACAAATACATAATACTCTAGTGGGGAGTATACAAATACACTACATCAAAAGTAATAGAAGAATTCGAGAGGGTAGAACACCAACACGTGGTATGTATAGCAAAACGTATTATATTTTTGAACGATGAACTCATATGGATACATATGAAAATTATAATTATTTGACTGAAGTAATAAGTAAAATTAATTGAAGCAATACGATACAATTGTCTGGCAGTACACACACATTATAATGTGTAATGACATTCTCTGATACATATGTACATTGTACATACGTATGTATGCAACATGATCATCGAACATACTCCAATAATGTAAATTTACACAAATTCATAGTAAAATATTTATTTATGCAAGCTGTCACTCATTATCGTGTTTGTGTTAGATAATAAAAATTTAATCGCTTTGGCATATTTAGTTGTCCATAATTAAGGAATTTATGACTGTGATAAACTTTGAAGATGTTTATGACAAATTAATACAAATTAAATCAAGGAAATTAATAAGGAAAGCATGATAACATTGTTTTGTTTATATAAAATTGAGAAAGAGAACAAATGATTCATAGAATCATTCGACAAATTGAAATTGTGAAGACCATCTAGATTCAACCCGAATTTCGGCCCAAAAAGTATTTTACAGACCATACCATTATAGCCAGAATTATAGCAGAACAATCAGCAACATTTAGTGCTTCTCGTGTAGAGGCATTCCTGACGGACAAGCCAAAAATAGTTGGAGAAGGAGCGTGCCGAGAGAATCAACTTAATCGTTTAATGAGCGGAATGCAGTAGCACGAAACGAAGAATCGTGGAAACTTTTCGTTTATGATATTTGTGAATAGAATATGTTTTAAATTATTAAATCATGTCAATTAATAAATAAATGAAATTAGATTCGAAACAAGTTGCATTTGTAGAAAGATGTATATCGATGACTTAATCTAGAAAGCGCATATCTATTTTTTTTTTCAAAAATCAATTTCTCTAAAATTGTTTTATTATTAAATTGGATATATATTTTAACATTATTATTTATCTCTATTTTTTCGAATTTAATAAGTCATTTCGTTCTCCTGCAAAGAAATAATGATTGGGTTCTTTAATGATGATCTCCATTTCGTTTGTAGATCAAGCTGTCTATGAGCTAAACGCTCCTGAAAACACCGTTGAAAGTCATGTTCATTTTCGTGGGGTGACTGGAAAATGTAGTTCCATTTGTATGGACAGCAACCCAGCCTAATGTACTTTATGATATTTGAAGTTTTGAAATTGAGCACTGTATAATCGCATCTCAAGATCCCAATGTGCATATTCCTCACCTTTGAGGAAGTTGTTTTAAACAACGTATAAAAATTGGTAATATGTTATTATATCACATTTTATGAATTGCATTTTCACAAGAGAATTAAGACGATAATATGATACGAAAGGTACCGGGATCGAATTGTATCTCGGGAAACATTATTACTTTATTTTTTAATAAACAATATTTATTTTTTATTAATTTTAAGCATATAGAATATTTTTATTAATATATTGTTTTTTTATTTTACTTTCATTTTTTATTATTTATTTATCGTTATCGTCGGCTAAATACTTTTTTGATCCATACGCCGGTGCAAAAATGGAATAAAATAAATCTTTCGGAGCTTATAATTGGCTTATTACTTGGAAGGCCAAGCGAACGTGCAATCTAGGTTCGAAACCTGGTAGGGCAAAAACATCATGTGTCGAAGAAGATGCATTTTTGTTTCAACATTAGGGCGGGTTGACCCAATTTTAATTATTAGTTCGCTGGGATGCACTCCATACAAAAAGAGCACTGATGATTTGTCCCTAGATAGGACAATGAAATAAGTATGTGGTTAAATGTGTGTTTTGGTTGAGTGTGGTTCTCCTCCTTTCCATTACCAAAACAAAGATTTTCTTCGTAAGAAGAAAATACTTGATTGAATAGCTGAAATTCGAATGTATTACAATTAAAACTCATAGACAATTTTAATGGATTTTAAATTCTTTATATATAGATTTTCCAATAGTGTATTTCGCTCCGTATCCAGTTATCATTTATACAATTTTTAATATTGGACAGCACATTAATATATATATATAGATGAAATAGATGTTTTTGACAAGTTTGTGCTGTATGTACTGTCATGTCTCAAGTAGAACGATATCTCTCAAGTATCGCTGTTCATATTTATTGTTATATCAATAAAACCGTCATAACTCAATTGTGCCAACAAATATTAAAAGATTGATGAGGAACATACATACTCTGGACATAATACACATGTACAAACACCGACACAAAGACGTTTCGTATATGTCTTGTAACTAAATATCAAGAAATGTTAAAGAAAAACAAAGAAAGAACTGGACAATGCAATACAACTTCGTAGAGTGATTCATACTGTGGAACGTTGTTCTAACTGAAACTAAATGGTTATAGTAAAGGGTGTTCGTAAACTCACGCAAGATTTCAATCCACAAAATGGCGAGTTTATTTTTCGCAATATTGAATTGGTAATGTAAAATTCCTTATACACCTGACTTGGTTATTTCTCGTGTCAAAAAAGTTCCATCGGAAATTACATTTGTTAATATATTTCAATTGGCAGTCTGTGTGAAATTTCCGACTTTCGTAAGAATAGCTGTGCAAAATTTCAAAGGAAAAAAATATAAAATTCACATATTTTCAGACTTAAGTGTCTTTCCGCAATCATTTTTGTTTAAATCAACATCAGACTTGTGTTTTTAAGAACATCATTTAAACATTGCTTTAAGTGAATTTAAATTCGCAATAAAATTGTAAGGGTCGATGTTGAATCTGAACCACACCTAAACGTCAAGTTTTTTCTGCATTTCATTTTACATTTCTCAATTTCAGACTAACTCAATTTGAACCATGGAAAGATACACAATCGAGCGACGCATTAAACTTATTCAGGCTTATTATGAAAATGGGTGTTGCAATCAAAATGCATATCGTACACTTCGTGATTTTTTCGGTCAATTTAATAGTCCAAATGTGCGTACAATCGGATAAATCGTACAAAAATTTGAGCAAGCCGGGTCTGTAGGAGATGTGAAAACACCAGTGCATGCTCGTACAGCTCTGATGCATGATTTCCCTTTACACACTTGCTGTGAGAATGCGTAATATTTGAATTAACGAACGTAGATCATAGCCCACAATAATGCTGGTTGTAAAAAAATTTTAAAATCTATCAGTACTTCCACATCTATTAGTATCTAGAATTTAAACCATTAGAGTATCGATAAAAGATATACGGCCACTTACAACTGGATTCAATTTTCAAGTGTATGACATTTCGTAATTCAAATTAAAAAACGTTAATTTTAGTATTAAGTTTCGTTATTTCTAAAACCGATCATGAGTACTGTGTAAGTCATTGTTGTTAAGTTGAGATATTATTTTATTCGGAAATGTCTACAACTTTTTTGAAGTCGTATTAATACACATTTTTCTTATTGTCTTACAAGTGTAATTAACTTAAATGATTTTTTCTGCAATTTAGATAAAAACGCATTATAAAAATAATTAATTTTAAATCATAACAAATTATCAAATTATTTTATTTGGCTTCTATTTTCAGTCAAACTTCAGATCAGTAGTTTTATGTTTGGTCTTAATGTATGGGACAGAAGCTGTAGGTGATTCGAAATGCCCCAGCGCTGATGAATTGATGCTGTTTGTTCAAGTGATGACATGTTTGTATGTGTGGTTATGTTGTTGTAACACACAACAAAGGAATTTCGATGCAATTCTCATGACGCCGTTCAAGTCGCACAGACATGCACGGGAATGTATGATGACGGTCCTGGTGGATCATATCAGAGTGTGTCACCGTGGATGAGTATCATACTGTGCTTTTTTTGTGGGAAGATTGTTTGTACAGTAGAACCGAGTGATGACAGTTTTACTGATTGAGAACGACATTCGAGCGAGTTGTGTTATTATTTTGAAAACGCATGTGGCAACATTGAAATATTAAGTTGGGGCAAGAGGAAGAGAATTACAATAATCAGTTTTATGATCATCAATAAAATTAACACGTAAATCGTTTTAAAAATGTAAATATTATAATAATGAAACATCACAATTTTGCATAAAGTGATGAACAAATTTCGAAATTTGCACTAAAATTATCATAATTTGCATATTCAAAAGTGGCTGCGAACAAAAATACAACGTTTCAGGAGTGCGATTTTTGATTTGATTTGAAGAATAATTATTAATCATTCTTCTATGATTTAATCTAAAGAGGGTAAATAATTGCTACGATTAAAAAGTTTTCAAAATTTCCTATTATTCACGGTTATATGGTTCATTGTCACTTTTGCATGTTTAAAAAGTAAGTACAGGCTATATTATACCCTACATCACTCCCTGCATATGGACCTCGTCTTGATAACTAAATCCAGGCTGTTTATGGGACGATTTTACGTAGTATTAAATTATACAGTAGACTATAAATTAATCTGTAATCAAATTTAACGAATATTGTAAAATTTAAGACAATCTTTTGCATTGTGTGTTGTGAAATATATCATGATCCGATGTAAGATGTAGGTTCTAGAGCGGTAATAGAATAAAATGGGTCCCTCATTTTTATGGTGGTTATACCAAAATATGGGCCTATATATTAGCTATTAGTAGGTGTCCATTTAAAATATAAAATGATTTTGATAATTTTCTGATTTAAACTATTATATTATTATAGAGTGGTAAAAGTAAGAAATGGGACCATTTGTAAGGGCGCTACATTAGAAAGTGGACCCTTATAGACCACTTTCACAGAATGAATTCTTAATTGACATATAACATGATCAGCAACTTTTTATCGAGATACCATGTAAGATAAGATACCAGTTGTATGGGGACTATACCAAAACATGAACCCATATAGTTGAATTTCGTAGTAGGTGTTTCTAGTTTATATATAACATAGTGTGAGAAATTTGATCAATATCCGATATAAATGTACATTTTAGATCAATAATAGTGTAAATAGTGTGTGGGGCTATATCGAAACATGAGCCCATGTTAGTTGTTTCTAGTTTAATATAACATGATCCTGAAATTTGTAGCAATATCCAATGTAAAATGTGTATTCTAGAACAGTAATATGGTTTATTGGACGGATATTTGTATGGAGGTTATATCTGAATCAGAACCGATTTCCTCCAAATTCAATACCGATCGGCGTTGGGCTAAAAAATTACGTCTGCAAAATTTCTTGACAATCGGTCTACAATTGCGACCTGTAGAGTGCGAACAAACTATGGTGGACAGCAGACGGACATACAGACATCGTTAAATCGATTCAGTTGGTAATTCTAAGCCTATCGGTATATTTAAAGGTGGTAGCTCGGTTATTTGTTGGTGTTTCAAACATTTGGCAGAAAACTTATTCCACGAAATGGGTATACAAGTTAAGCACTATGAATGTTGAAATAAGCACATAGTCATTAATGCCCAAATATCGTGATCTAGCCAACGGATCCGGCTGCATTTTTGTTTGAGAACCAAAAGTGGTTACAATTGCTTACATTTAAACTTTCTTCTGACACAAATATTCCACATGAAGTCAGCAAAAATATGTTTGTATTCTCTATATGATAAAAAGTTACGCGGGTTTTTCTAAATATACTTTTCACTATTTTTGACTTTGCAGCCAACAATTATCCTATTTTAGCCTGATAACTTGAGAAGCAAAATGCTAATAATCGTTGTAGAGAATTACAATCTTCGGTTTTATGCTGACACATTTTCATTGTTATGATCATAGCCACTTTTGCAGTCACAAACTAACAAATCAGAAATATTTGAAAAAAAAAACATCTTTCGAAAAAAATTCTTCTCCAAGTTTATATAACAGATGACATCCAAATCAGAGAATATTTTAGTATCATTAACTCAATTTCGAGAAAATGGTTCATAGCCACTTTTGAATATAATCCCTCGACATGCAGTTCTACATGAAGTCGACAGCATCTAATCTGCGGGTAATACTGCGGAATGCATTCCGCTATGGAGATAAGATTCGGCCCAGCCTAACTTAAAGCCAATGTACTTAATATACTTTGACTGTAGTGACATATTCTGGCAACAGTAACGACGCAATGTCATTATATCCCGCTCTCTTCGAGTTCGTCGTAGCCTTGTTGGACTGTATGTTTTCAGCTATTCCTGCACACATTTGTACATTTGTGCATGTGCGTGTGTATTTGTTAAGAGAATTATCACATTAAGCTTGTTGTGTTATTATTATGTTTATAACAAATAAATTCATTATTTTTTCTCCTCTCTCCGATGTGTTGCCCTTACCGAGCGTCATAGTCTAGGAACACACACACACATACACACAACTCCTTTTAATGTGCGATATGATACGTGTATGATGTGATACGACATAAACAGCATCAACAATAAACCCCCGCTCCACACAAGCACACACATAAAGGAGCTTGTAATATAATCATCGTTATTATTATTATTATTATGTGCGTGTGCGTATGTGTGTGTGCAATATATGTCAACAACATAAAATGATTACAACTTATTTTAATAGATCAACATGTCTGTTTCCTTTGTCATCGTAGAAAGTCTGGATATGCGGTAGAAGAACACGTATCGATTGGAGTTTTTCTTTAAAACATGCCAATTACGGAATATACTGCAAGATTTTGGTTTAAAAATATACTTTATCCACAAGAACTTTGTAGTTTACGTCCAAGCTGTTTTTTTGATTCACAACAAGCTTCCTTGATGTTGCACATTTGAATATCATGCCGAAAATAGTAAACGAGCAAAATACTACTTCTTATGAAATCATTTAAATTCCACAGTATCTATTAAAGGTCATCCTTTAAAGCACGAAATAATTAATAAATTGTAGTCAAAGGGTGGAAATGATAACATAAATGGATCCACATAGTGCAACTGTTTTGAGAGTATTTATTTAAGGAAATAAATTAAATTGTTTGTATTAGTATTTTTAATCTTAAAATCTTCAAAATTTCAATTTGTATACAAAAATCAATAATGTGAGATCAATTATCAGATATCATATCTTAAGGGCGATGTCATGGTGATACAAACATTTTGATGAGATTCCATTGAGATGGAAAAACAAAACTGTCGTCAAAATGTTTCAAAGAAACCTCGTTTGTGTACTTTCATGTTATTCATGTTCATGTTATTGCTCCACTTCACTTGTGTATATTTTTGGCCTTTCTCAACAAGTTGTCAGCCTTACTCCTATTCCTATTGTAACATTTCGATTGTAATCGCCGTAATAAAAGATTGACACCCCTTTTTATTAGCAACATTCACAACAATACTGAGACTAATAATAGCCACAAGAGTTCCGCTTTGTCATTGCCCTAAGGAGTAAAGAAAGGCCCAAGGACATATCATGAATACAACAGCATGGGGATAGCAGTTTGCAGCATTTCTTCGACAATTAACTAATTAATTTCAAATGTTTTTATTTGCAACGAATTCTTTTTTGTTTTAAAAATTAGCGCTAAATCTTATCAGCATATGTAATCTTTAAAGTACTGTAAATTATTAATTTCATGTAAAATTTGAATTTTTATTATGCTACTATAAATAATCTATAAAACATATTGATCGTTGTATAATGAATGTTTTTTTAATATATACTTTTTGTGGGTATTTTAACAATATTAATATTTAAAATATTATATCGTAAAACCGATATATTTTTTGGTGCTTAAGACAAACCAAAGATTAATTTTAGTCGGGAGCATGCACAAATTGTATGTGGTTCGAATGTAATACATTCCAACTCCAGCAATATCGATCAAATCATTTAATTCTTACGAAGGAAATAACGATAGGAAATCGTCACTGATGATAATGGAATTGACCAAACCATTAGCAAACAAAAATTTACTTCAATCACTGATCAAAATCCACTAAGAATTCTTTTTAATTTATGAAAATTGAATTTTTATATAACTTTTTATTTGGTAAAACATTCGCAATGCCTTTCACACGAAATGATTAGTTGAATGGGACCTCTTCCTAAAAATATGCAAAATTTCAAAGAGTTGCACAAGTTTTCAATTTTTAAACAATAATTTCGACTACACTCAGGAAAAAATGTTACTCCAGTTTAGTAAAAATGTCCTTAAAATAGGAAAATGAAGCAAGTTTGAGTAGAGTTTCCACACCTTTGAAATTTTCTTCCACGTAATTGTATGGCTTATTTATATATTTCGAAGACATACAATTCATTCTTACGTAGAAGACAAGATCCAAGATTTTAAATAAAAAAATAAAAGAGTTTTGTGTCGCAAAAACTCCATTTATGAATTTTTAACTAAGAAATGTTATTATACATAAATTTAAGTTAATTTGTTTTCTGAAATTTATACAGAATACTTCATACAATTAATGCTTATTGAACTTATGAAAAACACATCAATGTGTTTATACAAATTTAGAAGTGTAATCTTGTATAATCGAGACAGACTCTAACCGATAATCGATTCTGAGGGTTCAAAACCGATTCTTTTGGAATCGATTACCTTAGTCCAACTTTATACTGTAATCGTTTATCGATGCTTAGGAATCGAAATTTAATTTAATGGACCAAAATACAATAATACATACAAAAATGGACTAACTTTGTATGTACTTTGTCGGCAACAAGTTCTGAAATTTAAAAGTTGTAATTTTATTATTATTTAAAGAAAAATAAAATGACACTAAGTCAGTGTCGAATTGATATAAAAAATTGGCAATGCAAAGTGGTAAGAAGCGGCCAAAAGTAAAAAATATATATATTCTTTTAAATATTTTCTAATATAGGTTTTATAGTGGTTCCAACTTTAAAATTCTAGTTTTACAACTTCGAAGAAGTAGAACGCCATAATATCTGTGTCAACTTTTTTGATGCAAAAGTAAGCATTTTGTGAAAATCTGGTAGTCTTCATCTGTGCATTAGTCTTCATTTGTGTAAACTGTTTGTGAAATTCGCATACGTATTTGCTTGCGTTTTAGGTGTTCCAAAAATAAACGTTTAAAAATAAAAATATAAACATCCAACATTAATTGGAGCAAAACTATAAGAGCAGGAGGGAGAAGAGGTTGCGACTATACACCATGTAGATCATAAGTAAGTGCTATTAATCATAAGTTGCAGTTTTATGCAATATTTTCATTGGAGCCATGCAACAAGAAGAGAAGTGAAATATGATCGAAAATATGGAACGTTCCATCAAAATATTCAGAATGGATTTATTTATACACTCCACGAGAGTATGATGTCTTTGTGCATTTGCTTGTAACACCTAAGAGAAAAGGAGTTAGATCCATCGTTTATTATACAGATCGGCTTAGAATCACTTTCTTTGTCGATTTCGCAATGTCCTCTGTCCATCTATTCTTGTAATCTAAATACAGGTCGCAGTTATAGCCCGATCTTAACAAAAATTGTACAAGTAAGTTTTGTGGGTCAAGGATGAACGCTATTTAATTTGAGGCAAATCGGTTCAGATGTAGATATAGCCCTAACTAGAAACACCTGTGGCGAAAGCGGGTTAGATCGGTTCAGATTTAGATATAGCCCCCAGACAAATGTCGCTCCCGATTTGATTTTTGCCCCTCTAGAAATTATTAATTATTAACACCTTATAATCTCGGTTATCCGGTTATATAATCGGTTTCCGCTCTAGAAACCACATATTGTACCCGATTTTCTTTAAATTTGGCACAAAATCTTATAATCCAACAAAAACACTTATGGCGAAAGTGGGTAAGATCGGTTCAGATTTAGATATAGTCCCAATACAAATGTTGCTCCCAAATGTTTAACCGATGTTGGCCAAACTATATAATATATTTCACCTATTTCGTTCCAGGGTTCAATATAACCCCATTCAAATGTCCTTTCCGATTTAACATTTCTTGTCAAACACATACATTTACAGGATACAAAAAAACCTTTACCGAATTGAACTGTATTTGGATAGAAAGTGGAGTGTATCATATAGTCGGCCCCGTCCGACTTTAGCCTTTCCTTACTTGTTAATTTTAATTAAAAAAATGAAAATTGTTCAACACTTCAAACGATTCCGATTAAGAGTCCGATTCTTCGATTCTATAAATTGGTTTGAAAAGTACTTGATTGGGGAATCGAGAATCGATTCTTGCCCTCGATTACCCTTCACTAGCAATTTTTTTCGTTTGCCGATACATTTTTCTTAAATACTTCAAGTCTTCAAATATTCTGCTGTTGGTCTTCGCAGCAATCATTTGGCAGAGGTATCATGAAACTTCTGAGAAATATTTCATGTTTTCATTTTGTTCTATTAGTTTTGCATACATCATTTTTTGAAGTATTGTGAATAGTTTCCGCAGTTTCAGTTCATTTGAATTTATTTTAAGTTTAAATAAACATAAATTTCGGAAAATATACTTAGTTTGAAGAAATTTTCAGCAACATTTTACTTAAATTTAGTAAAAACAAATTGACTGTCATTTTTCTCAGTTTGAGTAACTATTTACTGGATTAAGGAAAATTTATTTAGAATCAAGCTCAAAGTTCAACGAAAAGTTTTAACTTGATATGAGGAAATGTTGCTTTAGCGAATTTATTATTAATATTTTTTAGTTCATTTAACTCACACATCAGAGACATGTTTGGCCAACGAACTTCACATTTTTTACTTTTTTAGGCACCGATAAATAAGCAAACATAAAATTCAAAAATGTAGCTTAAAAAATGTTTTGTATTAATTTTCGCATCAAATGTTTGGATTAGCTAATTTATCGGCACGTGAAATTAACCAGGACAATTGTTAGTACAAATTGAATACTTCATTGGAGTTGAGGGTTATGTAAGAACATTGAAGTTGCTGCTGTTCCTATGTGAATTTTGACCAAAATCAGACCTACCAAAGGAAATGGCTAAATCGATTCACAAAGTGGTTCTATGGCGTTCGCCAACGTGATGTGGTGAGAGTAACTTTTCACTCCTGCAATTTACCCCAATAAAACCTGTCGTTAAAATATTCACTTTATGTCCATTTCTGTTGGAAATACGCCTATACTTACTCAAGGGTGCAAAGCAAATGCGAAATATTTATTCGCTTTACGGAAGTGTAGGTGTAGTTAATGCTATTTTGTGTGGATTTGACTTGGAGTGTACTTTGCTTCTAATCCTATCAACATATTTGCGAGCGTGTTATTACCAACAAAATCCAGTTGAGTGTAGGGTCTTTGGCGTGCTTGTCATACAT
Organism: Polietes domitor; assembly: GCA_947397865.1. Taxonomy (NCBI): domain Eukaryota; kingdom Metazoa; phylum Arthropoda; class Insecta; order Diptera; family Muscidae; genus Polietes; species Polietes domitor. The sequence goes on from OX377618.1 coordinate 276,222,819, forward strand.
CTTGGCAAACATTTTCCAAAGAGATTACCATAATACATTCTCCTAATGTGTGTTTCCTAAGGTTACAAATCTCTATTGGAATTTTCCGCGAACCGTGCTTAACATATCTCCTCTGTGCGGGTGTGCGATACCATGGCTTTTAGTCAATTTAATGGTTGTTTAAAGCGGTTTAATTTCAATTGTTTTCACCTTGAGCAGCCACGCAAACGAAGACAGCAGCAACTGTAACAACAATTTCACCGGCACCAGCCGCAACAGCCGTGGTAGTGGCTGTTGCTGCGGCCGTGCTGCTGTGGCTGTGCGAGCCTCACGATCGGGTACCACAGCAACAGCGGCAAATGCGAAAAAGATAAATTTGTAGCTTAATGGATTTAAATATGAGTCGTTTTGCTCTTAACTGCTAAAGTCAAAATATGCTAATAAATTACTACGAAAACCATAAATTTTAATTTGTGTACCGAAATGACCTGTTAACTGTTACACAACATTCCAAAACACGCTAACCAGAAATCCTGTGCGTTGTTGCAAGAGCAAGAGTCGGCGCAGGAGGAGGAAGTGGGACGACGACGGCGGCAAGGACACGTATAGGGGCGGGGACGAGAACAATGAAGAATTAAACATTTTGCTAAACGGATAATGGGCGTTGATATTCGTATTTATTTTGGATGAACAGAAAAAAGAATAAACTTTTTTCTTGAGGAATCTTTGTGTGGAGTGATTTATGTTTTATTTTCCTTTTGTTATGTTTGAACATGTCAAAAGTTTGTTTAATAGAGATAATTAGGGTTTCTCTCCTCTTTGTGGGACGATAAGATACAGTCGAGGAAGAAGAAATTAAAAGTATATTAAGAGGAATTTAAGGACGCTATAGGCAGCATCCTAAATACGCAAGCTAATAGTTGAATGGAATTCATTCGCAATTAGGTGAAGTTATACCATAACTGGAGCAAGCTTCATTCGTTCAGTATTGATATTGAGTATTACAGTATACATTGGTAATTGTAATAGGATATTTGAGGACTCTTAAGTTCAACAAGAAATAAACAAAATAACAATCTGTAAACTTGACTCAAAAAATTTTAAATATGGGGTGTGGGGGTTCTAGGTGCAATAAATCAACACGTAGGGGACATTTGGTCCTATGTGTTCCGAGGTGAACTATAACACAGTGCAACACGAAAAAAATAACCATATACGGACACCGCTACATGATAAAAGACCAAAAAAAAAAAGACCCGTGTTTTTTTTCTCCCCCAAAGTCATGCACTTTTTTATGGGCCCCCAGAGATTTGAGGCCTCGGTGTAATTTTTGGAAAAAAGTGATCATATTCTCAGGCTTGAAGATGAAGTTTTTTTGATTTTATATGTTCACAATTTTTGTTCTTTATGACAAGAGCTAGAACTTTGCCTCAGAGAGTAAATCAAAATTCCGAACGGTTTGCAAGATATGAGCCTGAGAATATGATCACTTTTTTCCAAAAACTCTGGGGGCCCATAAAAAAAAGTGCATGACTTTGGGGAAAAAAAAACCGGGACTTTTTTTTTTGGTCTTTTATAATGTAGCGGTGTCCGTATATGGTTATTTTGAAATGACTTCAAAAATGTTGCACAGTGTAATGGTATGTGAAACTCAGAAAAGCAAATTGAAATTCAGAAAAGCAAATTGAAATTGAAAAAAATCAAATGTGAATTGAAATTCAGAATATACAAATTGAAAGTTAGAAATAAAATTTGAAAATGAGAAAATACAAATTGGAATTCAGAAATGAAAATAAAAATTGAGAAATCGACCGTTGAAATTAGAGGTATAAAATTAACAAACTGATATTGAGAAAAGACAAATAAGTATTAAAAAAAATTAATATTGAGAAAATAGTAGTTATTGTTGAGATGTCTTTTCTCATTTATATTGAGAAATTGAAATAAAAAACGATAAAAGCAACATTGAAATTGAGAGGAAATTATTACAAATAAAGCGATAATGATTACTCTGTCCGACTTTTTTCAAAATTTTTCAAAAATTAATTTTAAAACTTATTCGCATAAATGCCAAATGCAAGAATATATGTTAGAAATACTTTAAATTCCAAGCTTATATCTCTATTAGTTTAGTATTAACAAACATTTAAACTTCTGTCTCTTAAACAGCGAGATATGAATAAACTAGAAAAACTAAACCTAAAAATATAAGTTAATGCTGAATTATTACAGATATATAGAAGCATGATATTTGAAGTGTGTTTTAAACCCGGTATCATATAGTGTATAAAATAATTGTTTGAAAATTGTATCCTTTGGAACAAGATGAGGAAATGAAAAACTAAAGTTAATTCATTTTGCTTATAGTTTCATACGTATACGTGTCAAGTGTAACGAGGTTTTTTTTTAATTGTCGTACGGTGTTATATAAATGAAACGATGTTCCCAAACATCAGGTGGGAATACATTTGGTATGTCGAGATGGGTTTCTGCTTTTGTTTTATTTTGGACTATATTTATTCTATGGGATTTAACACCGTCGGGGCCGACAATGCCTCAGGCGGAGAAAGGCCAGCTGTTGTATTTTCAGAAACGATTTCAATTTGGCTGTGACTGGGAACGTTTTCGCAAACTACAATTCCTCTAAATTTTTTTGAGTTACTGTCATCTATTTTGTTTAAGGCACAGGCGGAGGGATTGGATAAGGGAACCAAGTCTCCTATTCATAACTCCTGAAGATGAAAAACCACCAATGAGATGGATGTTTGGACCTCGAGAAGTTGGGATTCGTTGCAATGCTGGAACATCAACCTGTTCTTCTACATAAAAGGATTTAATTTTACCTAGGATAGGGTGTTGCTACAAGAGGCGTGTCAGAAACATATTATGAAAATATTGGCAAGGATCGAATTTCACAATATTTCGGTCATCCGTATAGAAGTTATAAAGCTCTAATTTAGTTAAGTTAAGATATTTGTGTTAAGATGATTTGTGTGGGGGTACTAGAAGGGACGTGCACAACCAATCCCTATTTTGTACGCTCAAAGTGATCATAAAACATTTAAGGAAAGGCGGGGGCAGACTATAAGATACCCTCCATTTTCTATTCCATTGCAATATAATTCGCAGAAACCGAACGGAAGTGATCTACTTTCCAACTGAAATATAACGTGTTCTATCAAAATAGATCAAAACTTGTAAAGGTATATGTCTGAGAGAGCGGAGAGATTAAAATCGGGAACGATATTTTTTGTGGCCCATATCTAAATCTGAACCGATATGAATCACTTACACCACAGATGTTGCTAGTTGAAATATAATGTACTGTGCACATTTGAAGAAAATTGATTAAAATATGTGGTCTCTAGAGCCGAAAATGTCAAATCGAGCGAAATTTTTATGGGAGCTATTTATAAATCGGAACCGATCTGGCTCAAATTCATCACAGACTTGTCGATTGAAATATAAAGTGATGTGCCATATTTAAAGAATAGCTATCAAAATCGGTAACCTTTAGAGCAAGTCAAATCGAATGGCAGCTATATCTAAATTTGTACCGATATAATTCACTTTTAGCACAGATGTTTCTAATTGAATTATAAAGTGATGTGGCAAACTTGAAGCAAATCGGTTAGAAAATGTATTTTCTAGACCAGAAAAAGTCAAATCGGGAGCGACATTTGCATGGGTGTTATATCTAAATCTAAACCGATTTGCTTCAGATTAAATACAGTTCACCATTAGGCCTCAAAACTTACTTGTGTCAATTTTGTTTAGAATCGGACATTTCCATCTTCCATCTTCGAACTTAGACTATGTTTGGGAAAGTATTGCCGTTTGCAAAGTTTGAATAAATTCCGCAACTCCATTCGATAGTTATCGTGTACACCACGCAGCTACACATACGGACATGGCTCAAACAGTTCATAAAGTCGTAAAACGGATTTGGTCCAAACACTACTTCAATGCATTATGGTTTTTCCCAAATTATTTATACCCACCTACGATGTAGAGTGAGGGTATAAAAACTAATTTAAATACTACAGCGACAGTTTCACCGCAACTTTAAACAATCCATATATAATATTTGCATTCGTGCACTGACTGACGTAAATAGGTATTATATTGTCAGCCCTACTCGGTTTTATTTTCCGGTGGTGTGTATTGCACTACTATTGTTAAAGGCTTATATATGTATATGCTTTTACCATACCATGATATGAAATGAAAAGTCAGTTGATCTTGTTATTTATACTTGGGGTTGGTTCTGTGATATATCGATTTTTTCTAACAATTCCTGTAACTTTCGAACCGAAAAAGATATTTTGACAAACAAATTTCCAGATGTTTTGTAAGAATTTGGATATGGTCAAATCATCTGCTTCTTGTTCCCATAAGAGTCCTGTTTCTAGAGACCCATATAAGAGTAGCCTCGGAAATCATTTAATTTATTAGAGTAAATGTTATGTGCTTTGATCTTGGAGTCAAAGGGGCAGCTTGGCTGTCGACAAAAATTGTTATGTAACTCGCAGTGTCTATGCTATGAAATTATTCAAAACGAAGAAACTTTGCTATGAATTCGTCATATTCCTTAACCCTTTCGCCCCCAAAGTTGCTTATAAGCAACATCTCGAGTTTGTCTTATAAAATCTTTAAAATCAAATATTTTCCAGAGTTTTATTTTATTGTACATATGTAACAAATATTATTCAAAAGAGAAACAAGATATTCAGCTACTTGGATCTACGTAGGAAGACGAAAATCAAAGATAAATCTAAAATATCAATTATTTGATTCTTTTTCCAAGCAAAATTTGTTGGTATATCTTCTGGCATTTCATCGAGGCCAAAAAACTGTATTTGTTATACGAAGTATTGCATATTAAAGATTGTAAAAAATAAGAAAAATTTCAAAATAATTCTTTAATTTAACCGGTATCTACAGGATAATGATTATAGTAAAAATCCTGTCACTCATGTCCTGTATAAATAAGAAACCCCAAAATGTATTAGAAATCATATTTATATCCATACTTCGTCCAAGAGTATATCTAATTTTCCATATTTGTCACAGAAAAATGTGGGGCTGAAAAGGTTAAGAGACATGGGACTTAATCAAACTACAAAGACTGCGTTTGAACCGGTATCTATATATCTGGCAATAATGTGGGATAATTTTCAACAAAAAGATCAATTGCTTAGAAAACATAGAATCCGGAATCCTGTTAAGCATACGTTACTCTATGTGATGTAAAGTTTTATGCAAGGTCAATGATTATCCGGGAACGATGGAAAACAAATCTTGACACGTCTAACATCATCGTTGGCATGCAAAAACTCCGAAACGTTAGCAAACCTAAAGTCAACGTGCTATCCACCAATTATATTAAATAGCTCACCCACAATGTGATACACTCTGAATAACATCCCTTATCATCAAAAACCAAAAGGAGGAGCACACGAAAAGGACAAAAGGAAAACATAATAATTCAGCAAATTTACATGGCTGACCTTGTACAAGGTTCGTTGGTGTGGTGCGTTCCTAGATTTCGTTCTTTTTTGCGCTGTCAAGTACACAGCGTCCTGTGATAGAAAACAAAAAGTGTTAAAATTTTTAGGACCTTTAAAAAATGCTTTCAAATTTTCATTTCTTATATGAATTTTCTGTAATAAAAAGACGAAACGTGTTCAGCATAGAAATTCTAATTCCGTACTGTGGTGGTGATGATGGTGGTGGTGCTCTGTTCATCGTTCTTTCTGTTCGCCTTTTTACGGGCCTTGTTCAATTTAAAATAATCTTTCACGTATTTTATTGATTTCTTTATTTTGAAAATTTCAATGATTTCCGCTGAGCATTTTTTGCTGTTTTGTTCTTCATTGGCTTATAAGCCTCTTTATTTTATACCAACAATAACCAATAAATTCATAAAAGAAAGCACACTGGCGTGAGAAATTGTAGCACACTTCGGTCGCATTGGCACAACATGTGAAAGTGAATTAAAATTTGTTGGGTGTTATCACATAAACACCGATATAAGTGGCATTTGTCAAAAAAATAGTCAAAAATTTTGTACAAAAAAATTAAAATTTAATGATAGAACTAAAGTTTCTGAACTAAGGTTATCATATGGAACAGAATCGTCTCTGATTCAAGTTAAATGATAGACAGGAAAGAATTATATCTCAGGAGTGGGATGAGTTTCTTTTTATTTTAAAATACGACGCATTTATAGAAATTTTATTTTTACGAGACGCAATATAACCGCAAAACCAATACTTTTTTCGGGATCTCAAACTATGTCGAGCCATATTTATGTTCCAACTTTATTTGAGGCATGCTTGCTCTCATGACTTAGTACCAATCGTTCGTTTATAAATCTTTAAAACCAGCGTTTTGTGAATATTTGATTTTGGAATATATTCCATAACATTATGGGATTCCTCCACAATTCATAATTTTATCCACAATAAACCAATTTGCTGATACCTCTTCTACATACATATATGAGAGTAAATTCTTGCCTCGCCATGTGCTATTTATTCGCCCCGTGATGTAAGCCACACAAAAAATCCCGTAAAGGATAACAGTGGTAAATAACGAGATCTTGAAACCATAAGTACCATCTATACCCATAATAATGGTTTTATATTCCTCGATGGCTGGCTTATTTTGTTTCGGGTTTTTTCTTTGGTTAAGAGATTCCCGTCTCGTGTGGCTGTGAAATCCAATGATGGAATTTATTGTTGTAATAATAAAATTTGAATTGATTTAAGGTAAAGTTATGTTTCATTTTTATTACCGCACTCGTATTTGGAGGCGAGTGCGTAGCGAAATGTTTATGATTTTCTGCTTGTTTTTTTGGGAAATTGTTTTTGGCCTCTAATGCCGACTTAATTTGGAAAATTAAAATACGTTTTTTCGAAAGCGGTCTGCCGTAAGGTACGATAGAAATTTGGGGCGAAGCAAATGAAAGCATTTTTCTCAATAAATGATTAGTTAAACTAAGTAAAAATTAAAGTTTTGATAAGACAAAAAACACCGCAAAACGTGAACTTAATTATAGGCTGCTGAATTCAGTTGTTATAAATTCCAGTCTGTTTTAATGGAGTAGGTCAAAATCAGGAGATATTGCATGCAATGTCAACAATTTAGATGAAAACGTAATATAAACGTAAAATAAATAAATATTGATTATTTTAATGAATATTGATAAAATCGGAATTTGGTATAATAAACATGTTTGTATGGAAAAGAAAATAACTACATAAATCAGGAATTGAAATGATTGATATTTAATCTATATTTATTCACGAAATCTCAGACATATTCGTCAAGATCCAAACTGTAAGTATTCACAGAAAAAATTAAATTTTCGAGGTGATATCAATTTTCAGTTTAGGTGCTAGTATTATGCAAATTTAGCCTGAATGTTGAAAATATTTGGTTAAAAACACTGTCCAACAGTAATCCGAAAGGACATGCTGAGTAGACTATTTTTGCAGAATAAACGTATAGTCCAGCTGGTCTAAGTATATTCTTACAGTGGATCAACATTTTACTTTTTTGTCGAATGGAGCCTTATAAATGAGAAAAGTGTTGTGAGTTAATCTGTGACAGACTTTTTTTGTCAGAACTATGTTGTGGAATCTTATGAGGATTACTTTTGTGGAAGATCTTAACCTTCTACCTCCTCTCTTTATGAGTCAAATGACCCTTTTTTCGAGAAAATCAAAAAAAGTCTTATCAAAATGGGCATTTAAGGATTTCTACAAAAAAATTGTCGGAAAATATTCAGTTGGGGGTCACCACAGACTCCAAACTTGTAAATAAAGCTCTACACGCATAAGTAGCAAACACGTCAAATTATACAGCAAAATTATTAGGGGTAAAATCCACCCATGCTTCATTGGAAGATCGATAATTTTTCAACAAAAATGTGGGTATTTCGTTAAAGAGCGATAAACAAACAACACATATTGAATATTTTTGCAAAATTTTCATTTTCGCTGGATATGGCTAAAATGATCGTTCTTAATAAACGAATTTGTCATCCAAAAGAGAGTTATACAAAAACTGTTTTTATTCAAAATGACCATTAAATATATTAATTTATTTAATTCAAGCAAACAGTTGCAGATCTCTCCGAGAGAATAATATGATGCATAAATTCAAATTTCGCAGTGAGGGAGATTGTGATTAGTAAATTAAATTTATTACTAAATATTAAAAAAGTAGAGGTTTTCCTAAACACGTATTTAACTCCCTGGACCAAGTGGATAAATCTTGTGTATACCGATGAATTTGTTCCGGAGAGGAATATAAAATCAGTTTATGTTGTGAAGTTGATATTCCTACATCAGTTCTTGATTTCTTCTTTTATTCAAAAAAAAATAGAAATAGAAAAAAAACAGACTTTAAATTTGTATGCTCACTCTACAGAATAGGTGGGTATATATAATTTGGGACAGAAAAAAAGTGTAACGCATTGAAGGAGTGACTTACGACCCTATCCGTCCGTCTATCAGGCTGGTTGGTGTACACGGTAACTGTTGAAAGGAGTTAAGGAATTTGTTCAAACTTTGCACATGGTAATACTTTTCCATACGGTTAGTCGACATCTACTTCAATTTGACATGTGCAATTCTTTTTATAATTAAACTAATAAAATATTTATGCTTCAGCCACGCCTCCCACACAATTGTCCTTATTCTCGGTCAAATTAAAACTTTTATTACTTCTACACCGGTGTCTGAAATCCACTATGACTTGATATTTGATCATGTTTTTACAACCTTCTAGTACTTTCATTACAATTTATCCGGCACTAATTAAAATTTAAATTCTTATAACTTCCCAGAGGCCCGAACGCGACACGCCAAAAACGAGAAAGAAACAGAAAACTTCGATCAGTCTTTTTAGTGTTCTAAAGCGCATAAAGAGTACTACATTTTAAAAATATATTGTCAGGATTTAGTAGAAAAATTATAAAAAATTACATTGAAACGGACGCTACAAAAAAACAGAATTTCTTCTGAAGCTCTTATAGAAATATGCAAATTTAAGCGTTTTTTTAGAACTTTGTTTTTCCTTATGTAAATGTAAGTGAAGGTCAGAGGATATATTTTGTTCGTAGATTTATGAAACATGAGAACTATCTCTTAGATTTTTTAATTAGGTACAGCAGAAATACGGACGCTACAAAAATGTCAACTCGTAGTACAAAAGTAGTAATTTTTGTTCTAACACTTCAACTTTTAATAAAAATAAAAGAGAACAAGTTATGACCTGATTTCATTTTTTTGGGAGATGGCCATATGTACGCTATCTGATAGTGAGGGTATACAGGGTTTTCTAACAAGATATGTTATTTTGGAATTCAAAGAAAAATGTAATTTTTTGATATAAATGATCGGATGTTTATTTCATAATAAAGAGGAAGGTATGCCGTTAATAATGAATAACAACATCTGCCAAATGGCCAGCACGACCACGCTTACAGGACCATATCCTTTTCATGAAATTTTCCATAACCAATAACTTGAATCGACGCTATGCTGTTGGCGTAGAATTTATCTTTCACGTGGCCCCAAAGGAAGAAGTCGCAAGGTGTTAAATCACAAGATATCGGTGGCCAATTGTGATAACACGGTCCGTAAACTTTTCTCGTAAAATAGCAATGGTTTCGTTGCTTGTGTGGCATGTAACGCCGTTTTGTTGAAAGTAAACGTTATCCAGTTCAATGCCATCCAACTCCGACCATAAAAAATCATTAATCATTTCTCGATAGCGCAATCCATTCACCGTAACTGTTGATACAACCTCATTTTCGTAAAAGTAAGATCCAATGATCCCCGCCGGACCATAAACCGCACCAAACAATAACTCTTGGGTTTTCCGAACCCCAGATGCGTCAATTTTGCTTGTTGACGTAGCCACCGAGGTGGAAATGGGCCTCATCAGTCAAAATTATTTTTCTCCGGAATTCCAGATCATTTTCATTCATGAATTTTAATAATTTCATTGCGTTTTTGAAGCGTGTATCGTTCCATTTTTAGTAATGGCGTAGTTTCTACTTTTCAAATGTCAAAGAATAAAAGCTTCAAAAGTGACAGCTACCGAAATACCGGGTGATTCAAAATAACACCTCTTGTTGGAAAACCCTGTTTAAGTCGTTTTAGCCGACTGACACTTACTTGTTTAACAGATATTTCTTGTTTGACAATTTATTTGCATATTTTGTTTTATGAATATTTATATATTTAAAAACGTAATTCTACGACTTGAATCAATTTTTCATTTCATTTGCTGCATTTGTGATTGAAATTGTAAATGTAATATTATTGTCAATTTGCAAACAATGATTTTGAATTTTCTGTGTCAGAAACAAATGCAAATAATGCATTAGAGGACACCAACGTAATTTTTTTGTGTTTTTTCGATTCCTGAATATCTTTCAAAGTAAAACATGATCTCGAGCTCCCTTTTAATTTGACCAATAATTATATTGCTATGTTCAGAATATTTGTAGCTATAACGATTATTTCGAAGTGTGTTTGAGTTTCGCTGGGTTATCTAAATGTATCAGGTAGATTTGGTACAGCCGCACATAAATTCCCTAACTGACATATTTTTGTGTATATCAATTCAATTCAATAAATGTAATTAACTTTGTGACATGTCCTTGAAATGCAATCGTTTCATTCACACAACTTCCTATCATTCCTCGTGCAAAACCCTCTGCCTTATCGCTTTGTATGCGCACTTTATTAAACAGTAAACTTTATTTATTGTTTCAGTTTCGTCTCCTTTTGTTGGTGTTGGTTTGTGTGGGTGTTTTGGGCGATGTTGTCTTTTTTATATCTTCTTCGAGTTTTAACAATAATTTCCGTTTTGTTTTTTTCTATTATCTCTGCATTTTTTTCGTGCTGTTTTTCGGTTTTATCCGGACCTTTTTTCACAAGCTTTATTTATTTAAAGCCCTAAGCTACTTGGGCTGACCTTTTTTCATGCTTCAACTTGAGGCTAATAGTGTTAGAGCCACAGGCGGTAGACGCGCTGTGTGCAGGAGGAAGTGGTGGCCATGGGAAGAGAGAGAGAGAGCGAGTGCAGGTTGGTGGCGGAACCAAAAGACCGTTGAAAAACACAACAATCCTTGAGAAAACAATTTAAAAACGACTTCACGCATTTTGAAGCTTATCATTGAGTTTTACAATGATAATCCGCTTTTAAGGTTAATTTTCCTTTTTATTTACTTTTTTGTCTGACTGTGTGTGCGCACGTATATGTGTGTGTGTTATTCTTGGCCTTTCCGTTTTTTCGTTCCTTCTCTTCACCGCTCCGCGTGGCAGTCGGAATAATATAGAAATATTTAATTAACATTTAGGAGTATTTTAATAAGGACTATGCCGTCGAAAAAAGGGACCAGGATGTCGGTGTAGTGGTGACAACCGAGAAAGGTAATTATGGAACCAACGACAATGATTTGTTCTCTTTTAAAAAGGAAACTTTAGATAAAAATCAAATTAAATGAAAAATGTATACGCGCTGCGCTGCAGAAGTTGAGTTGAGCATGGCCTATAATTAATTCTATGATTGTCATGGCGGATGGTAGGCCGCTGTCGCCGTTGTACATATGGGGCGTATGATTGATGTGGGAACAAAGTTCATTCGAAGCCGCTTAAGTTGTTGGCTGAAATCAATGCCAACAACAAGTGAAAATGTGTCGCCGTTTGATGTGGGTGTCATTATTTCAAATAAGTTTCACATTTCGGAAACAAATGATTATCATTGTCCAAATATTTGTCTTAAAAATAAAACACAATTCCATTGACATTTGTCATGGGTATACATTAGGAAGATCTTGCGATTGGGCAAATGGAAATTGCAGACGCAAAAAATTGATGTTGTGCCTGTAAAAGAGTTCCGACAATGGCCGTTCAACAGAATTTCTCGCTGGGCTACTCGTATCATGATTTGCTGAACCGAGTCTAGACTGTGATATAACAGGCATCTGATTTGCATACAATTTCCCCAATCATATGGGTTGATATGGGTTTACATACGCACACACATACATACACTCTCGTTATCCTTTTTTTTTCATAATCACTTGGTGCCTGGAACACATACTTAAGTGGTAGTTAAAATTGGGTCAGTGAAGACGTCTGTCACATAAATTTGATCAGGGACGACAGCAACTGTTTGGCTGCAGACGAGTGTTTTAACTTTTTAACTGTAAACCCAACGTTTAGGCCATGACCATATGGCTATGCCTGTGGGCAGTTTTGTAATTGAATGTCTACAGAAGCAAAATGTTTTTATTATCATTTTGTCTGCTGGCGTGTTTATACGATTTCTCAAATTCGTTTATTACAAAAACTAAACACAAATATTTGTTGGTGAATAACTGAAACGCGTTTGCCTGAATATGACCCAAAAAAGCACATTGCCTTCGGAAGAGGAAACGTGTTGAACTTTCTTGGAAAAACAAAGTCTAGATTCTAAGGTCGTTGGGCTACAAACATTCCCATCACAAGTGAAGTACATGGTGAAGGTGGAGTAGGGATGTACATTAGGGCGTACCTCAAAAAAAAAGTTCGCCGTACACCTTCGAATATGAAGTATTATTGAAAGGTAGTTTCAAAAAAAAAATTTTTTTTTTTTATGCCGAACGTAGGGGTCGCGCTTTTACATTTTTCTATATAACTTGTATTTATAAACGGATTTTAAAGTGTGATACATCGATGTTTTTGTCTCGACGAGGCCGATTTTTTTGTCTTTGAAGTCATTGAGCTCAAGCACCCCCTTCTGGTACTTACCCATCATTTCTCAGTTGCTACTACCCTAATGTACCACTCTAATAATCGAAAATTAAAGCTCGCATAAAATCATGAATCATGTTTGAGCTCAATGACTTCAAAGACAAAAAAATCGGACAAAAACATCGATGTATCACACTTTAAAATCCGTTTATAAATGCAGAAGTTATATAGAAAAATGTAAAAGCGCGACCCCTACGTTCGGCATAAAAAAATAAAAAAAATTTTTTTGAAACTACCTTTCAATAATACTTCATATTCGAAGGTGTACGGCGAACTTTTTTTTTTTTACTTGTAACCTGGTACGCTCTAATGTACATGGTGAGTATGAAAATTAGTTCCAAGTAGAGCTAGAAAAAAGTTGTTAACAACATTTTTTGCTACCCATCAGCAGGCCCTTTAGTGTTATTAGAGCAATTTATCTGTCATAACAACTTTTTCGTGGTTTTGCTTCAGTATTCACAGTGCTAAAGTCGGGTAAAAATTGTTTCTGTCAATTAAAATATGAAATTGATGTACAATATAAGCGTTCTGGATTTTAAAGGCTTTCAAACTGAAGGAAAAACGTCGAACTTCGTCTTATTTTTATACCCTCCGCCACAGGATGGGGGTATACTATATTTGTCATTCCGTTTGTAATATTTCAATATCGATAGTTCAACCTGTGACCCTATAAGGTATATATCCTTGATCGTCATAAAATTTAAGATGATCCAACCGTGTCCGTCAGTCTGTTGAAAGTAGAGTGATCAAACCTGAGAACGAATACCGGGTCAACCGGGTCGGTTTTTTAAAAATTGCGGTTTTTGGAAACCCGGGTTTTTTATATCGATCTCAACCGGTTTTTCATATTGCAAAAGAGTATCTTTTTCGGTGCTATTTTTTATATTATGCCACTTTTTATATTATTACAAGCATCATAGAACGTTTTTTATTAGGGCTCGCAAATTGACTGCGAGTCGAAAATGGCGATGTTCGTCCTAGGTTTCACATGAATTTCTTATGGGTGTCGATAAGCCAAACACATAAGAATATATGTGACTATTTTTAGAGGTGCTTTCAGGATCGTTTAGCTCACAGACGGTTTGACCAAAGGACGAAATATTTTGCAGATCATCATTAAATAAACCAGAATTAATTTCTGGGGGTGACCGCAGCAATATTCGTCATTGTATGAGGCTGATGAACTTTGCGATTATAAGAAAAAGTGAAAGGTCCTTGTATTTCAAAGAGTCACAAATACGCATAATCTTTGAGCTTCATGTCATACTTATGATTTATTTTCTTATTTTTTTATATATTTTATCTTGTTTTATTCTCTACAGGATATCTGAATCGCAATCGAAAATGATTTTTTATTTCAAGACATAATTTGTAGTTTTTACTGTGTTCACACCTGTTCTAAACAGATATTTTGGGAGTAATAGATGCAGGACGAAAAGTAATGAATTATTAAAAAAAATCTCCAAATGATATTACAGGAATGTGTGGAGTCATTTTCGAAAGATTTCAGTGAATCTGATAATGACACCAAGAACGAGTATGCATCTTGTGGAATTGCACTATAATGCATAATTTCACCATTTTTTACTGTTTCAAGAAAACCCCGGTCCGACCGGTTTTCTATAGAAAGAAAACCGGAAACCCGGTTTTTTGAAATCACGGTTTTCGAAAAACCTGACATTGCAGAAAAACCAGGTTTTTGATCACGCTAGTTGAAAGCAAGCTAGCGTATAAACGAAAGGAGCTAGAACGTCCAAATTTACATCTTATAGTTGTAAATCAGTTTTGATTGTAAATGAGTGAAATCGGTCGACAGGGGAAAATTTTTCCCTCACAAGGACTGGAAATATCCCTCATATTTTGAGTATTTCATCATGATTTTTTAAATATATCTGCTAAGATTTGTTTGATATTTGATATGCACATTCCTCTTATACCAAAAACGTACACCACAAAGTGATTTTTATTCATAGGCGGTGAAATGGGACAAAAAGGGATAAAAATGGTACCTAGCGAACAAGATATATATAGATATATAATATAATAATATCTTTTCCAAATTCGTACTTTTAAGGGGTAAAAGGGGAATAGAGGGATACAAATGGTACCAATCAAACGGCTGCACATAGAATAATGAAATTCGTTTTATACATTCCTCGGATTGCGTATACATGTAAGGTAGAGAGATTTTTCTTAATTCGTATTTTTAGGGTGTAAAATGGAAAAAGGGAATAACAATTGTACCAATCAAATAACCGCTGCTAAATGGCTATAGCTAGAATGATGAAATTCCCTCTATTTGCGTAGACACGTAAAATAAAGAGATTTTCGAAGGTCGTACTTTTAAGGGGGTAAAATAGGAAAAGGGGATAAAAATGGTACCAACCAAATGGCCGCAGCTAGATTCGTGGAATTCGCTGTATACATTCCTTTGACTGCGTAGACATAAAAAAATAAAATAAAAGGGAAAATTGGTAGAATCATGAAGTTCGGTTATTAGTACTTTTTTAATCATCCAATAGGTTGTAAATGAAAATGCCCTAACCCCTAATATTTAGGGTATTTAGCCTTTGGTGAACATTGTTGTCTTATATTTACTTTTTGAATTGACTTCAAGTATTATTTCGATATATATTTAGTATTAACATATAGTATAGTCATTCCTTATAAGCGTGGTTTATGTTACTGCACTTCTTCGAAAATCGACAGCCTCTGTGGAATGCAGTCCATGTGGAGGGTACATAAAGTGTTTTAATCGTTTTACGATACAGCATGCGTATCATTTAAACATATTTTGCAATATCTTACTGATAATAAGTTCATATTAATAACTTAGAACAGTTTTTGTAAAATATTCAACCTGTATGTATACAGAATGGCTCAATAGTTTATATTTATCTAGCGAATATTTCCGATGATACCAATACTACCCATACCATACCCATATTGATCATATCTATATATATAAAAATCAATGTGTGTCTGTATGTCTGTATGTTCCGTATAGGACGCCAAACCGGTGGACCGATTCGCCTGAAAATTTTACTGTATCTATCTTTTGGACAGAGGATGGTTACTGGATAGTCAAGGTCACGATAGGACAAAGGGGGGTGGTACCTCCCACACAAAAAATATTTTAAAACTATCACATAACGATGGATGGATTCGGTCGATAATTTTACTGCAGCTAACTTCTGGGCAAGGGATGGTTCCAGGATATACTGGGCCATTATACGAAAAAAAGGCGTGGCACCGCCCACACAAAATATATTTTAAAACTTTCATAAAACACGTTCCGAAGTGCGGATTCTCTTGAAAATTTTATTGTGACTAACTTATGAACTGAGGATAGTTTCTGAATGGTGACTATACAATGGTGATGATACAAATGGACGTGAGACTGCCCACACGAACAATATATTAAAATTATCACAAAACAAGTAACGAATAACGGATTCTCTTGAAAATTTTACTGTATCTAGCCTGTGGAAAGGGGACGTTTTCTGGCTATAATAGGGGAAGGCACGACAAATGGGCATCACAAACGCTATATTTTAAAACTATACCAAAATACATTGATTCACTTCAATATTTTTTTGTAACGAACAGAGGATGACCCTTGACTATAAGAAGGTCATGCTACAAAAAGGGACTATAAAGTAACACGATTTTTTTCTGCCGCTACGTTCAGGTAAGGGTTTGGTTCTTGAATATAAGAGGTCATGGTATGAACAACTGGCGCGTTTCCTCATACTCGAACCAAACAAGGTGTTCCAGTAGATGGGTATCAAATTGTTTACGCTTCATATGCATTGGGCCGTGTTTATACCGTACACCCAAACAACGCAGAATGTTATTATTTGGGAATGTTATAAGTTAACGTGAGAGGACCCACTTCAGTTTAAAATTTAAGAGTAGTTGAGAGAGGCGTGTCAGAAACTGGGGGACCACATTAATGTATGCTTCTGTCAGCTGTCATCATCTCCATATACGAACTTTGTTTGCGACAATATTAAGAACTTGCTCGCCATCTAACCCAAAAGACATGTGGGAAAAATTCAAAGAGGGTATGCGTGAGGACATTTTCCAACATTATCGGACCGTTACGATTCTATATCATTTGCGATTAACATTTTCAACGATACGCTGATAAAAATTTAAGACATATTCCTAGCCATCAGCAACAAAACTCTTAATCAACTTGGATTGATGGTGCCTGAACGTTCTATCGTTGACATTATTGATTGGGATTTGCTAAGAGAACGGCAATTCAATGTTGAAGACTTGCGTTTGTTTGTCGCAACAAAAAAACTCTATTAATTGCAAATTGTGGCCTTTTATAAAATTATAACTGCAATAACAAATGACAGCGGCGGCCTTTTTTCTCGATGCACCAGGAGGCACAGTTATAACCTTTCTCATCACTTTGGTATTAGCGCACATCCGCACTCAAAATGGGATAGCTTTAGATATTGCTTCCCCCGGTATTGCTGCTACATTATTGGATGGAGGACGAACGGCACATTCAGCGTTGAAATTACCATGTATTATGGAATTTGTTGATTCTCCAACCTGTAATATTGCAAAAGTTCAGGCATGCCGAAAATGCTGAAAACATACAAGCTGATTGTGTGGGATGACTGCACCATGGCACATAAGAAATCCCTACAAGCGCTTAATCGGACACTTCAAGATTTTAGATCAAATACACAACCATTATGTGGAACTCTTATTTTACTATCTGGAGACTTCCGACAGACCCTTCCATTATTTAAATTTTCATGAAGTTTTTACATTTTAAAAATGTAACTTATGAATTTAAATAAATAAGTATTAATTTAAACTAATTTACAGAAGTAAAAATATACAAAACAAAAATTGCGAGCATACAAAGTTATATACATAAGGAAGACGAAAACCCGTGCAACGCCGGGTACAAAAAGCTAGTAAGTTATAAAACATTGTAGAATTATATTTTTTTGAAATTGCTAGCAGCCCCAAACAAATATTTTACTTATTATCACGTATTACCAACTTTTTAGACAAAAACACCATATCAATTAAAACTTGTATATTTTTCAGGGAAATTCTAACATTTTTAAGTTTTCAGAATAATTTATATTATATAGATGATAAATCAGTAAAAACAATTGGTATGTTGCAACGGGTGTCTTGGAATTTTGTATGCATTCATTAATTATTAACGCGTGCAGTCCAGACAAAATGGAACTGATTGAAAATACATTTTTGTCAGATTATCCTCATTACAATATATCTAGGAACAGCTGCAGTGCATTAATGGTCACGTCTCTATGTAAATGTTTCTCCCGACTTGATTGTTTATCGCTCTAGAAGCCGCAAATTTGTCACACATTTCATCTGGAAATATCAGCAATGATAGAAGAGATAAAACTAAAATATTAATACGACATAAGAAAAAAATAAATTTGGGGGAGGGTAGCTGTCAGTCTATACGTAGGGTTTGGAGTTCGGGAAATCCCAAGACGTTTTTCCCGGGAATTCCCGAAAGAAATTGGACGGGAATTCCAGTGAAAATCTTCTTCACATATGAAAGCAGTAAGTAATGGTCTCAAAATAGGGATACAAATAAAATTTATGATATGAATATAAATATACCCTACTGTTCATTTAAACGACCCTTTGTGAGAACTAGTGACTAGTGCACTACTTAAATGTTGTTAGTTTTTATGAATTTATTTAATATTAAAACTTTTGAATGTTTCTATTGCTTTTACAGTTTAGAATAGTTTTGTTTCTGCAAAATATTTTCCTCTCTAGACGAATGAATCTTCAAAATTAACAACGTCATAGCATTCTCGTCCTACGAGTTTTTTGTTTCCTTAAACATTTTTTAATTTTGAATTTAGAGCATGTGTCAGTCACTTGAGCTTGTGATTTAAAATTTAATATTACTCCTTCAATTCTGACGATTTGTCTGGAGTAAAATATTTTTAAAATGAAAAATAATTTCTAAAATATTTTGACAAAAACATTAGTTTTTAAGTTGTAATATGTCAGTATTTTAACCCATTAACGGCCAATGTTAAATTTAATTCTTAAATTTCTTTTCAATTATTTTCGTAATAAATACTGCAATAATAATAAAAAATCATTTTTAGATTATTATTATTTTGTTTTGTTCTTCACGATGACTTGTCATATAGAGTAATAATCAGAAATTGCATTCATATTGAAAAGCACGAAAACCTTGAAATAAAGTACACGGACGTGTACGGTGGGCGTTAATGGGCTAAAAATGCACACTAGTTAATAAATATTGATATTTTAAACCATATTGTACATACCTAAAATAAATTATTTTTTCCCGAGATTCCTGGGATTCCGGAAAACCCCAACCCTATCCAAACCAAACTGTTGATTACTTACTGATTACAATTTGTACTGTCTAGAAGCAACAGATTTCAAATATATTTCCAAATTTGTCGAAGTGCGTTAAACTTATCCAGTTTCGTATCCATAAAACTGAGTTTGCACAGCATTTTCACAATAGTATTTTTATATTTATAAAAATAATCAATAGATTTTATAACTCTTCCTAATAAAATATATTGATTATTTTTATAAATATAAAAATGCTATTGTGAAAATGTTCAGTTCTAACAGTGCATGATTTTCATTCGTTTCAACTAGGATTCAATGGCCTGATTTAAGCTTCCTATCCGTTATGTAAGGCAATTAGCTTCAATTCATGTGTATTTGCTGTGTCGTTCAGTATTTTCACAATTTCATCCGAAACCAGTAGAGAGTCAATACATATTTGCCAATTCTTTTGATTTGCAGGGTACAATAAAATATTAAATAATTGCACATCTCACCAAAGCAAATGCCAATAAAGGTATTGGATTGTAATTTATACAAATATCGCCATAAAGCTGTCCCATATTGCACGGATCGTGATGCAAATACGGATTATGATTTATGATGTGAACTATGAGCAAATTGTTTTCACTGTATTTTCCACTGTCTAATTAGGTACTCCCTCATATATTGTTTTACTTGGCGACACAGCGACCGACCGCCAATCATGGAATTTTTCTGATTGTTCTCGACATACGGCATGACCACACTCAATGGCAGCGGAGTATTTAAACGTCATGCATTCGTTCATTGTCTGGCGCGTGTTTGAATGTATCGGTATGTGTAACATATTTGCATTTGTATTTGTGCTGGTGTATTTGTTTTGATTAAATGATGGCAATGTGTGTGAATGTCATTTCAATATATTTGTATATATAACTTGTTGGCCACAATTATGTCCAAATGCATATGTCCGGATGAACATGCGTTAAATCCAGAGTAAATTGGAGCAAATAGAATAAGGTTGATGCGACAAGTGTACATCCGATTGCCTTGCAATGATAATAATAATACCATACATTTATTTGGCTATGGGTTGCGCACACCCTCACTGAGAAGAGGGTTGTTGCAGTTGTCATTTCCCGATACAAATTGTACACTTTGTACTAGCATTTTATATAAAAAAAACGTGTCCAAATATAAAAATCCTTTCTTGCGAACCAAATATGTTTCCACTTAAGTATAAGGATGTGTTTCCAGGAAAGAATGGATATGTTCTAAACACTGTGTTTATAATTCCGTTTATCTGAGACCCTATGTATGTAAACAGAAGTGTAACACCGGCATCGAATATACAAATATACTATTTTCTATATTAATGGCATCGTTCTCTCTCTCTTACCGATCCAAAATATATTTGGTATATGAATCAACCCGGTGGTGTTCAAATACGCATTGTTTTCTTCGATAGGATGCCAGCTAGATTTTTATATCTTTCATGTCAGCAAAAATTTATTTTTTTAAATATTTCGTGGATGGTTCCTATATTTCTGTTTCTACGTGAAAGTGAATTTGAAACATTTATCGGACTCCATTTTATAATATAAATTTTTAAGGTATCTTTGACGGAAATTTGAATTTTAATAAAACAAATTAAAGAAAATTTGATGTGGATTTTACAGAGCAGTATTCCTAATTGAAGAACAAAAATAATAAATAATAAATAAAATAATTTAATTTTGTTACCACATTCATCTACAGATCAAGCTGACTAGCACAGACATTAAATTGGACGTGCAATTTGAAAAAATGGGTCGGTTCGTTTTGCTAGTCCAGTTTCCTAGATGTTATTCAGTTTCATATGTTTTATTTATTTGCTAAATATATATATATATTCAAGAAATGCTGTGACAAAAATAGTATTTCTATCTCTCCCACTTTCCAGTTCGGTATTCTTTCGACAATGTAGTGGTTCTTGAATATGTAGCGCTAATGCTTACACTAAAGTTTTTAGAATAACTAGAATTATTAGAATTTTCCACGAAATGGAGAATAAAAGTATAAACAGACACTGCACATATTTTATCAATTAACTTTACAATCATTTGTATTAAAATAATTATTTATATTAAGTCATAAATTTTTTTTATTTATATTAGGCCAATTTTAAAAAATTTAATTGGGTCTAATTGGAATTTCTAATTCACTAATTTCTTGTAAAAAGGTATACTTAAAAACTTAAGAATTATTTGTGCTTACGGCGATATTACCAGATTTTTCTTCTCATCTGTAACCTTATAAAATCCCTTAGTTTTCTCACAAGAAAACCAATCAAACAAGTGTCAACACAAGTATTTCCCAATTCGACTCCAAACTACGATCTTAAATTTAAATGCAACTTTTATTAATAATTTTCTTATTTTTTTTGGTTTACGTGGCCGTTCTCACGTGAGCGTCAAATAATGCCTAAACATCGCTTTGAATTTTATGATATTTTGTTTTGGTTGGAAAATAATATAATCAAGCGTTACTAGATAAATAATTTTTTTGGCGAGGATTTTGTAGATTTTTGTCAATTGTCCATTAATTTTGCTTTTGCCACCACATAGAAAAAATTGGTCACCTTTGTGACAGAATACTTTAATTTAAGTAACTTTAAGTGCTTTGTACGGTGGAGTATTTTTCCATCGGAATAAATAAATATTGGGTTCTGTAAATGTGATCGCCGTGGGGCACCGATTGCGGCGATTACGTCGGAAGTGGTAAAGAAGATCCGCGCCGAGTAAAATTTCGCAAACTAGCAAAGATAGTAAGCATTTCTAAAAGTCCTATTAAGTCCTGATATTAGTCGGCTATTCTATTATTCCTATCGGCCACATGGCCAAGAAGGAAAGAATGTTAAAGAGTTTTACTTCCTCTAAAAATGGATATAAAAAATTAAGTACAGTTAGCAATTAAGTGTAATTTATCGACAGTATTGCCTCTTGTGAGTAATTAATCATTGATGTAATTTGGTAACAATCATTTCACTATGAATTTTGTACAAGAAGCGGAAACTGTAAAATTAAGTTTCAGGTCATTGCTCCTAAAATAAGAGTTCTTTATAGTAATGAATGCCACTCCAGATTTAATCCAAATCTAAATGGACTCAGTATTTTTCGTATATTTTCCATTTGTATAGAAGATTCTGCATTGGTCATGTGACCGTGTGTAAACCATTTGACAAACTTAATATTAATTACGACGAGTTTGCTTCAATTCAACCGTGGAATTTCATTTTTAATGTAACATGACACACACGAATATACCAAAGTGACTTAAATTCATGGATGTAAAAGAGTGTGAATAAACATGAGATGCAATTTCAGTCGACGGATTCTCTGTATAATACAATTGAAATATTAGTACAACTAAAAACGATTTCCACAAACATACCATACAATGGTAACTCGACACTATCATTGAGCTGAAGTTGCCACAAGTACCCAGTGTAAGGACCCTTCAGTTTAAGACCGTCTCGGAAAGGAGTAATGTTATACTTTTAGATAAAGTTTTAAAATTCACATAAGTAATGTTCTGAGTTTACTCACATATCAAGCGGAGTTTTCCTTCGCAATGAATGTCCATAGGAATGTGTATTAACACTTTAATTTTTTGATGTTTTTTATTAAACTGCGAGCGAAATTTGGACTCTTGATTGTGCATAATCGCGGTTAAATTCTCACATTTCCCAGGAGCGAAACGAGGGGTTTAGATGAAGGGGATTTATAGGATTTCGATATATTGTTGACAGTCACAATTGCACTAGCACGCTCTACTTTCTCTAGGTTTTTTTCTGTGTAGCAGCAACTTAAAAGACGTCTATTTTGTTGAAAACAAAAAAAAAATGAGAGTAATTGACATCCAAATTCTTCATTATTTTATAGATTTTCCTCAAACATGTCTTATTTTCTTCGCTAGTATAAAAAGTACAAAAAAATCTGCTGCTAATCTGCATTGAGGTTTTCGAACTATTTAAAACAAATTATAAATAATTCTTTTGTTCCGACAAAGAGTGTCGCAATATTTCACATACGGCAATTGGTTTCTTCGTTAAAATGTTAGCTACTTAAAGATAAAACTAAATATTTTCCCCCGATTTTTAAACATTTGTGCATTTGTTTGTAACACCCAAAAGGAAGGGACATAGACCCATTATTAATTGTATCGATCGACTTAGACTCAATGTTTGAATCTATTTAGCGATGTCCGTCTCTCTGTCTGTCCATCTATTGTTGTAATCACGATACATCTCGCAATTGTAGCCAGAACCAAATGAAACTTTGCACAACGAAGTTTTTCGGTACAAGGACGAACGCTATTTAATTTGAATACGAATTTCACTCCCGATTTGACTCTTTTCACTCTAGATACCATATATTACAACAGATTTTCTTCAAAATTGTCAAAACATCTTGTATTTCAACTAAAAACACCTGTGGTCAAAATGTGTTAGATCGGTTCAGATTTATATATAGCTCTCATACAAATTTCGCTCTTATATTTAAACTAGGAAAACCTATGGTGAAAATAGGTCAGTTCGGTTCAGATTTATATATATCTCGCACACAAATTTCACTCCCAATTTCACTGATTTTCTTCAAATTCGGCAGGACAACTTATATTTACACTAGAAACATCTGTGGTAAAAGAGGATGAGATCGGTTCAGATTTTTCACCGAATTGAATTTTAGTGAAGAGGAAAGTGTAGGCTATCATATAGTCGGCCCGACCGACTTTAGACTTTCCTTACTTGTTTTATTGTTATTTTTTTGGAAAAAATCAATTTTTTCTGATTTTGGAGGCTAGAAAATCGTTCTGAGTTTTTAATTTTCTATTGACATAAAATAGATCTAAAAATTAAACAAATTAAATGTATGTTTGAACAGTAAGACCGATAATTAATGAATAAAATTTAAAAGCACCTTTCTTCGACCTTTTGTTTAGGGTTTAATCCATTATATCGTAGAGACGTTCTAATGTCATAATCATAACTTAAACAAAATTTCATAGCAGATCTATTTCCAGTCTTATTAATTGAATAAGAAGCCAAAGTGGAAGTACCCTAGCCTCCTTCAATGAGAGGAGCATAGAAGATATTCCCATGAACTTGTTTTAGGGGTCCTAAAAGTTCAAGGCCTTCTCTAGAGAGGCCTGTTACTCTTGCGGCAAGGTCTCACAATTTCCGCTACTGGTTGATTACGACTTTGTGGGTATATTTGTGTGAGTGGAGAGTGAGTGTGAGCATGTGTGTGATTAATGTGAATTTGTTGCATATTAATGTTGCAATTTCACATGGTTAACCGCAACATTGAACAGAAGTTAATTTGTTCTGTATGTATTGTGTAATTTTTTCCTTGTTTGCTTGATTTCAGCATTTAAAGAGAACGCTAACGAGAAGCGACAGGTAAGCGTTGAACAATAAAAGCAATAATCTCTTAAATTGTAGCTTATATTTCAATTAATCAATATCGGGCAATAGAGATTCCCTTCAATATTAAATTCGAGGAATAAAATAACACAGGACTTTGAAATTATGTGATTTTAGGTGTTTCGTTGAAGACTGTTATTGATTTAAGGTAACACCAACAACTGTTTTCGAAAAGATTTCAACCATACCAAAAAACAATCCTTCAGAAAACCAAATACTTTGAATATTCACTAAAGCAGCTGGTACGACTAGCTTTTGTATTGAGTTGAAATGCGACAGATTGAAATGTTTTTTTCCCAGATGCTAATTTACAACCGGCGGTTGGTTCACTGCACTGGCAATCCACAACATCCACTTTCATCTGCTTGAAGTCAATACAGCTTCAAGCTCGTGCTCGTGGCCCTTTTGTCGACGGCATTTCTTTGGCGCTTTGCAGCACACCCACTTTAGCATTCAAAACTGTGCGATTAAGTGCATGTTTTCCACTCACTTAGGACAGCGAATCGAAACAATATTGCTGCGATGACAAAAACTTATTTTCATCGAAAGAGTGAAAGAAAGAGAACAGACGTCATATGCAAATTCTGCACAGAAATTGAATGAAGCGTAAAATGCTGCTAAATCGATAGTTTAAAGTTGAACGTAAAAAAAGAACTTTTTTTTTCAATATTTAAACAAAACTATACATTTTTCCAATAGGTTAAACATATGCATTATGTGGTTGTGTGTGTTTCTGTGTTGGCATTTCCTCTGCCGAACTTTTATTTTGTTTTTTTGTTAGAAAGGACCGAATCATTCAATTCCAATTGAACTTGACAGTTTGTTCGTTTTCATGTTCATTTTGTGGAAAAGCAAAAATATTTAGTTTAATACAGGTATATATGTCATTTTTATTCGAATGTCTTCCCTACAAGGTATCAACAATTGATGTTATGCAGGAAGGGCGAGCTAGGAGTAATTATTAAAACAGATGCATATATACCCTCCACCATGGAGTGTAAACCGCAATGTTAAAGGTTGGATAGAGGCTGTCAAGGCAATACAGTCGTTGGATACCACCATTCTTATTTTCATTTACTCCGTTTCGCCCCTAAAAGTACGAGTATCTGAGTGTCTCGTACTTTTCGGGTGTACATAGTCAACTATTATTCTACCTGCATCTGTTTGGATGATACCATTTTGATTTCTCTTTTCCCACTTAATTGTAATAAAAAAAATAATAATTACACTGCCCAACAGAATTTTTTGGACAGAGTAACGACCCTATAATTCTGAACTGGCATGTTGAGTAGACCAATAAACGTATAGCCCAGCTGGTCTGACTTTTTTTACAGTGGACCAAAGCTTTCATTTTTTGGTCAAAGGAAATCGGAAAAAGTGTTGTAAGTTAGTGTCTGAGAGAATGCTTATTGTCAGAACTCTATTGTAGAATTTTATGAGGATCATTTTTGCGGAAGATCTTAACCCTCTAGCTCCTCACTTTATGGGCCAATTTGACCTTTTTCGAGAAAATCAAAAAAGTCCTTTCAAAAAGGATTAATTTCATTAAGGATTAAAATCTTCTACGAAAAAAATGCAGGAAAATTTCCACTGTAAGAAGAAACTCAGAACTGCTGGACTATAATTTTATTCTACAAAAATGATCTACTCAACATGACCTTTCAGAATTATAGAGTCGCCATTCTATTCCAATCAAAAAGTCTTAATTTGTTGGCCAGTGTTATTATTAGGGACGTCAAAAACCGGTCGTCTTAGGGAAACCGGTTTTCGGTTTGTGCAAAAATTTCCAATTTTAAAAAACAGGTTTTCAGTTTTTAAAATTTGATAAAACCGGTGAAACCGGTTTTTCATATATAAGCTAAAGTTGAACCTTTTTTTTAATTTGTTTACTTTTGGAGATTATTGAACAAAACCATTAATCTATAAAAACTTCAATACAAAAACTTTTTTAAAATTTTCTAATTTAATTTTCTTATTTTAAATGAAAATTCACTTAAATTGCTGATTTTGTTTATTTCAATTACCAAATTATTGTGAACTTTGTTTTGTTTTGGGGATCTTATTAACATTTATCTTTATGTCTAAATCAGGGATACTGATAGCAATCAATACGAGAATGTGCTTTTAAATGTCAATTGCAAAATCATATATTCGAAGATTAATTTTTTGAAATATACAGGAGATTTTTACAACTTTTATACGATCCAACCCTTTAATATGAATTTATTTCAAGAAAAAAATAGACATTAGGCCAGGAGAATAATCCGCCTTAAAATAAAAATTGATTACGGTCACAAATAGTAACAAAGATTTAACAAATCAAATATTTTCCTGTTCATTGTAAGTCTTAAGGAAACAATATCCATCCCTTCAACGTTAGCCCCATTACTTAAGGGACTCGCAACGTACTTGTAGCTGCCTAAATGCCAACATGTACTCGCCTTCGAGTATAAATTGCATAAACCAACACTTTAATTAATAGTTATTTGAAGAACAAACATTAAAATGAAATAAGTAAATAAAGGACGGCTGGCAAAATATTTTCAAGCCACAAAAGTTTAGATTTGCTGAATAAACTTTTCCTATTGCCTCCTCCATTCCCACATAGATTTTGCTTTGGTAAACGTCCTTTGAAGATTTTGCACGGAAATCTTTTGTAAATGTTTTTGTTTTCTTTGGGCTTTGTTTTTGTTTGAAATTAATAAAAACTAATGAAATGTTGCTGTTGCTGTGTTTTGAGGAATTCTAAATATTTGTACGGGAAATGATCATATAATAGGCATACATACATACACATATACAAATGTGTATATGTGTAATTATATTCTATTGTACAACATTAAAATTAATTGAGCTTGATGATGAAGAAAATGTTCACTTTTGCTGTTAAAATATTTCGCAAAATGTACATGCTTTCGAAATACCTCGGCTTAGTTGTTTTGTGCTTTATCCGAGCAGTCAGGAAATTATTTAATTTACTAATTTCCGATAACACGTATTTGCCCAGCATAGATATTGACATTGTGTAGAGTAGATAATAATTTATTATTATCTAAGCAACGCTAGATAATAATTAAACAACACCACATGGATGTTAGAATTACAGTCACTGTCCATAAAATATGTTGAATCGACGAGCACTAATGAATATATGGAATTTATTAATCCCATGTCACCCTTAAAAGGACTATAAAGTTCCAAAGGATACAATTTTTCAAAAATTATTTTTAACATTTATTCGCACCCTATGACTCCGATATAAATTCCAAATCAAAGAATATAATATTTGTTAAAAATACTTAAAATTTCAAGGTTCTATCGGTATTAGTTTAGTATTAACAGTCATTTAAAAATTTGTGTCTTGAAATGAAAGATATGAATAAACTAGAAAAACTAAGGGGTAAACTTGAAACAGATGTTAATGCTGAACTAATACAGATAGAAACATGATATTTAAAGTATTTTTAATAGATATTCTGCTCCTTAATTTAAGAATAATATCATAGGGTGCGAACAAGTATATAAAATAATTGTTTGAAGAATTGTATCCTTTGTAGTCCTGTTAAGGGGTGTCAGGATGAGGAAATGAAAAACTAAAAACTAGTCCGAATTCGTTTTGTACATTTGGCCTTTCAGTTTCGATTTTGTTTCTTCAAAAAAATCTGAACAGATTTAGTACTAACTGAAATATTTGATTTATGATTTTAAATTCTCCCAATGTTGTTTATGAAACATTGGTCAATGGACAATTCACTTTTTTTTTTGAACTACAATATTACCCTCAACCCAGACGTATTTATCTGATCGAATTTTCCTCCATTCAGAATGCATATCAAGGGTATGATAAAAGTAAAACTATTTTCATGGATTTCAGCCAGAAAGTTGAGCTCGATTCAACTCCATGTCTATCCGTACGGTGGGCTTCGTTGAGTTGTTCTTTCAAAATATTACGATTATTACTAAATTGTTATTATTATTCGTTTGTTTGTTGTTTATTTATTTCCCATTCAAGGATATTATGGAAAACTTTTCGGTTTCTTTATGGCCTGCCTCCTTTTGTCAGCTGCCAGGGTGTCATCTTTCGGATGTCTATTCATTGACGATGAACCTCCATACATTTACGAGTGTGTATGGGTTGGCAGTATATGACAATTTTACATTTCATTAAATTTTATTAAGTACTCATACAATTCACATTACACACTCGTACTGGGATCGTCTGTTGTATCCATCTGTGTTGGGGATGGCTGAATGGCGGGTGGGGTGGATGTGTAGCTCATCATGTTATGACAGGAAACTTTTAGCTACAACTTTTTATTGTTGTCGTTGTAGATGATATTGGTGGCGGCATTGATGATGTTGCCGTTTCTACTTCTACTGCTGCTGTATTACCGACAATACACATTGTTTGGAGGCGTTTTTGTTTTGTTAGCTTTCGTCTTGTCGCCCAACTAACAGGCATTTTTAAACGCCTTAAAGGTGACTGACATGGAAAATTGCTTTTGTCAACTATTTCCTTTCGACTCTAATATTAAATTTTCGTTTTGATATTTTCTTTGTATGTCTGTCTGCCTGTTTTCGGAACTAATTACCAAAGTCTGTTAATGCACGATTTGTTTTCAATATAAGCGATATATTTAACAAGTAAGGAAAGGCTAAAGTCGGACGGGGCCGACTATATAATACCCTACACCACTCCCTGCATATATCGCTTTGATTGCTAAACCCAGGCATTTAATGGGAGCAATTTTATGTAGTTCATATAAATTATACAGTTACTATCAATTAATACAGATTATACAGTGGTAATAGGATGAATCGGACGGACATTTGAAGGGGACCTATAACAACACTTAAGGCCTCTGCAAAAACATGCGCCAATATATTTCTCATTCACGGTAGGTATTCCTAGTTGAAACATATAGATCAGTGTGGGTACCATTTGGGTTATACCAAAGTATGGACATATGGACATCTCCCAAACAAGTAAGGAAAGGCTAAAGACGGACGGACATCATTACAAAGACTTTTGCATCCTGTAAATGTATGTGTTTGACAAAAAATGTTAAATCGGAAAGGACATTTGTATGAGGGTATATTGATATCTGGAACGATGTGACCCCCTTTCACCATGTATGTTTATTGGTGAAATATAATATGTAAAGTTTGGCCAAAATCGGTTAAACTTTCGTGAACATAATTTTTTTAGTTGGATTTTTAGATGTTGTGCCAATTTTAAAGAAAATCGGGTACAATATGTGGTTTCTAAAGCGGAAAAAGTGAAATCGGGAACGACATTTGTATGGGGACTATATCTAAATCTGAACCGATCTTACACACTTTCAGCGTAGGTGTTTCTAGTTCGATTATAAAATGTTGTGTCAGTTTTAAAGAAAACCGGGTACAATATGTGGTTTCTGAAGCGGAAAAAGTTAAATCGGGAGCGACATTTGTATGGGGACTATATCTAAATTAGAACCGATCTTACCCACTTTCAGCATAGGTGTTTCTAGTTCGATTATAAAATGTTGTGTCAGTTTTAAAGAAAACCGGGTACAATATGTGGTTTCTGAAGCGGAAAAAGTTAAATCGGGAGCGACATTTGTATGGGGACTATATCTAAATCTGAACCGATTTTCACCAAATTCAAAATTCAATTCCAAATACCGATGGCCCTTGGCCAGAAAAAATAACTTCTGCCAAGTTTCATGACAATCGGACAACAATTTCGACCTGTAGAGTGCGAACAAGCTAAGCCGATCGGTATACTTAAAGGTGGGTCTAGCTCGAATATTTCTTGGTGTTACAAACATTTTGCGCGAAACTAACTTATAATACCCTAGCCCACGAAGTGGTGTAGGGTATAAAAATCTATCAGATTATAAAGGCTACTACTGGTTTCTACTATTCGTATGGAAGTCATATTGCTTTTATTCCAGAGTTTCCAGAATGTGTGTAGCATTCTCGACTATATTCAAAGTGTATAATGTATTCCAAACATACGTTAGAAGGCATAAATATCTACATATAATAGGATAATTTGTTGGAGGAACTAGCAAGGGCGTGCCAAAATCTTATTCAAATACCAAAACAATGTGTTGTTGTACATATCCGATCTTAATCTAATTTGAACAACCAACTGTACAAGGAGTAGATGTTTTAACTTCCCTGAGCCTGGTATTAGGGACTGGTGAATCGTTTTTGGTCGAAAGTCGATTTTTGGGTCAAATGATCGATTTTTTGGAGCCGCACACTGGTCCCAAACATGTGTACTATGGCTAATCGAAATTGTGCTAAAATAAAGTGGCAATTGTAGGAGTTTGCCGAAAAATGCTGAAGATATATTAATTCTACCATAAACTACACGCTCAGACGAACACTTTCACATTTAAACTTTGAGTCAAGTTGAGTCCTACGTATAACTTTTGGTTCACGATATTTATAGGTTATTCTCACTACGAATCGCAAAATTACAACACTTAAGAAAACTGACAAGACTACAGTAATCACAAAATGTTAAATATAATTTTTCAACTACTTACGCCGGCCTTCAATTTAAATAATATAGTCATTTCATTATTTTTTTTTTACGCCTTAATTTTAAGTATTTTGTATAACTGCTTTAGACCCTAATTAATTCTACTTTTTCCAACGGCAAACTTTAAATGTCTCTCAGGCTTACGGTGTTGCCACCTAATTTGTTCCAATACATTTTCTTGATATTTTGGAGTGTTGCCATTAAGAAAATATATACACATTTAACAATTTCCAATTTAATTTTTGTGAATTTCTGACAAAAAATATGGATTTGGGACTATAGTGAGCCGATTTTATACTTCCAACTTTATACTGAAATCGACTTTTGATACCGATTAATCGAAATACCCACCAACCATTTTAATTTAACGTAATTTTTGTTTGAAAACTTACGTGTTTAGCGCTACTATTTAATTATTTGAGCAGAATTTTTATAGAATTGACAAAGATAATAAAAGCATCTTAGCGTGAAGAAAAAAATAATAATTTGCCGGTATATATGTGAAGTTTAGAGAGAAAATTATGATATTTCAAATGTAGAAACAAGCTTCTAATTAAGCTCGGAATCTAAAAAAAAACTGAAAATCTTGACTTTTTGCGGAAGTATTTTGAAAGAAAAACTATAAGCATAATGCATGACATATTGAAAAAGACATCATTATAGTATAAATATGTTTCATCACATATCAGAAATATAACATCAACACTTTAAACATGTTCGCAAATCCTCTTTTGAAATATTTATGTGATATTTAAGCGAACCATGATATAATTGTATTATCTTGAAAAATATATAATAGATATAAATAGATAAAAAATTGTATATTAATCGACTTTGAAAATCGGAATAAAATGGTTGGTTGAAAAATCGATTTTCAATCTAGAGCCTAGCCGCCTATAAAAGCATCTCAATCTTATCGCAGAAAGATCGTCAGGAACTCCTTTATATATAGTGTAGAGAATATATTCAAGTAGGGCTTCACTATATACTACTACCAAATGAGATGATGAGTATCAGATCTCTAGTCGATGATTCTTTAACTCTTCTAAAGACAGAGTGCTAAAATCGCCAAAAATGCAGATTAATTCAGGGAAGCCTTCGGCTTAGGTAATCTTAATATTTTCCCAATATTTATATGATAATCACTAAAAGATTTTTTTGTAGAAAATAAAATAATAATTCTTTTTTTGTTATCGAAGTACGAGTTGCAATTATTATCCAATCCCAATAGGATATGGTATAGACACTGAGCACGAATTGAATTTGGCACATCACGTTATATTGCATCGTTCCACTGTTTAATAAAGCCCTATATAAATCTCCCAACAGATTTGGTATAATATTTGCGCAACATTTCGAATGTGCCCGACATTTACAGATATTTTAAAATATATAGAATTGATAGTAAATTACTTGTAATAGTGTAGAAAGTGTAGGGTATCATATAGCCAGGATCGCCCGACATTAGTATTTCTTTACATGTTTATTATTTAAGATTTATTGGGCAATTTGGAATCTCATTCTGCATCTGTGAATGCTTTCCATGGGAAATAAGTGTTTCAGTTAGTAGATATAAGTGATAAATAAATAAAAAACTTAATGGAAAATAAAAGTTAAATATTATGTTTTCGTCATAATATAATTTCAAGTCGTACGATAAAACTTCATGTATAGCTACCCATAAAGAATGACTATTTTCACAGTTTATTTAATAAAAAGAATTGGCACAAAAACGCGCAGCATATAATTGCGGATTATTGAAGCATACACATTGTAATCACCATCTTGCGGTATATTACACAATACACATTTAAAACTCCGCATATATATGGCGAAAATACCTGAAATTTAGTCATATTTTCAAAAATAAAAATTGAAAATATTTGTGCAATACTTTCAATGAACAGTCTTTATGAAAACTCTGTAAAGTACTTGAACTTGAAGATTCCATAATCAAACTGTAACTTTTTATCAATTAGAAAAAATATTAACCTTTAAAATATGTCAATTTGAACTTTTCACAAAAAAATTCAAAACTTCCTTAACTTTAAGGCAGTGCAACTGGAAAAGTGAAGAACACATGTCATTGATATTTTCCGTGGTGATGTAGAATTTTATGTTCGTACAATAAAAAATGTTCAAAAAACCAAATTTTGATCCTTGAATTAATCAAAATTTTTGGCATTTCAATGTTTTTTGAATAAATAGATCTTTGAAATATTAATAATACTGTCCAACAGCAGTTTTGGAACAGATTATATTTCTATAATTCTGAAAGGGTATGTTGAGTAGATCATTTTTGTAGAGTTTGTTCTATGGTCCAGCTGGTCTGAGTTTCTTTTTACAGTGGATCAAAGATCTCATTTTTTGGTCGAAGGGAGCATTATACTTATTGAGAAAAGTGTTGTAGTTTAATGTCTGTAAGAATTCTTATTGTCAGAACTATATTTTGTAATTATATGAGGCTTATTTTTGTGGAAGATCTTAAACCTCTAGCTCCTCCCTTTAGGTGTCAATTTGACCCTTTTTTCGAGAAAATCAAAAAAGTCCTTCCAAATAGGACATTTAATGATTAAACTGTTCTACGGAAAATTTCAGTGGGGGTCTCCAAAGACACCAAAGTTGTAAATATAGCTCTTCGCGCTTAAATAGCAAAATTACACGCAAACTTATACAACAAAAATACTAGGGTTAAAATTCGTCCATGTTTTTTTTGGAAGATCGATCATTTTCGAAAATTAATGTGGGTATTTCGGTAGAGCATGGTAACGGGAGTTATGGCTAAAACATTTTTGTTTTGTAATTTTCTCGCGATCTATCCAACTGATTCAGGTGGATTTTTTCATGTGTATCAGGAACCAACGTCGCTTATAATATATATGTATTCAGTAGCGAAAAATCCGCAATTGTTGCGAAAATACAATATTCGCGGTTGCAATTGCATTTATTTTAACTTTCTCAATCTGGGTTTTTGAATTCTGCCACAAATATTCCCTATTTAGTATATATATTTTATCATTATCTATATGATAAAAAGCGGGTTTTACAGCCAACATTTATCTTATTACAAAAAAAACCGATGCGCCGTCCTTTCCGTTCGATATCCATAATTTGGCATAATTAGAATGGTATTGATTCCAGCTGTTAGTTACTTTTTCCCAAAATGTTCCCCCAAATTACGAAAGAATTTTCATTTAAAAAAAACGCTAAAAACTAAATTATAATAAAGCAAAAACAAAATGTATGATCAAAAATCAAAGTTTGTATACTAGAACATTAGTGAATATGTGGCTTGACCTGGGACAAAGTATTTTGCAAATTATCATTAAACACTCCAAACTTTATTTTTCGAGTGTGATCGGATTTTTTTATTTTATGCTCTGGGACCCAAGCTAATATACAAAATCCTCTACTGTGTATTTTATCCATTATATTATATTATTGTATCTTGGGTGAATTTTTGGCAAACTTTAAAAATAGATTATTTCATTTTATATATACACTTTCCTTGCACTTATTCAGGCTTAACCCTCGAATAAGTGGTTAACCGAATTCGTGCTAATCATGTTCAAAATACCCGAAAATATAGAAAACTACAAAAATGCATGTAGGTCAGTGCTATCTGAATTCTTTGTCCACCACAGAAAAGAATTTCAAAACTTCGATATATGTTCACATTAAATGTAATACTTACATTCTGGCCCGGCCAGTTTTATTGATAATGTTTAGTAGTTTCTTGAAACTAACCAAATTCACTTTACTGAATTCCTGTGCAGCAAATCAAAATTAAACTTTTTTCTCACCCAGACAAGTTCTCTGGCTACGGACCCTTATTAAAGTTTCTCGTTGGTGGTTTCCTTGCAAACATTTATTTGAAAACTTTTCAACAGAATTCCCACACAAACATGACCGAGAAGCGATATTATTAAAATCCATCTGCTTGGCTTGTCTGTCTGTCCATGCCAACCCTCCCGGCAAAAGAAATAAAAATAAAATAA
Source organism: Polietes domitor (assembly GCA_947397865.1). Lineage (NCBI taxonomy): Eukaryota > Metazoa > Arthropoda > Insecta > Diptera > Muscidae > Polietes > Polietes domitor. The sequence continues at coordinate 276,257,964 of OX377618.1, forward strand.
GTTAAGTTAAGTAACATAAGGTTACTGTCTATTGGCCATATGTGTCAACTCGGCCAACAATACATCCAAGAACAGGGTTTTATTAAAAACCAATGAATGACACAAAACGTCCAAAACAAAGTTACGTACACTCGGTACGCCCGTACACATACTTGTGGAACCCCACGCATCCAGCATCCATCCGACCATCCTTCCGCCATCTGAAGTGATCAATGTCATCTGGACTGTTGGTGGAAGGGGGAGGGGGAGGGGTGGGTAGATGTTGCCCCAACAAAAGGGATAACTAAATGAAATATCTTGACACACACACAAAGTTAAATGATTCAGTAACAGATGCGATAACGACGACGGCGACGCCGGCACACAGCAGACAAAACAACAGCATCAGGAAACTGAAAACTGAGAACTAAAGATTGATGATAAAATATTTAAACAAAAAACATGTTTGGGGAGCAGTTAGTCAATGCGATGTGATGTTAGTGTCCTGTCCCCTCGCCCATGCCAACAACAACACTTTGGTTTAAGTTTTTCAAGAGTTTTCATCTGCCTCACTGGTATGTGATGGGAGAACTTTTTGTCGCGTATGTTTTGTTTAGTTTTGAGTGCCAAAGATAAATATTTTTACATAAATCATTGGCAAACACTTTAAGTCATATCACTTGATTTCCATTCTGCATAAAATACAGAAATAGAAACTCTAGAAAAAATCTTATATTTCTTTTTACGTGTGTAACTAGTTAACCCATTAGGTGCATGTTTCAAAGGATAATAAGTGGATCTGGATTATTCGAGTGTAAAAATGAGAGTCTAGGACGAAATGTTTGTGTAAATAACTTTCTGAATATTGAGCATAACTGCTAAGTTTGTGAGGAATTCGACAAAATCAAAATAGTACACAAATGAAGAAGCCATATTTTAAAGTTAATGTTGGGAAAATGTGAAAAATAAAATAGGACAAATCCAATGCGGAATATCCAAATCATGGGTTAAGTGGGAAAAATTGTTGCTTCCTCCGCCAAATATTCACGTGCAAACTCACTGACTATTCTTTGAGCCGCTGCACAATATTCACACACTTTTACAATAGGGTGGCCGCTACGTTTCAACTATCCAAAAGTGAAGCATCCACTACCTACTTTTATTCGAAATAACATATTCAAAACAAGTAAGGAAAGGTTAAAGTGGGGCGGACCGACTATATGATACTCCTCACTTTCTACCCTATTACAATTTAATTCGGGAAAAAAGTGAAATCGAGAAAGATTTTTGTATGGGTTACTACATCGTGTGACTCACTTTCACAATGTATGTTTTCAGCTAACAAATAACGCTTTTTGCCAAAATAGATCAAAACCAGTAATACCTTGAGAGAAAAAAGTTAAATAGGGAAGGACATTTGTATGAGGGTTGTATTAAAACCTGAAAAGATGTGGCCCACTTTCATTATAGGGTTTTCTAGTTAAATGGAGACCGAAATTTGTATGTGAGCTATATCTAAATTTGAACCAATCTGACTCACGTTTACCACAGTTAAAATATAAGGTTTTGTGCCAAATTTGATGGAAAATGATTAAAATTTGTGAACTCTAGAGAGCAAGATGTTAAATGGAGAACGAAATTTGTATGGGAACTATATCAAAATCTGAAACGATCTGGTCCAATTTCACCATAGATGTTATAGTCGAATTATAAAGTACTGTGGCAAACAAAAAATAAATCCAGTAAAATATGTGGCTTCTAGAGCGAGAAATAAATAGGGATCGTCCTTCCCAGCTAAATTTTCGATTGCAAAGAACCGGTTGATGAAGAACTTGTACTGCCACATAACTTGTTCTACTTCTAGTTCTAGCTTTGATTATTTTTGTTCGAGTTTGTCCAAAAACCAACAGGTTCTTTTATGCAAAACTAATACAAATGCAACAACAAATACCTGTTCTTTAGAACATTGTCGATTTTTATACGGGATTTTTTAAAAGTATATATATAACTATATTTGATTCAGATTGGATTCGTCTGATATGAATATGATATGAAACATACGTTAACCGAAACAAGAGTATGTGTTTCAGTCGATTGCTGGCTCGTGAAAATACCCTTTTTTAAAAAGTGACCAAAACAAGTTTTTTAGAGGATATGTAAAATCGCTACGCGAAGGTAAGAATTACAGCCGAAATATTTTGTGAAACATTTAATGATATGTCTTAATCCACGGAATCAATATGCAAACAGTAATGTATTCCGAAGAACAAGTTCTGTAACAGGTTTCACTTTATCGTTTCTTTGGAACCATTAGTAGAACGGGTAGTTGTTACCATGGAAGCTGTTCTAGAACACATAATGTTTGGAACAGGTTCCATAATATTTTCCTGGGTTGGACGACAAATTTTTAGTAGGACCGGACAACAATCGCCACCTTTACTTTGATTACAAGAATAGATGTATGGACAGACGGACGCACAGTGTATTATCAGCAGCAAATACTCCAAATTTCATGCGCACAAATCTCAACTTTACTGATTGAGTTCTAAAAGAGTTTGCGAATATTTTAAGTTCATAAATGCTAAAGTAGTTCCTAATTTTATCATAAGAGAGGTTGTTTTATTGGAAACCGTGTATCGTATTGAAAAATCGTTTTGTTCGTAGAAAATAGCAACTCTTCTTTTACATTTAAAAAAGTGTATTTAATTTTCAGACAGCGTTTACCTGAAGGTTGTGTTTATTCAGTATAGGTAATTTTCTATAGCACAAAACTATATTCGCGAGGCTGACCGATGCCGATGCCATTTACAAATATGGTTAAACTATTGTCTTATTTATTCAATTTACAAAGAATATTCTGCTTATAGCAGCCAACATAGATTTAATTACTGAATTGGTTAAACCTTCTAAAATCAATAATTTGTTCGTTGTTCTCTGTTAAAGTATTTAGGAAAATTTATTGAAAGCATTCTTTAGGGATGTACGATTGTATGACATTCGAGTGCATGTGAATATTTGGTCGACATTAATCTTAAGTTAAGTATAAAGCTATAATATATGTGTGTCTCCGATTAAAAAATAAAGTAATTTATATCAAAAATTACGAAAGTCGTAAAAAACATAAAATTTATTTGGGCGTTTGCTTTTAATTGTGGACTCAAATGAAATCACTTGTGATTTGTATTCACATATATATTAAAATAATCAATTTATGAGGTTTTTTCATTTTAACTTACAAAAAAATGATTTTGATCTAATTTGACGATAAATGTGAGCGAAATTTCAAGGTCCTACCTCTATTCCTTCTAATTTTTGTCGCAGCTTGTAGGAAAATATTCCACTGTGGGACTTTGCTAAATCGATTTACAAAGTGATTTAAAGCCGATCGGTGTACTTAACAATGCACAAGGACATAATGCCCTAGAGGAGGGTATATATAATATAAGCTCGATCGGATAACTGTGAGGCACTCCAAGAAACATTTTCTTAAAAAATGCTAAAAGAGTAATTCTAAAATTCGTGAAACGTTGGTCTTTGGTGACTATCGAAAGATTACATGCGCAAATTCTGGCGAAAGTCATAGTCTACCCTTCGGAGCTTTTACCGATTAGAAACCAACACAAGAAAACAAAAAAAGGTTTTTGCGATTTTAGTCATTATCACAAGAATTAGGTTGATAAAGAAGTATGACAAATCGAATCCTAATGATAATTTTACATGTCTGGGGCTCCTTACAACTACGAGCCACCTTAAGGTATATCCATATATGTGTTGATCGGTGTATGTGTCTCATGTTTATGCCATTACTTTACGCTTTTACTAATACGAACAAATAAACAACCCATTCCATGAAGTTCAATACAGTTGTTGCTTGCTTATATGAGTGAGTGAGTGTGTGTGGTTGTGTGTTGCACTGCAGTGTGCATGCGAGTACATATTCTCACACTTCCGTATGTAGTTCTGGTAGTCGAACGAGTACCTGTTCGAGAAATTTATGGGAAAACTTCCAAGTCATTGCTAAATAAAAAGCTATTTGTATTCATACGTAGTTCTGCCATAGTTTACATTCATGTTCCTCTCCGCGCTTTGTACGATGTGTGTTTGTGTGAGTGTGCGTTCACTATTTACGCGTGTCTTTGCCAAATGCTTGAGTGGTATGACATGTGTGTGGAGACGTGTGTACACGAGAGAGGGAGAGTTGTTTTTTTCTCGGTATTTGGAGTGCAGCGAAACGCGTTATCTTGTCTTTCATAAACAAACACACGTACATAAATTCTTTATTTATTCATGCACACACACATGCACACTCATAGCGCATATGATTTCATATTCATATTCATGTGCAGTGTAATGTGTTTGAGCTGTAATATTTTGCTGTTCATTGTAGTCAATGTTGCATTTGCATACCCACACATTTACACATCCGTATAGTGCTCCGCATGTGAAAGTTGCGAAGGGAAATGTGGGGACCCTAACCGATTTGACCAAAAAACGTGTTTAGGAATAGGAAGTTCGGGCCTGCCTGATTATATGATGATCAAAAGAACAAATAATATTAAAAGGGACATGGGTTTTTTGTGGATTTCATAAAATATTTTGGGGATTTTGGGATATACGAAGTACTTTGAAAAATATTTAGCGTATGATTTTAACTGAGAATGCAAATGTATCCATAAATATCTACAAATTTATTACTTTATTATGATTTTGGTAGGTGACGACCATCGAAGCATTGAAATGAATTTGTTATAATGTATTTAATAATATCAATAAAAATTTTAATTAAATTAATGATTCTTCAAACTCCCATTAACAGTCGCTTTCATCCAACAAGATACCATCCGACACATCATGATATATATATTTTTATCGTTATTTTTCAACGAAATATTTTGTGTTCTTCTTTCTAGGTTGCTCAGATTTCCAATGATTCGAAAATATTGTATATAAAGTTACATTATTCATGCAAAACACTCACACATAAAAATTTGCAAGGGGAAATTTACATAAATTAAACTACAAACTATGTAACATTTTTAGACTAAATTGAAGTATCAAATTAAAAAACCAGTATGGAAAGGCTAAAGTCGGGCGGGGCCGACTATATGATACACTCCACTTTCTATCAGAATACAGTTCAATTCGGAAAAAAGTGAAAACAGGAAGAATTTTTGTATGTTTCCTAATCATAGGCTAATATGTCCTGGTTAACTTTGTCAAATCGAGAAGAATATTTATATTTGTGTGTTTCTCATGGAAATATAAGATATTTTGCCAAATTTGAAGAAGATCTGTTAAAATATGTGGTTTATGGAGCGGACTATATCTAAATCCGAACCGCTTTGGCTCATTTTCACCGTGGGTGTTTCTAGTTGAAATATAAGAAGAACAATTGTTAATTTTGAAGAACATCTGTTAAAATATGTGGTTTCTACAGCAGAAAAAGTCAAATCGGGAGTGAAATTCGTGTGGGGGCTATATCTAAATCTGAAGCGATCTGACCGGTTTTCGCCATAGGTGCTTCTAGTGGAAATATAAGATGTTTTGCCAAGTTTGAAGAAAATCTGTTGTAATATATGATATCTAGAGTGAAAAGAGTCAAATCGGGAGTGAAATTCGTATGGGGGATATATCTAAATCTGAACCGATTTTCTTCAAATTAAATAGCGTTCGTCCTTATCCTGAAAAACTCTGATGTGCAAAGTTTCATTTGGTTCTGGCTACAATTGCGACCTGTACTTTGATTACAAAAATAGATGGACAGACGGACGGACGGACATTGTTAAATCGATTCAAAAAGTGATTCTAAGTCGATCGGTATAATTAACAATGGGTCTATCTCGCTTCATTTTGGGTGTTACAAACAAATGCACAAAGACATAATACTCTCGTGGAGTGTATAATAACGTATGCATCAATTGCACCATTAGATCACTGCACACTGATCCCAAATCCACTTTATGGCATAAATAAAGATACAATCTTGTAATTTTTTCACATTTTCTAGACGTAACATACATAAAAAATGAAAAATGGGCCGATCGGACCACGCCTACTATCACCCCCATATAAACTCAATATATAAATAACATAATTATCATCAGGGTGACCAAAAACAACATTTTATAAAAGCTTAAAGGAATGACACTTATTTTGATTTTGACGAACAATATTGTTATATATGGACGTTATTACAAAAGCAAAATATAGCATACAAATATTTTACTTGACACTGCAATTTAAATAATTATTTCAGAAAATAATATAAAATGTCTACATGTTTATAGAGAAGTGAATGACGTTATATAGCATTTTAATGGTACATGTAATGCGTTTAAAATGAGAAGTCTTGACGGGTCTCATATACAAATCTGATTCAGAGATATGATCAAATATGTGTACTATGGATAATCGAAAGCTGTGCTAAAATAAAATTGCAGGTTAAGGTGTTTGCCGGAAAATGCTGGCGAGATATTAATTCCACCATAAACTACAAACACTTTCACATTTACAATTTGAGTCCTACATATAACTTTTGGTCCACGACATTCATAGGTTATGCTCACCACGAATTACATAATGACAACACTTAAAAAACGGATAGGACTACAGCAATTCCAAAATGTTAAGTATAATTTTACAACTACTTACGCAGGCTGTCAATTTCAATAATACGGTCACTCTATTATTTCCTTTTAATCCCTCATTTTAAGAATTTTTTACAACTGCTTTAGACCCGAATTAATCTCACTTGTTTAAACGGCAAACTTCAAATACCTCTCAGGCTTGCGGTCTTTACATCTAGTTTTCTCCAATATATTTTGCTTGATTGCTTGGAGTGTTGTCATTAAGAAAATTTATACACAATTTAACAATTTCCAATTTAAAGTTTGAATTTCTGCCAAAAAATATGGATTTGTGACTGTTTCGTTGTCTATAACGAATTTACTGCAATCACGGCATATGATTACAAAATATTCACAGATTGTTGATGGGTCAAGAAATCATTTATATTTTTGCGTTCTGGTTCGAGTTCCTTAAAATAAGGCAACTTTTATTTTTTAATATTAATTTTTCATGACTATTTTGTGGACAAAGATGATCAAAATATTCCATGATTGTTGACCAATTAACAAATCTGTTTTGGTCGAATTCTTTGAAATAAAACAAGTTTTTATATATTTTGGGGATAATTGTGATTTTTCATAACAATTTTGGGGACGAGGAAAAAATATTATGAGTTATTTTCAGTCTTTCATAGAGAGAAGCGTTATCCCTCTCGATAAAATTTACCCGCTATCAACCCTAACAATCCACACAGTCAGAGGGGTCTTCCTGGAGAATTCCGTGACTCAGTCGTTTTTGGTATTATGCCTTTTCCCATTTTAACTCTAAATCTACCAAAAGTGGAACATTATTTTGATTTGCGTGTCAACGCAGTTAGGGGAACATATAAACCAATTTTCAATATTTTACCTGTGTGACTGTTACCATTTTTATCCATTTTCCCCTAAACGTACAAATTTCGAAAAATTCCATATTTCCCGAATTTCACGATTTCCACTTTGGCCGTTTGGTCAGTACCATTTTATGTTCACTCCAAAATCCATGTTGTTCTCGTTTGATTAGTACCCTTTTCGTCCAACTACGCTCAAAAGGGCGCAACTAAGTAAACATGTTTATTAAAACGATTGAGTTCTTTTTAGCATAGTTTATATAGTACATCCTTATGTACAATCTGTAATAGTCATGAAGGTAAGAGGTGCAGACGCTTCTAACGACTGCACTGTATCTGTTGCAAGGCGCACTCATGCACTCATCATCGTTACCCTCAATGATGCATCCGCATCCACTTAGCATGCATAACGATATATCACGTTTGATCAATATTCCGAACGAATGTTATTTGTTAATAAAATTCAGTGAGACCGAGAGGTGGCAGCAGGAGACGCGAATAAGAAAGCGTATTTTTTGCACCTCTTGGAAATGACAAATTTTTTTTGTGCCAACAAATAATGTCGTGACAACGAATTGAATTTATGTCTGATGATATTCCCCATTTAAACCGAAAAAAACATGAAAAAACGGAATTTGTATGATTTATATTTCACTCTTTAAGCCAAAGGAGGAATTTTGTGCTGCAACAACAATTTCGCGGGATTTATTTTGACGTATGAGGTGATATGATTAAAAGTAACAAATCTTTGTAAATATTTTCATATTTTGATTGCAGTGAGGCACAAAGTTTCTTTCCAGCGATATTGTCATACGTCTCGCGGCACTGCTATGCGAGAGGTGTAAATACAGCAATTTTTCTTAATGTTGTAAACAATTTGACTAAAATGGCGTATAATTTGTAAGAAACAACATTTTCAGGCGTAAAGTCTAAAGTAATTCCTCATAAAAGTTAAAACAATTAATCAAATCTCATTTGTGTCTGGGGTGGCGTATAAAGTCTGCCCCTTCCTTCCTTACTTCCAAAGATGTTGGATGTTGCAAACATGCGTTCAAATAGCTTGTTGTGCTGCATGAAATGGGTGATGTGCGTGTGCTATATGCACGCAGAGTAATCTTTATGTACTACACTATTGGAGGGATATATTAGGCCTTTCTGTCCAAGTGCTACACCAAGATGAGGTGAGGCAAACGTAGATATTTATTCGGAATCATAATAAAATTGGTAATTTTATTTAAATTACACTGTGGGACAGTCGAAAAACTCTGGCAGGTGATATTATTTTTCTGGTAGCTATTGTCGAGTAGAACAAGAATCTGTATTAAGAAATCTGTGTGCCTTGGTCCAGCAAACATTACAAATTTTGCCATTCTAATTCACTACTTTTATAATTTTACGAATTGATGTTCAATAAAAATACATTAAATTAAACAAAACAGAAATTATAAGAAAGCATGTCGACCATGTCCTCAATTTTGGAACACATTATCTCCACTTTAGAAATTCGGGTATTTTTTTGGACAAAACATAGATTTTTTTATCGTTTTTATCATTTTGATGAATTTTAAGTATTTTTATTGAACTTCAATTCATAAAATTATGAGAGATGTGAATTAGAATGACGAAAATTTGTATTTTTGCAAAAAATTAGTATTAATAAAAACTTCAATAACTCAGTAAATTACTAAACAATTTTTAAATCAAATCGGCGCCCTATTCCTTACTAAATGTGTTATTTAAATAAATATGCAAGTGTGCTAAATTGAAAAATGGCTCTAAATAGTTTAAAAATATGTTTGCTGGGCAAAGGTACACGGATTTCTTAAGTTTTCTTAAATAAGCTATATATCGATCGAGAGCTCCATGTTTCTTCGTTTGGGGGTGTGTGGACAATTTCAATTACAGATTCTTGTTCGACAATATCTTACAAGATAATATCAATTTCCAGAGTTGTCTAATTAATTTTTTGTACCACAGCGTTAGCCTTTAAATATTGGTATTTTAATATTACCACAATTAATGTAGCATCGATATTATATCCAATTAATATTATTACCACAACCGCACTATATTAATAAAATTATTATTATTGCTAAAATATTACCGCGTTACTCTTGCACTCCACATATATGGGTATATGGCAAACATGGGAATTCGGGTATTTTGTTGGAAGAATTGCGAAAACTTTTTACCCATTTTTTCGGAGACATTTTTTATATAATAAACTACTGTTGTTTACTGTTTTTTATAAAGGGTCCGCCAAATCACTTTTTTTTTTTTTTGAAAATGCTATAAAAAACTACTGAATATTTTCTCAAATTTCTTTTTTATTTGAAAGTACAATCCCTCCGGCTAATAATGGAAAATAATTTCATTCAAATGGCTGCCTCGACTCCCCACAAATAATAGTCCAACGGATGAAGAGTTGAAAAAAAAAACGTTAGATGGCGGAATCTTTAGGAACACGTGGCCACGCATACTGGAATTGACATATATAAATGCGACTTTCAAATCAAAATACAATCATACAATTTTCATAATAGTGGAATACCAAATTCAAAGAAAGATCAATATATTCAATAATAATTTTTGTAATTTTAAGTGGGTTTTCTATTTTGGTAGTAAGATTTGACGGAGTTAGAACTCCTTCAAAGTTTTATTTTTGTTAATTTATTCAACTAACATATGTGCCAGTTATCATTCTAACTGGTGGTATAATTCAAAAATCCAAAAAAGTTCTCTAATTTAAGAACTTTTATTTTTGACATTTATAAAAAATGTACCCTTACAATGACATTTATCATTCTATGCACACCAAAATTGACTTTTTGTTAGTTTGAAAGTGGTCAATACAACCTCTGAAAGTAATGGTTCCCTTAGAGATACCGACGTTGTCGATTTTTTTATAAAAGTTCGATATATCTCGTTCGAATATCCTACTACTAATATTCGAAGAAAAATGTGCTTCGGTGGAAAAATATTTTTCAATTGACTCAAACATAAACCATTGCATGCCTCAGAACGGATAAAGTGTAACTTAGACCACCATCATTCTAACTGGCACATATGATCATTTCATAATTTCACACCTTCCAGTTTCACACAGTCGCTGAAAAAGACATCTAACAAGTAACTAAGCTTTGGTCGGCTAAACCGAATTATGTCTACCCTCACTCTCAGGGAACATATATACGGAACTTATATAAGGAATAACATTTAATGTAGGGCAGGATAATTTGTGTGGAAGGTGCTAGGAGGTTCATGTCACATATCAAGTCGCACAAGTATAGAAGTTATAAATGATTTAATATTACCCAGGATAGAGACGATTGTGTGGGAGGTACAAGAAGGGACGTGGCTAAAGCGTAAATATATTTAGGTTTAATGTATTTATAAAAACATTTTGAAATATCAAATTGCAAAAGATTTTGACTACCCGTATGGATGTTATATCGGTATTATTTTAACCAAAGTTTATGCCACTTTGTGTGAGAGGCACCAGAAGGGGTGTGGTAATTTCACCCATATTCCATGCGAATGTAATCACTAAAAAAGCATTGCTAAATATCAAATTTCACAGTATTCCGATCGTCAGTATAGAAGTTATAACAGCTTTAATTTTACGTAGTTTTACGTGATTTGTGTGGGAGGTACTGGAAGGAGCGTGCCAAAACCCGACATATTTAGTACACTTAAAGTGATTATGAAATACCAAAATATAGCTGATTCCGATTTTCCGTGTGGAAGTTATATGGGTTTTAATTTATCAGGGCCCTGGCAACTAAACTAAGATTGGGAAAATATTACGATGTGGCTCAAACAACTTAAAAGGTCGTGAAAAATTTCAAAAACTGTTATTGAGTGAACACACCTTTTTGAAAAAAATTGTATTTTTGGTAATAACTCGTGAAAAAAAAAAATCAACTTTTTTCTAAAAATACGTATACAATATTTTTATGAGAAGACACAAACTTTCAAAACAATCGCAGCTATCGGGGTCAAAAATCGTACCGCTTGACATGGAATGACTCATATGGATTGAATATCTATGAAAAAATATTAACCAATCATGGAATTTTGTTATGATTTACTCATAAATGTGTTAATTGGAATTCGTTCACTCGAAAAATAAATATCAATTCATTTCTCACATCTGGCAAAATATTGCTGTTTCCTGTTACGCAATCCCGCGGGACACTATAGAACAGATATTTTGAAGGATTGAGTTGAATAAAGGTTCCTCACCGGACCAGATCAACGTTTACCATAACCTGTTTATAAATTAAAAGACTTTATTGAGTTCTCCTAGACCTCCTTCACATGTATATGGTTACAACGTAAAATTGAATAAACATCTCAATTTAATCTGGAAATGAAGTCAGGTATAACCAAATCACAAATCTCAAGGACTTTTTCGACAGCCTTGGAGTGTTGCACGCATCTACACCAGCTAGGCACACCCTACATCATCCCCACAACGACATCCTCAAACTTATTCAATGTTCATGTCTAAAGGTAATTCGCTCTTGTAAACAGGATTTAAGTGTGTGTGGTTATGAGTTCGCGTGGTGGTGGTGGTGGGCGAGCATGTGTTGAAGTATTCATGTATCGCTCACCCTGCCCCACAACCACTACCCCAACTATTAACATTGCTATTATTATCATCGGTATTCTGTGAGAGCGTGTATGTGCTAGTGTCGGTGGGTGTATTCTCCCTTTGTCTTGTGGCGTGTAACCCAATCTATTATCCCATCGTTTACCACATGCTGAGTTGATGATTTTTTTCGGCCTGGATTTGGGCTCCCTCCCCTCTCTGCTCTTATTAAATATTTTATGAGGCATTTGATGTCAGCCACTCATATTCGCCCATTCTTACTTACCAGGCATATGCCGTCGTCATCGAAGTTGTCCCTGTTGTTGTTTGTGTAGTCGTCATCAACAAGCGAATCGACATCCTCATCATCATCGCCGCCGTCGTTGCCGTCGTCAGCATCAACATCGACATCATCTACTTTAACATTATGATCCTTAATCAGGATTTTTACTCTCCTTCATACCGCGTTCATACCGAGCGTGTTTAAAAAGTACAAAACTCGTGTTGTGTTAACCTGATGATTGCTTTAAATTCATGCATGAATGAAGTGTTGTGCGGGTATGTGGGAGGGTTGCGAAGGAATGAGGCTAAACGTATAGGTAAGCCGCTTCCTAAATTACTTCCTTTGATGTAATTCCTGTTTAGAGGCCTAGGACCTCCTCATCTGTGTTGTCCTTGTTTGAGGTGTTCCCAGTGAAACCTACGATACTCTGAATTGGAAATAATTTTCTAAACTATTAAACTGAGAGTAGTAAGAGAGATAGCATTGAAAGAGAAGGGCTCAAACACTGTTTAAGAAATAAAAACGATTTATTTGGTAATATTGATGGTAGTAAATCAAATCACAGTATTTTAAAATTTGATAAATAAACGAATAATGAAATCGAACAATCTAATGGTGCCCACAATGACTCAGCATGCTAATGGAGAAATTTTGATTCTCTTGTCGATTCATTCATTTTGAAAATATAAGTGCGATAATATGGCAAACTAATGGCTTTTCTTATGGCGACCAATGTTGCGAATTTCACTTTCACATAGATACAGTGGTTTAGGTATAAATAAATGTAAAATTTATGACATTTTTTAAAGTCGAATTTTTTTAGTTTTTGTTTAAATAGCCTTTGAGTCATTCCATGAAATTTTGGTTGAATTTGCCAAAAATATTTTGAAAAAAAAAAATCATAAATAATAGTATCCATCATTTCACCTCTTCCAAACCCACACATTCCCTAAAGCATAAATAAATTTGAAAAAAATCATTTTGAAAATCAAAGTTAAAGAAATAAAATTGTAGAAAGTTTAAAAAATCTAAAGGGACGATTACGTACAACTTCAATATCTTAAAAGTAATTGAAATTATCTTCAGAACAAGGTATGGTACGTTAAAGTCGGTGAAGTGTTTCGACAAAATGAAATTGGGATTAAATCGTGAAAAACATTTTTTAATTTGTTTTCCAAAAATAAGTATAAAATATCTTTATGAGAAGAATATATACACAAATTTTGTAAACATCAGCCGTACCGCTGGCATGGAATGACCCCTTTACAAATTGGATAACATAATATTTTAAAAGCAGACATCTTTGCGAAGAAAATAAAGCCTAATTTTAACAAAATATATGGGTTATTATAGATGTTATGGCCCTTTTTGTATAAATGTCGTCTTCACGTATCGGTAATTCCAACAGAAAACGACCCAACATGGATTTAGACCGTCATCGGGTAATTACCGTTTACTGTAGTTCAAAGTAGTGTGTGGTTTAAGTTTTACAGTGGTCCAAAGTTGGTTACCTCGGTGTTTTTTTTTTTTTTTTTTGAAGAGATTGCTTCCTTATCGATATCATAATTTTGGATCACGTCATCAGATTTTAACGATATTGATATCATCTGAAAGATTTACACCTCCTCTTTCCGAATCTGTATGTAAATATGAATGTCCTTATTGTTCAAAAATTCCAAAAATTAAAAATAATTTTAATCCTTAAATGTCCTGAAAACATATCCTTAATTTTCTTTATTTTGTTTTGTATTTTAGCTCTATTCTTCTCTACAAAATATCAAAAATTCAGAGTGGGGTGACCATAGGTTAAGAAATTATGGCTGTTTTTCAAAAGTATTTCGTTGTTTCAGCAAGCCCAAAATTTTTCATTAGAGTCGCTTCAAAATAAAAGTTGTCGATGTCCCGATTGTCCCGACTAAAATGAAAGATTCGTTTGTTTTACGTTTCATCAAAATCGGAGAGGATAAAAATCCAAACCTATGGATTTTGGATATTTTTCTGTTGGAATTGCCCGTATTACTAAATCAAAAACCTTTGTTAAAAATGACACAGAATTTTTGAAATTCCTTTACTTCTACAATAAGTGTCATAAGTTCTACTTTTATCCATAGGATTTCATCAAATATACCTCGTTTTCCTCGTTTCATATCATCGCTTGTTATTTAATTTTCCCGCTATTTACCCAAAAATGAGGGCCGTTACATCTACATTTATGCATAGATCCTCGTTAAAATTTCCACAACTAGAAAAAAAACAAAAACAAGTAAGGAAAGGCTAAAGTCGGACGGAACCGATTATATGATACACTCCACTTTCTATACTATTTGGTAAAAAAGTGAAATCGTGAAGGAATTTTGTATCCTGTAAATGTATGTGGTTTACAAAAAATGTTAAATCGAAAAGGACATTTGTATGGGGATATATTGAAACCTGGAACGAGGTGACCCGCTTTCACCATGTATGTCTATAGGTGAAATATAACATATAAAATCGGTCAAAATCGGTTAAACATTTGGGAGCGACATTTGTATATATATAAAAAAATATATATCTAAATCTGAACCGATCTCACCCACTTTCACCATAGGTGCTTTAAATTGGATTATAAGATGTTGTGCCAAATTTGAAGAAAATCGGGTACTGTGTAAACCACACAGTAGAGCGAAAAAAGTCAAATCGGGAGATGTATGGGGGCTATATCTAGATCTGAACCGATTTGCTTCAAATTAAATAGCGTTTGTCCTTGATCCACAAAACTTATTTGTGCCAAATTTTGTTAAGATCGGACTATAATTGCGACCTGTAATTTGATTACAAAAATAGATGGACAGACAGACGGGCATTGCTAACTCGACTCTAAAATAAACGATGGGTCTAACTCGTTTCCTTTTGGGTGTTACAAACAAATGCACAAAGACATAATACTCTCTTGGAGTGTATAATGATTTTTTTTTTTTTGAAAAATATAATTTTTTTTATTTATTTATTATGAATTACAATACAAAGTAAATTTATATTCTAATTTTGGGTCCAGGGATTGAGCCGGGGTGACTAAGACCATAGTAGCTAGTTATTGCAGCGACAGACCAGAGCCTCTGGTCGGAATTGAACACACGACCCCCACGCTGATAGCCGAGCACGCTACCAACTCGACTACCGGGGCGCTGATAAATTTTATATATATACCAATTTGCAACTTTTGTAGCATCCTTTAATTGAACATGCCTATAGGATAATGTTATCGGACCTATATTCCAAAATGAGTGTATAAATATTAAATGTGTCATCAAGAACAATTAGAATTTTATTAAAAAATTAAATTAATTAAAATTCAATGCACTCAAAAAATAAATTTTTGGTCTCGGACATACAATTTTTATTTTTTGACTCATACGACAATTTTTAAAAAATCGTTTCACTTGAACCGGATGATGTGGAGTTAATCGGCGTTTTCAGTTTTTTATTTCCTCAACCCTTAATGAGCGGCGATCGTCATGTCATGTATTCGGGCAGCACGATTGTATCGCTCACACGCAAGGAATATGATTTCGTCCTAGATGACTAGATGACGTCCTAGGTCTTTATGTATATAAATACCTTTTGCAGGTATTTCTGTCTCCACTTCTGCACTCTAACAAAATGGACTAAACATTTTCAAAGAATAACATTTAACCGATATAAGTGTCAAATTAAAGAGGAGAGTGTCTGTTAAATTGCACGTTTCAATCTGTATTAGTTTAGCATTAACCCATTAGTTTATTCATATTTTATTTTTAAGGGGACAAACTATAAATGGCATATTGCTAATAGAACTAATTTAATTGATCATCTCGATCAAATCAATCCTATTGATTTTCATTAATAATATAAAAATACAAAAATCATTATCACTGCTACTTTGATTGCATTCTTTATTATATTATACTTAAAATACTTCTTCCGTAAGTTTCTTTTTGTTTAACAATTGTAAAAAACAATAGTTTTCATTGTATTAAATAGAATGAAATTGTTTAATGAAAATAAATTAATAATAATAATGTTTAATGGAAATAAGTAAAAAAATGTGACATCGGCCTTAATATCGGACCTCTACTTTACACTATTAAACATATAAATTGTACGCGTTTCCTATCACCAGTCATGTTAAAAAATTAACATATTAGTTTTTGTAGCCACTGTATTCACAATGATGTTCTGTAATTTCGGTTGATATTCGATTAAAGCTTTTCACAGGCCAATAACATTGTCCTGTCTCACTAAGTGGAAGGAAACACCCGCATTCAGAATATTGAACCACAAAAACTTGTCTATTTATTAAATCCGGCTCATGGTTCACTGCCCAATGGGGAAGTTTTAAGGGGAACGCCAACTCCTCCATCACCGCAATCTGTTTTCGCTTCTTTGTTTTGTGTTTTAAACTTTTGATGACTTCGAAATTTATGCAAAATACTATGGCACGCGATGTTTAAATATGTATCAAAGTCAATACCACCTCGCCGCTCACTAACGAACATTTGATTCTCTGTCATGCCAACCTACCCCTGCCAATAGACTCAATCCGTCGTTGGCAATCCAGCAGACCTAACAATTTCTGACTAAATTTGCGAGGTGTTTGCCTTGCATTCCCGAATCTGCCCACGTACGGGTGGAATGTGTATGTATGTGTGTGCGTGTATTTCCGTGTACATATTTATGTAAGCTTTTTTGCTGTTTCTGTTCTTTTTTACCCTTCCGGCATTTTTAGTTTGAATATTTAGCTTTACATCCGTCGGTTGCGTAAGTGCGTGTGTCTTTTTTCTGGCTGTGAAGAATCCTTTTTTTTTTTGCATGAATAAACGTGCTTACATCTCTCAAACAGATTGTTTTTCCCAATTTTTTATCGCTCTGTCAAAAAGCTGATTCAGTCGGAAAAGCTTTAAGGTATGACCTCTGACACACAAAGACACAATCGTACGAGGAATTTTACGCGTTTTTCGTGTGATGTCTCGTGGCCATGCCAACATATGGATAATTCACGGAAAGGTTGCTGACCATTTAAAATTTAAAGAGGATAATGCGACAATGTTCATTCAGATTCATGTACGGTGTGGCTATAATATTGTTTGTTAGAGACTTTGTTTCCCTAATATTTTCTTAAATTGAAAATTTTAAAAATGGACCTATTTACTCCTAAACGAGCAACCGCTGGTAGACATGGGCAGTTTCGGAACAGTCATGAGTACTGTTGTCAAATTTTTGAATTGCTACTACCCACTGTATACATACTCAGGAAGCCTAGACCGATCAAAATGCGTACCAAAAATTGGTAATTAGTTATTAATTCATTCATTGATTCATTCCATGTCAAGTGGTACGGTTTTTAACCTCGATAGCTGCGATTGTTTTGAAAGTTTGTGTACGTATTCATCTCATAAAAATATGGTATACGTATTTTTGAACAAAAAAATTATGACCCATTTAAAGTGAAAAAAAAACGGTTTTCAAACATCGCCTGTAAATCCTGATATACTTGACCGATTTTAATGTCCCATACTTTGTTTTGGTATAGCCGCTTTATATTTTTTAAGTTTTTACAATTTTATTTCTTTTAGTTTTTTCGTTTTATTTTTTGGTCTGTAATCAATATTTGACTTGAACTGTGATATTGTCCTGGCTCAAGACCATTTTGCATCTACATTTAATAGAATGCAAATTTATTTACAAATGACATGGTGGCATTTATTACTTAGCTGCAGACTACCACTATCATGATTTCGACCATGTCGAAGGTTTTTTTCAAGTGGCTTCGCAGCGACTTTTCAACATCAAAACCGGCTTCTTTAGGAAATGATTCTCACAAACAAACGAGAATCAGTTTAAAAAATCGCAACAAGTAATAAAATACACACTATACCTGCATATACACATACTTACATATGCAACTCAATGAGATGCTTGTAAGATGACATGCGTTGGTGCGATTTTTTTAAACGCAAATTCCGCAAGTGAGTTGTGCTTCTCGTTCGTTTGTGAGAATCATTTCCTTAAAGAGGCTTGGTTTGATGTTGAAAAGTCGCTGCGAAGCCACTTGAAAAGACCTTTGACGTGGTCGAAATCATAGATAGTGGTATTCTGCAGTCAAGTAATAAATATCACCATGTCATTTGTAGAAATCGTACTTCTTGATATGTCATTTTATGGTTTTCCAATAAGAAGTGTTATTTTGAATCACCCGGTATTTCGGTAGCTGTCACTTTTGAAGCTTTTATTCTTTGACATTTGACAAGTAGAAACTACGCCATTACTAAAAATGGAACGATACACGTTTCAGCAAAGCATCTGGGGCTCGGAAAAACTAAGAGTTATTGTTGAGAAGCCTCTCCATCCGCATCATCTGACTGTTTGGTGCAGTTTATGGCCCGGCGAGGTCATTGAACCTTACCTTTTCGAAAATGAGGTTGGATCAACAGTTACGGTGTATGGATTGCGCTATCGAGAGATGACTAATGATTTTTTATGGTCGGAGTTGGATGGTTTTGATTTGGACAACGTTTACTTTCAACAAGACGGTGTTACGTGCCACACAAGTAACGAAACCATTGCTCTTTTACAGGAAAAGTTTCCGGACCGTGTTATCTCTCGAAGAGGTGATCACAATTGGCAACCGATATCTTGTGATTTAACACCTTGCGACTTCTTCTTCCTAAGGTCTCCGCCAACAGCACAGCGTCGATTCAAGACCTCTAAGATAGAATTCGTGAGGCTATCGTAAACTTAGGGCAGCCACTTTGCGATTTGGTTATGGAAAATTTCATGAAAAGGATATGGTCCTGTAAGCGTGGTCGTGGTGGCCATTTGGCTGATGAAATAAACATCCGATCATTTCTCTCAAAAAAATGAAAATTTTCTTTGAATACCAAAATAACACCTCCTGTTGGCAAACCCGTACATCGTTGAGTAAAATCGACGATAATGTTAAATTTTACCACAATCATATGAAATATGTCACTTCTTTAGGAGGCTTAGCATCCTCAACTAAAAGAAAAAATATTTTGGTCGAAATTCAAATTTTGCAAAAGGGTATTTTTAAATATATATTAAAAACAAACTTTGTTTAGTTCAAGCCATAATAAAGCTAAGAAACCACAATTAAAAATAATAAATAATTTCGAGAGCAAAATCTCTTGAAATGTGAGAGAGACAGTTCGTCAAACCATTTCAATCAACTTCTTAAATCTTATTTATATTTATATACTCTAATGTATACTCTATTGTATATTATATATTATATACTCTATTGTATATTAAATGAAATAGATACGAATTTGGGCAGATATGTGTTAATCTCCCCAAATATCTAACATAATCGTTGAAGATAGTATCTGAGAGAATCTTAATATCTGAGAGAATGTATAATATAAATACTTTGGGGATGAGGTCTAAAACTTAAGTTATAGAACAGACAGTCGAATAGGGGAATATTTCTAGGACTTATCCTGTAACAGTTCATTTTCCGTATACTCATGTTTTGGCGTGTATTTTTTTCTGTAGCATTTCTGTCCAATTTTGTCCAAGTATAAATCTATGATTGCATTAGTGGATTTTTAGGGAAATGTTTAGGGTAGTTTTTTAAAGTGACAACTCATATTTCTAGGAAGCAATTTTTTTAAATATGTTATGAAAACTAATTTGAATGATGCAAATGATGTTACTGGCGCCGAGTTTAATACAAGATATGTGTTTCAAAGCCAAAGTTTTCAAGCTAGTTTTACAAAAAATGAGCGCTGCAGCGTCAACTTCCTCCCAATGTGCATAATTTTGGCATCGTTCGACCGGAATTGATGATTTATTTCTGCAGAGTGGCTGGAAATTATTTGTTTGTATTGACCGCAATCCAACCCAATGTGTATGCCAAAGTAATACTTGAAAATTTGCATTTACACACAAGACCTCCAAATACTGAAATTCGAGGGTAAATGAGTACATTCTGCTCTATCTCTCCACCAAATTCTTTGGTACATTCAAATACTAAACTGTCTATATATTTATATTGTCCATAAATGCAATTATTAAATTAATGTTCGTGAGAGTATTTTCTTTGTCACGTAAATGAAGATTCAAATAAATCCCGGCAAATATGCCGTAAGACCACGAACACCACCCCCTCCCACATTTACTAATAGAACTTTAGCTAATCACTTGACGTCTTTGTTTAATACTTTATGCGAAATTTATCATCATAATCTGCACATTTCGGCTAAATTGACAAAAAAGCGACCCCGTCGTAATTGCAAAGAAAAATCTCATAAAGATTATCAATTTTCATTAACATCAAAAGTGATGAGTTTTTCTTTTAAGTGTAATTATAACGAGACAGAGGCGGCGCGTCGACGCAGCCAGTAACAGAGCTGTTACAAAGTTCATGTTGACTTTGTAATTACAAATAGACAAACACCCACGCCCATCCCACACACCCATCCACCCACACACACACACACTCTTAAAACTTAAATTGCACTTCATATGCAAAGTATAATAACAATAATTACCGAGTGAGTATGGGTGTGTGTTTGACTGTGTGTGTGTGCTAATGCTCGCGGATGCCTTACATACGACGGCAATGAAGATTTTATGTATTTTTGACAGCGACAAAGACCCAAACAAAAAGTGCATTTAAAGGTTTCTGCACAACTTTCAACATGTCACGTTGTTGCTGTGTTGTCGCGGTGGCTGTTTCGGCATTCGAAAGATTTCGTTCAGAGGTACAGTGAGTGGTTGGGCGATGACGAATTCCCGGAGTGTAGACGCAAAAATGTGAAGAGCGAACAGAACGATTGGCATGTGCAGCGAAACGGGTAAAAAGATCGGCACAAAATAAACAGTTCGAGCCTCGTACTACACAGTTAAATGGAAATGCAAATTTTTCCATCGCCATACATGCATCGAATAACTACGAGGGAGATATGTTAAGCGTCAGGAAGGAATCTGTGAAGCCTTTTAAGGGAATCTAAATTTGGAGATGCGATGGTCAAGGCGTGAACAAGACTATAAATTGGAGGATTAGATATCTCGCGTGGGATAGGATAATCACAAAAATACAACAGCATCAGTATAATTTTTCCTCATGCATCGAGAGTGGTTGAACGAAAAGGCAAACAGAGACTGGTCTTACTGCTAACCCAAATATATGAAGGTTGTCGGTACCTTTTACATGGCTATGTCATTGAAGGTGTTAATCGACCCGCTACGACGTGACTTTCACATCGGATAAGAGTGTTATATACTACCAATCTGAGAACCGGTTTCGGAAGGTATAAATTGGACAATTACGATGTCTGATTTCAGCTTCATTCTTCCCTATTATGTATGAAGAACATTTAAAGCAATCATATTTGCATACGATTTACACACATTTTAATGTAATTACCTAAATTTCTGGCCACATACAGTTTGTGTTTACCACCTTGGCGTATGAGTGGTATTAGTATTAAAAAAAATTGAATAAATAAAGGCTTTAAATCTTAAAATATTAGTCTGACACATGTTCTGTGAACAAAATTTTTAAAATTGTGTATAAATTTAAAAAAAATAAAGTAAAACTAAAGTTAATGTGGTATTCATTTATTGATGCAATTTTAAAGAGACGTACCGGTTAAGGAGCTATTATAGCTCAAGCGACTCGTTGCTGATTTAATATTACTAGGATTTAATATTAGATTTAATATTACCTAGGATAATTGTGTGGGAGGTACCAGAAGGGGCGTGGCTAAAGCGTAAATATTTTTTAGGTATACAGGGTTTATAAAAACATTTTCAAATTTCTAAGTGCAAATGATTTGGATTTGTTATGTCGGTTTTATTGTAACCAAAGTTTACGCCACTTTGTGTGGGAGGTACCAGAAGGGTTGTGGGAATTTCACCCATATTCTATGTGATTGTAACCACTAAAAAAATCATTGCTAAATATCAAATTTCACAGTATTCCGATCATCCGTAAAGAAGTTATAACAGCTTTAATTTTACTTACTTTTGCGTGATTTGTGTGAGAGGTACTGGAAGGGGCGTGGCAAAACCCGTTATATTTAGTACACTTAAAGTTATTATAGAAAAATTATCAAATGGCAAAATATAGCTGATTCCAATTATCGGTGTGGAAGTTATATGGGTTTTAATTTAACTGGACTATAGGCTATTTGTGTGGGAGGTACTAGAAGGGGAGTGACAATTTCGTCGATCTTCGAACTTAAACTAAGTTTGGGAAAAATATTGTCATGTGCATAGTTTGAATCGATTCATTAACACCTTTCGAGAATTATCGTGTACACCAGCCAACCAGACGGACGGACGGACGTGGCTCAAGCCCCTTAAAAAGTCGTGAAACGGATTTGGTCCAAACATACTTAGGGTCTTAAGTCACTCCTTCAATGCGTTACACTTTTTTCTGTCTTCAACTTTTGTAAAATATATTTTATTCATAGTCAGCAGTGTCAGTGACATACTAAAACAATTATAAACGTAATTGCTGTCGAAATTAAAAATATAAAATCAATTAAAATAAAATAAAAATAAATCAAATAAAATTAAAATCATATATGCGAAAGAAGTCAATCAAAATTCCATTATGGAAATTTATACGTTAAATTGCAGTTTACTAAATTAACATGTCTAAAACATACATATTATTTAGATTTAAAGAGATTATAATAAGTAAGTAAGTTTCAGTCGGATAAACCGACTTATATACCCTCAATCTCAGAGAAGATGTATATGGAAGGACTTAAATTTGACTTAGTGACATATTATGTGTGTGGCCCAATTGGACCCAACTCCAAATTCGTAAATAACTGTAAAAACATGATCAATTTAATTTGTATCAAACGCCCATAAAAGCATTATCCGTGTATAAGTTATAAAATCTTTAATTTTAGTAGATTGGCTTGCAATTTAGACCGAAGATGGTTAAGTTTGGGAAAAATATTAGCATGTGCAAAGGTCCTGATTCCTTAGCTCCTTTAGAGAGTTATCGTGTACACCAGTCAGCCAGACAGACGTGCATGACTCAAACAACATAAGAAGTTGGAAACGGATTTGGTCCAAACATAATTGGGGTCTTAAGTCACTCATTCACTACTCAGCCAACACTGGATGAAACCAAGATACACCGAAAGATTTGAAAATGCTAATTCGAATGAACTGACCGATTTACTTTCTACAAAAAAGGAAGATATTTCAACGGCTAGTATTTTGGAGCCTCAACTAATGCCTTTGACTAATGTTTTTTATAAATATGCAGAACACTCCATCTACTAGAATCTGTTGGCCGGACTATGGTATTGTTTGTGTTGTACAAAACTTAGTTTATATATATATATAAATCAGTTAAAATTTAGTGTACCACGCCAAATTTTAGCAAACAATAAATTCTAGATTTTCAAATTATATAAAAGCCGTGGAAAGTTAAATCTGATCGCAATCAAGTACAGCTTAGGATGGACATTTAACTTTTGCTTGAACGTCGGTTCCCAAATAGCCCACATAGTTCTCATATTGTATTGATTTCCATACATCCCTCGTATGTTTGCATAACAGCATGTCTACATTTGTGTGTACGAATGTAAACTCGTGCCATTGTGCCGCACAGTGTGGAGAACGCTTTGATTTATACATAGACACGCGTTGTCATCCCAAACATGTTGATGGTTGGTTTGTTGTCGCTGTTGTTGGCACTGCTGGAGATGTTGACGTTGGCGACGGATGAGGATCTGAATGTGGATGTGGCTGTTTGGATTTTTGTGAATTTTCCATAACAAATCAAATATGGCGTGACTCGATTCATATTAAAATTTCTAACATCTAAACATGAGTGGAATTCACAGTTTTTTTTCGCTCTCTTTGTTTTGCTTCTGCATCTCTGCGTTTCGTTTGTGAATTGAATTCATAGTAGTCGAAGTCATAGTCGTAGCCATAGTCAGAGTGACAGAATCGCACCCGCATCCTTGTAGTCATATTGGCCATGGCACGGTCTCTGGCATTCTCAGTGGCAGTGCTGGCAGCGGTCGTGGCAGTCGTCGTAGTAAATGTTTGTGTTGTTTTAGGTTTCGTACTTCATTCATATTATTGCCGCAACTCAAATAATGATTGGTATGTATTTGATGTTATAGGGAATGATTTAAGTAAATTTTCACAGAACGACTAAATCCGCATCTCCCCGCGCCACCCTCAACCACATGCAAAAAACCCAAAACTAATATTTGGCGAAGCTGCTTTGCATGGGAATGTCCTCGTATACAATTCAAATATTTTTGAATGAATTACTAGATCCTGCAAAACTGAAGAGCCAATAACACAACAACTACTACAATATGAGAAGCGTACAGTGGTTTGTTGCTAGCATTCGTTTGGTTTTGTGGAGAGTTCTTTGGAAAGTTCTAAATACACTTTATTGGGACACCATGAGAATAGAAAAAACAAGGAAACAGTTGGGATGGATCGACTATTTGAAACCTTCAACTCTCTGTCGGAAACATTCGAAATCTGGTTACAATTTAGTGGAAAAATTATAATGTTGATGTTTCTACACCAGTTCCAAGTGTAATTCAGAAAACGTAATCAATTGTAATTCAGAAAACATCATTTGAAATACAGAAATTCCAATTGAAACGCAATTTCTGAAAATCAAATGACGAGATCTGAATATCAAATGGAATTTCTGAATATCAATTGATAAGTTCTGAATTACAAATGGAATTTCTGAATTACAATTGATCTTTTCTGAACTACATTTGTAAATGGTGTAGTGGTCAACATAATGTCCTGTGGTGAGAATGTGTCAAAAGTTCATTAGTAAATAAATTTAGATATCCGAATCTGGACTAAACCTTCAGATCTTTCTCAGAGATACTTCGCATAAATGAACAAAATACATGGTCTCCCGTTTCACAAGATTTTAACGATATCTACTCCTATAATACTTGTGGTTATACTGTCGCAGCTAGCACATCTGTGTTATAAGTAAAGCCCGTAGAATAGGTTAAGGCTCTGACCATTATTCTTTTGTCCATTTAGTTCACTGTACTCAACTAAATTAAATGCGAAACTTCAACTGTGAGTACTGTGCTTAAACTATACGAAGTTAATTTTCTTATGTTCGCCACAAACACAAAGCAATACAAATATAAAACTTAAGTACACCAAAATTAAACCTTTTAATCCCACTTACAAGGACTGCAACAGAACAAGGATAAATGATAATAACAGAGACTGTTATTAAACATGTAAAACAACTATAAAATGAAAGCGAAAACAAAAACAAAACATAAACACACGCCTCACCTCGCAACACCAACCAACCGTCGAACACACGCCCACCCACCATCAGACCACCCTCTAAATACCGGCAACACCCAAACAGACGACTGAAATATGAAAACAAGTCCTTAATGTTGGTTATGTTGTTATGGCTGGAATGGAATTTCAAGTAGATCTCTCTGGTACACAAATACAAACACCCACACACATACACAAATACAGATTCACCGCCACAGTCATAGAAGAGCACAACTCTTTTTTGCTTTTGCTTTTTGATTGTAAGCTTTTGATGTCTGTGATTGTGATAACAAAAGCAGCAGCAGCACAAGCACCAGCCACAACTACAACAACCTCAACAACAACAACAACGAAAAATCAGCGGAATGAAATAGAGGAATGAGAATGGGTTCGAATGTCATGAACGACAAATACCACTCTGATTTCTGATGATGATGAAGATGGCAGTGGCAGTAGTGGCGAGCACAGTGTTACGATTTCATGCAGCAATTTATCTGATAAGAATTATAGAATTCAGAAATCTTGTTTAAATTTGGCACATCACGCTATATTTTACTTAAGAATACAAGCAGTCAAGTTACTATATATTTGGCTAAGGATGAACCAGTTTTGATTTTAACTTTCTATATTAGACTGAATCATTCTGTGGTCACCTCCCAGAAATGATGAGTGGTTTAATGTTAATCTGCTCAATATTTCTAGTCCTCCATGAGCTAAATGCTCATTAAAATAGCTCTAAAAATCATGTTTTTACAAGTATTTGAGCAAAAAGAAACGAGACCCATTATTTAATATGCTTTTTGCGCTCTAGAAACTATATATTTAAACAGATATTCTTCAAATTAGGCAAAACACATCATATTTCTAATTTGAACATATGGTTCACCAGTGGTCTCAGGTGTTAAGATAACCCTCATACAAATGTCCTTCCCGATTAAATTAATGGTGTAGAAAGTGCAAGAGAGTCGACTCCGCCCGACTTTAGCCTTTCCTTACTTGTTTACGTTCCATTTTTGTCCAATTATTTCAGAATTAATAGATCTTTGAAAGCAATTTAAATATATTTTTTATACCTTACACCACAGGGTATAATGTCTTTGTGCATTTGTTTGTAACACCCAAAAGGGAGACCCGTAGTTTATTATACCGATCACATAATATCAATTTTTGAATCGATTTAGCCATGTCCGTCCGTCTGTGTGTCCATCTATTCTTGTAATCACGATTCAGGTCGCAATTATTGTCCCATTCTAACGAAACTTGACTTTAATTTGAAACAAATCGGTTCAGATTTAGATATAGCCCCCATAGAAATGTAGCTGCCAATTTGACTTTTTCTGCCTAGAAGCCACATAATTAAAATGATTTTCATAAAATTTTCCGCAACACCTTATATCTAAGCTGAAATTATTTGTGGTGAAAATGGGTCAAATCGGTTAAGATTTAGATATAGCCACCAAACAAATTTCGCTTTCCATTTCTCTTTCCACACCAGAAACCACATATTTTAACATGAAAATATACATTGCGAAAGTGGGTCTCATCGGTCTATGATATAGAGCACATGCTGAAATCCTCACCTCTTAGAATAAGTCATATCTCGTACTATTTTTTGTAAATTTTCAAAGTGACAAATAAAAACCCATATTTCTTTGAAACATTTTATTCAAGATGTGACAAAAGTAATTATTTTACTGTATTTCTTAAATAAAAAAACAAATTTGACAAGCAGAACCACCGTTTTTTATTAAAAAAATCCATTTTCAAATGTTACGTAAATAATGAATATCGAAAATATAGAGTTAATATCCATTTTATGAAAGTATATAGTTTCATATAATAAATGTTTTTCAGAACATACAACATTCGAATGCTGTTTATTTTTTTTTTTTTTTCAAAATACTCCAGCAAATTACGACACAGTTTTCAGTCAGTCGGTTTTAAAAAACCACTAAACTCACATAAATATTTAATAATTCGGCCATTAAGTTTTTTTAAAACAAAAACAGTAAAGTTAAGTAGTTAAAGCGTTCCAAAGTCTATTAATTCGGAAAAAATATACTAAAAATAGCATTCCCTAACTTTTTTTACTGAATATGATATTTGACAACAGCAAAACTAAACCCGGAGTCGCAACATTTCCAGACTCTACAGCCGAGGACCTGTAATATATTTTAATTGGCTAGTATTATTAATTATCGCTGCACAGTGGTTCATAATCAAAAATCGTGGGGAAAAATTCAATAACTTTTGTTCTAGTAAATATTTTTGAAATTAGACAAGGACCCAAGTATTCTGCTGAGATATTAACAATCGGATATATTTTTTTCGTTTGCTTTGATTTAGTCTTTAATCAAAATTTGATTGGAACAGGGATATTCTTCTAGTTCAATACCATTTTGCATCTATATTTAATAGAATGCAAATTTATAGCCAGGAGAATATCGCAGTTCAAATCAAGAAAAGTAAAATTTTTATTTTTTTTATTTTTTTTAACATTATTTTACGGATTTGTTCATGCACAGAACTAATTTCATTTTATATTCGTATTACAGATTTTCACATTTTTAAAATTTTGGAAGTTTGTTTCTCGTCTTTGTCGAACTGTTTCTCTCACATTTTAAGAGATTGCACACTCGAATTTGATTTATTAGATATACTAGCTTTATTATGGCATTCTAGATATGTGTTATAAACATATTTAGATGGTTTTAAGGGTGTCCCATTTTTGTTTGCCTGCGTTAAAATGCGCTCCTGGAAGATAGGATGGACTTAGTGCAAAAAGTCAGATTTTAATTCCAAAACGGGAATTACTTATTTTTTCTCATAAACTTTTTGAAAAGTAAGTACTTTTTAGTACATATTAGGTGCAATAAGGATACGAACATCATCTTGTGGCATACGAACATAATATGTGACATAAGAATAATTGTACAGTAGACTTCAAGATAAAAACAAGACAAAACTGAGCATTGGTTTCCAAAATATCTTCGATTACATATTGTGACCCATAGTAACCGAAAAACAACTTAGGTTATTGAATGAACATTTTTTGATAAATAAATCATTTAAAACCAAATTAGTCTGACAGCAGTGCGAATGAGTAATATTATCCCATATAAAGAACACATATACGCCAAATGTACCCAGTAAAAGAAATGGAGTTACTTCCAAATTATGGTATGCAACCGATTACATTTTATTCGATTAATCGAACAGTTTTGTTCAAATATTTACTCGAATAATCAAAAGTTAATGATTTTCCAATAACGAATAATATGTGCCGAATATTCGATTATCGATATTATTTCGAGTTGTTGTACAGAAATCTTTATCCGGTTTGTATTTATAAATTAAAAAAAGTATAATTGGGTAGGTTAGATATACCTGAAAATTAAATTTATCGAATAATGTAAATGAAATTATCAATTAAGAAGAAGTGTATTTTCAGATTACTCTTAATTTCTCCTTTAAAATTATATATACATATAGCTTATAATACAGATTCAGAGTCAGATGGTTTGATGGTTATTATAGATATTTTTTAAATATTGTTTTCTTTATAAATAATTGAAAGTGCAGATTACCTTAAACTATTCGCGCCTATATGTCGCATATTAATTATGCTTTAGTGAATTTTAGTGGAAATTCGGGTAAGGTATAATTTTTGAGTTAGTTTACTGAAATTCCGTGTCATGCAATTAATTAATGCCATGTAATCATTTTGGACTATTAGGCTTACATATTATAAATAAAAATTGAATTGAAATTTAAGAAGAACTTCAACAGCAATTTCACAAATGTAGTTCTGAATGGCATATGACCAAAGTATTAATTTCCTCCTTTCCATTAACAAACAAAGTAAGGAAGGGACTTTATCGAATTAGCTGGAATTCGAATGTCTTATATTCTAATATATCTAAAAATCAGTTAAAGCGATCACTAACCAAACAACACAAAAACTAAGAATTTATATACATATATATTTATGTACATATTAGGTTTAAATTACCCTACAAACATTTGGACGATATATCACCAGGAAGATATTGCGGCAATAAAAAAATAAAATAAAATAAATAATAATAAAAATAAAAAAAAAGTTTTGTGTGTTCTCCTCACCTTTTATCATCTGGCTCTCGCACTAAATTAACAAATGACTTTCTGATTCTTATTGTGAGTTTATTTGAGCTCAGTTATCCCAGAAAAAGTATCTGAACATATATTTTTGAATATATATATATATTTACATATATTTATTTGAAGAATTGCGGGTTAGAGGGTTAAGCATTTACCTTGAAAGTGATGCTTCGTCTTCAGATTATAGTGGAATATATTTTTTATAATTTCCTAATTTTATAATATCATTTTTGGAATTAAAATAATTTTGAAAAATGCCCACAGTTTCATTAACTTTTCCAACTCAACACTAATAAACAATTTTACTACGCATTACTAAAATCTAATAGAAGCGACCATGGCAAAAACTGAAAACACTCGCAACACAGTGCGGCGCGGTTGGTGGTGATGACGTGGCAGAGAGGTTTCACTACAAGTGGGAATCAAAGACAACTAGCTGGCTGGCTGGTTGGTTGGATGAATGAATGAACGAATGTATGAATGACATAGCGTGGATGTTTTTGATGTGTTTATAATTGCATTTTTACAAGTACTTCAATATTGTACAAATAATGGCAGAGAAATATGTTACACATTTAAGCGTTTCGATGTCATTGTCATATTTACCCCTAAACGGAATGCTCGCAACACCACTCCAACGGCCCGCCTCCCCCTCTACGTACGGTTGGCTGTCTGACTGTCTCATCCTAGCAACGACAACATTATCACAATCATCATTTGCCACCAAAATAACATCATCACATTTACAAAATTAAGATACTCAGATAGCTGTCAATTGCTGGGAAGCGTTTACAACAAATCCTCACGATCAGAACAATGGGAACAAACGACGGCATTGAATTAAAATAAGCACAACATCAGTTGATAGTTTTACACGAGAATACCCAAAAGGACAGCAATTAATTGAGTGAGTCCTGATGTTATTGCGAGCAATTTGTTGGAATTGCATGAAACAATTTCGTTCGACAATTGTTGTTCATATGTTGCGGTGAATTGGAGATGTAGAGAGTTGGATCTAAGGAAGGACGAATAAGGAAGAATTGGCATGTCTAATGGAAGAGTCATGGACAAAAACCATTTTGCCTGCTTCTTCATGCGTATCAGCATATCCTGATAGATTCTGGTAGTAGTGTACAATTCTGTCAAGCCAAAATAAAAATTCTAAAATTTAGAAGTTTATGACAGTTAACGGATCACGAGAATAATGCAAAACGCAATACAAATATTTTTACCTAAACCTGAGAAAATCAACCGGGAGAGATTGTGTGTATAATTTGGCAAATAGTAATATTTTAAATGAATTAATATCGATGCGAGATGTCAAAGAAATTCCAATATTAAGTTTTCAAAGCTATGTATGTATATCTTAATAATTATTATCGTCTAGGTTTGCTATACTTTTGTTTTATCAAGTCCTGTAGCATACTCCTCATGTGATTTCATCAATTCACATAAATTTCACTGTTATTGTTTGATAAGATCTCGACGTGAATCCAAATAGCTTTCCACCAACAATTGCTATTGTTTATTTATTTGAAATTAACACCTAAAGTGTTTCCTTTTTTCGAATAACGTCAATTTCGCGGCAAAAACAAACAGCACTTTAAATGTAAATTTTTAGCTTTTTGCTGTCCACTTGAACGGGAAACGAGTCGGTGGTGGTGTTACAGTATTTATTGAAATATTTTTAAATGAAAAAGTTAATTTTTTATTCGTAACCGCGTGTCTATTAGAGTGGGCCGTGAAAAGGAGTTGCTGAGTGAAAAAGTTTTATTACATTTATGACGACTTCCGTCCATTTAGAGTAAAAGTCGGGATACAAATTGAATATTCTGTAACATATCGTGATAAAGTTCAAACTGAGCAGTATTTGAAATCCGATGTCATACGCAATATTACTGCCAGATTGACCTTTCTTTTGTGGAAATAGATCAAATTGTTACTGGGAAAATTTGCATGATGTAGTGCTTGCTAATGCGGATAACAGAAAATGACTAATAGTTTGTTTCAAATGCATAATTGGGTCATAGTTCCTCATCGAATAATGCTCAATTTTAATAAAAAGATTTGGATATGGACTTAAATGTTACCAGTAGTACATCAGCTGATAGAAGAGATATATAAAGATTGCTAATTTGTAATATCAGTTATTTATATATCGTCACATGAAATGCGATATGATGTAACATAACTTTTCATAATTTCACACGAGAAGCCAAATACAAAGTAACCAGGAATCCATTATTATTACAACTTTAATTTTCAGGGTACTTTCAATCACACTGAAATTAAATTAAACAGTAGATCGTATTTTATCACTGCAGGATGGAGCCAAACTATAATTTGAGAGGCAAAATTTGTATTTGTAAGTAACGTATTTTCAGAAAGTAATAATGGTAAGTTTAAAGTGGCAAAGCATAAATATTAGGAACCACATTTTGTATACCCTCCACCTCCAGGATGGGGGTATATTCACTTTGTCATTCCGTTTGTAACACCTTTAAATATTCATCGGAGACCCCATAAAGTATATATATTCTGGGTCGTGGTAAAATCCGTCCGTCTGTCTGTTGAAAGCCCGCTAGCTTCCGAACGAAGTGATCTAGGAGGTTCAAATTTTCCCTAAATGTGTCTAATGGTTGCAGATCGGTTGGGATTGAAAGTGGGCGAAATCGGCCCATAGGGAAAAATCTTTCCCTCACAAGGACTGAAAATACCCCTAATATTTAGAGTATTTCAGCATGATTTTTGAATATGTCTACTTGTATTTACTTGATATTTGGAATGCACATTCCCCTTCTAGCATAAAAGTGCACCATATAGTGATTCCTATTCGTAGTGGGTGAAATGGGGCAAAACGGGATAAAAATGGTACCTATCAAACGACAACAGCTAGAAACACGAAATTCGGTGTGTACATTCGTCTTATTGAATATATACATAATATACACGAAAAATAAAAGGTTTTTCCAAATTCATACTTTCAAGGGATATAATGGGTACAGAGGGTGAAGTATTATTTTTATATATATAGTGTAAACGCATTGGTAGCCTTGGTATTTATCTATAAAATTATTTTTTCAATATTTTTATATGTTTTATTAAAAAATGGTATTTTCCTTCTACGAAAATCGAAAGCCTCTGTGGAATGCAGTCCATGGTGTAGGGTATATAAAGCTCGGTCCGGCCGAACTTAACGCCTATTTTACTTTTTCTTGTTTCCTTTCTGATATTTCAACCTGAAGTAATAACGAAAACAAATATGTTGTAAAACGAAAAGGCACAAGCTACAAAATATTCTGTAGATTAGAAAATACTAACACCGATATGTAAATTAATGAAAAATTAAAAAAAAATAATATGCAATGCACTGTGATAAATTGTGTTGTGTTTTTCGTGTATGTTTACGAGTCGCTCCTTTATTTCCTTTGTTTATCCAGACGTATCCATTGAATCATATATACATAAAGGTCCAATTTAATATGGTGGTAGAATAGCCAGCAGCCATAAATTATGAAAAGTTCTTATTTAACATTGTATAAAACTTAGAAATTCTGATATTTTAAAATTTCGGTTGGAAAATGATAGAAATGCCATTGATCTC
This sequence comes from Polietes domitor, assembly GCA_947397865.1. Lineage (NCBI taxonomy): Eukaryota > Metazoa > Arthropoda > Insecta > Diptera > Muscidae > Polietes > Polietes domitor. The sequence continues at coordinate 276,291,325 of OX377618.1, forward strand.
CGAAAATTGCACAGCAGTGTTTATAATTAACGTGCGTGGCTGGCTATGTGATAACCTATACCACTCCTTGCACCTATAGCTGATTTTAATATCACTGCGCAGATTTTATACAGTCAATATATAAAGGGTAGTGAAATTGTAAGGGCCAATGTTGATTTTTAATAAAACTCAAATTATTTAGCTAATTATTGTCATTTCTTTATTATGATAATATTGGTATGGTTCAATTATGTATGGAACAAAATATCGGCAAAATGGCCGCCGCGACCTAGGCGGCACTCCTCCATCCGATGGTCCAAATTTCGATGACGCTGAGAAATAATTGAGCTTCTATGCCGTTAATGTGCCGAATTATTTCATCCTTTAGCTCTTGAATTGTTGCTTGCTTATCGACGTACACCTTTTCTTTTAAATAACCCCAAAGAAAGAAGTCCAACGGTGTCAAATCACATGATCTTGGCGGCCATCACGTGAGATAACACTGAATTTGTCGCGCAGAAGAGCCATTATTTTGTTAGTTGTGTCGCAAGTGGCACCGTCCTGTTGAAACCACATATCGTCCACATATCTTCCAATCTCACGATAGCGAAGACCATTCACAGTAACTGCCTGACCGGCCTCATGGAAAAAATACGGCCCCATGATGATAGCCAGGCCACAAACCGCTCCAAACAGTCACTCTTTGTGGATGCATTGGTTTTTCGACAATCACTCTTGAATTATCATTCGCCCAAATGCGGCGTCACTGAAGATAATTTTCTTCGGAGTGCACGATATGCATTTTTATTTGAACGCCCATTTTCATAATATGGCTGAATAACTTTAACCCGTTGCTCGATTGTGTATCTTTCCATGGTTCAAATTGAGTTAGTCTGAAATTGAGAAATGTCAAATGAAATGCAGGAAAAAACTTGACGTTTAGGTGTGGTTCACATTCAACATCGGCCCCTACAATTTAACCAACCTATCTAGTGTAAGATCAATTTTTAAGGCAAAAAGTAAATTTTTGAATTAACATATTTGCAATAAGTAATAATGGCAGTTTATTACCAATATTTTATAAAATACTATACTTTCTACCCGGCGTTGCACGGGTTCATTCTTCCCTATTCCTCTACTTCATATGCTTTTGAAAATAAAAAATGAGTAGTGATTGATAATTTTTAATGTATAGTTTGTGTGGGGAGTACCACGGCCCTTTGTCCTATCATGACCTAGTATAGCCAGAAACAATCCTCTGTCCATTGGTTCTCAATTACTTTGCATTATTTTAATTTTATAAAAATGTATTATAACAACATTTTTATAAAATTAAAAAAAAATAATAAAATGCAATATTCTGTGACAATGCATGTTGTATTTTTCGTGTAAATTTAAAATTTCTTCTTATGTTTATTGCATTAGATCTTTGTCTATCCGTGCATATCCGTTTCACTAAACTTCGAATAAACTAAAAAATCTTCCTGAAATCGTTAGTGTTATATATAAGAAAATTTTTAGTGACACCTATAAGAAATCTTAATACAAAAAAATTTTAAAATTTCGGACCACCTTTAACGTCATAGGGAGGAAGTTGTTGAAAGAACTGGCAACCATCAAGATAGCTGCAATACATTTCAAAGGTCTACTTTAAGTGGAGGTGACAGTAGGTTATTCAACTTTCAAGTTTTGAGAGACAACTTTGGTAATCCCACAAAAAATCAACTACATTCCCACTATTAGTGGACGTGTCAGTAGGTTGATAAACTTAAAATTTAGCTAGACAACAAGTATATGTACAATGGTGTAGCTGCCTCTAATACATTTTGCCTCAAAAACCGGTCATCGGCATTGGATCAAAAAATGGGGCAACGCAGAAAAAATTAATTATATTTTAACCATTTTTGCAATTTCGTTAATTGACTCATTTTTTGGCAATAGCAGTCTAAAATGACAATGATGTGTATATGGGTGTAACTCTCAGCTCCCTGCTAACGAGCTGGGGTCTGATGTCATTCCTTCTGTGTTACATTTGGCCTCAAACTGAAGAAAGAGTTTTTCATGCATTTGTTTGTGACAACTAAGAGGAAGCAGGATACCGATCGGCTAAAAAAAAATACCGACTGTCTTCTCAGCCATTTAGTAAACAGAGTACAGACTGCAATTATTGTCCAAACGCAATAAAGTTTGGCACAATCGATTTTTTAAGGTCAATTACAGATGCAACTTAATTTAAAGAAGATCCGAATTGACAATTTGCGTTCACGAAACTACATATTTAATCCCTGTCAAACTAGAAACATATACCTAATCATTTTCTGGAATATTTCTAGAGCTTTTTGAACAATTTTTTTTTTTCTTATTTGCTTTAGCATTTTAAATAAATCAAAAATGAGTTGAAATAAAATGTCTAACATTAAATGTGACCCACCCTACTGCACATGCACGTGTTTATTTATATTTAGCCGGATATTGCCATGAATGCATGGGTTCCCGTGCGAGTGTTTCTGATATTGCTTTAATGAATTTATATTTTTGAGGTTTATTTTATATTTTGTTTGTTGCTATTTTTTGGTGATATTTGGGGCGAGTGCATTTGGAGAAAGGATTTTCAGTAAATCACGCATGGATTTATATAATCGGTGGTAAAGCGCGATTACAGCATTTATTGTCCACCAGCTTATTCATTGATGGCCTTTCAGCTGATCGATTTTAATAAACTAAATTTAAACTTCCACATTAAATTTTATGTATGCTTGGATAAATAAATATTAAAATATTCATGTGGAGCATAAATTACTCTAAACAATCGACAACAAATATTGCACATTTTAATAAGAATTTAAAATGTAAAATTAGTTGTTATATTAAATACATATTCATACTCTATTATTTGCATTAATTAGTTAATAATTATACATTTGTTTCTGTGACATGTTTAGAACTTGCTATTGCCATCGGCATTGATTAAGATTACCCCAGCCACACGTTTCAAGTCTCGCAGAAATTCTTAAAATCAAATTAAAATATTTGTAAAGATAGGAAGGCCAATTGCTCTATATTTCACTCAAAACACTTTTCGTGCTGATTGCTAATGAAACAAAAATGCCACACTCAAAAAAATAAAATACGTCTATAGTTGAAAAGAGTAAATAAAACACATTTTTAGTAAATTTTATTTTATTTGAGTATGTACGTATTAAATTCAATTAAAATAGAAACTTAAATTGAATTAAGGCATACTGAGTGCCAGACAGATACCAATTTCCATAATTGTATTTCATTTCATCTGGTGAGCCTTTTCTTCTGAGGGGCTCTACAAATTGGTGGAGATTATATTATATTTCACCATGTTTTCTTATCGTGGGAAGCCTGTCTATGCTTTAATATAGACCCTAATATTAAGGAATAGGCAGAGGGGTTCTACTCTCGCGATATATGTTTGCAGATTATGTAGCTTGATCTTAAAAAATGGACAATTTCAAAAGGCGTCGCTAAATCAAAAGAGGGTCTAGATCCATTATTTCTTAACCTGATACTAATTCATAAAGTCATATTTCACAGAATGCACGATGGGACCAAACACCAATTTGAGAGGCAAAAAGTCCATTTTTGAAGTAAAGTATTTTCAGAAAGAAATAGTGGCAAGTTGTTGCCAACAATTTAAAATGACAAAATATAAGAATTTGGAACCAGATGGCAACGTTTTTAGCCCATGCTGCCTAAGTTACTATTTTTGTCTTGTTTCATTTTTGATATTTTAACCTAAGGTAATAGCGATATCACACTCTAGTCAAACGTAAGGGCACACGCTATTATTTTTTTTTGTGAAATAGAAACTACTAACGCAGATATGTAAATTAATCAAAAATTGACAAAATTGCACAAAACAATGCACTGCGATAAATTGTGTTGTGTTTTTCGTGTATGTTTACGAGTCGTTTCTGTATTTCTTGGAATATAACTTTGTTTATCCTGACGTATCCGCTGAAACATATATATGAAGAGAAAGGTTAAAAGGTGCTATTAAAGATGCCGGTACAATGGCCTGCAGCAAGATGCTATAAGTTATGAAATTTTCTGATTTTAAATTCTATTAAAGTAAAATATTGTAAATTTCGGCTAGAAAATGGTCGAAATGTCATAAAGATCCGCAAATTTTCACAGAAGTGTTCATAATTCATGTATAGCGTCGACTAACAAGGAAGAAAATGTTGGGTATGTCGACTACGCAATACCCTACACCACTCCTTGCACCTATATAAACACGGATTATTAAAACAGTGGGTATAATTTAAACAGTTAATGTAAATTATAAATTCGTATTTAACCAAATATAACGTAAAATGTAAAATTTTTTGTGTGTTATAAATTGTAAGGGCTGGTTAAATTGTAAGGCACATTTTCACCTCAGTGCATTCGTCAGTAAGCAGAATTGCCGCATTTGGGCGAATGATAATCCAAGAGTGATTGTCGAAAAACCAATGCACCCACAAAGAGCGACTGTTTGGTGCGGTTTATGGGCTGTCGACATCACCGGGCCGTATTTTTTCCAAAATGAGGCCCGTCAGGCAGTTACTGTGAATGGTCTTTCCTATCGTGAGATGATAGCGAACTTTTTATGGCCCGAATTGGAAGATATGGATGTGGACGATATGTGGTTTCAACAGAACGGCGCCACTTGCCACACAACTAACGAAACAATGGCGCGACAAACTCAATGACCGTGTTGGCGATGTCAATTTGCCGCCAAGCTTATGTGATTTGACACCGTTGGACTTCTTTCATTGGGGTTATTTGAAAGAAAAGGTGTACGTTGATAAGCCAGCAACAATTCAAGAGCGAAAGGATGAGATAATTCGGCACATTAACGGCATAGAACCTCAATTATTCCTCGAAAATTTGGACCATCGGATGGAGGTGTGCCGCCGAGGTCGCGGCGGCCATTTGGTCGATATTTTGTTTCATACATAATTGAACCATACCAATATTATCATAATTAAAAGAAATGACAAAAATTTCCTAAATAATTTATGTTTTAGTCAAAATCAACATCGGCCCTTTAAATTTAACCACCATTTATGTTACGTTAATCCTATATGTGCCACGATGGGGCCAAATTCTATTTTTTGAGGCTAAAAGTCGATTTTTGAACTAACGCATTTTCAGAAAGTAATAATGACAGCGAAAGAAAGAAATAATAATGGCTGAATTTTAAAATAACCAAAAGTGGTGCCAACTAGTTTTTTGAAAGATTGATCAACTTAAAATGTTGCTAGACAATTGCCTCAAAAAGATTACTACCATCCCATCGTAAATGGGCGTGTCAATAGGTTGAGAAACTTTTTTTATGAACTTTTGTAAGCGGGCGTGGTAACTCAAAATTTTTGTAGACTACTTTGGAAAGTACCATAACTCGAAATTTCAGGAGTGTAGAGGCCTCCAATTCTTTTTTGCATCTAAAACTGGTCAATGCCAGTGACCAGAAGTCAATGTAAACATGAAAACACATTTTTCCAAAATATATTTTTTCTCAAATCCTCTAAAATAAGAATAAGTTTCCCATCTAATTTCATCATTTAACGTGAATCTCTTTCAACCAAACACCCTAAAAATGGGAAAAATAAATTGGGGATCATTTTTTTCAGTAGTTTTTCATTTATTGTTTAGGTATTATTTCATATTGATGCAATCGCCAACAGCAATAAGCCGCAAAACATTTTTTTTGAAAATATTTTCACAAACATTTTATTACCAATGAAGCCGTTAGTGAAATCTTGCTCTTTAAATTTACACATTTTGGCTAAATTTCTATTATTACTTTTTTACCACTTCAGAAAGCTAGCATAAAATTAGCCATTTTTGCGTGTTATAGCAAATACTAGCTTCATTCCATGAACACACCCAATCTTTTAGTATGAAATAGTGTGTAGGATTCGGTGAAGCGGAATTTATTATTCCCATTCATTTCCTCTTAACTCGTTTCTAATACAAATAACAAGACAACTACATTAATTTGTAATACAAATAAGAAACTAATATAAATAACAGTCATGCTATTCCGTTCTATTCTATTTCCATGTAGTATTTCCATACAAGTAAACAATCTAATTTATATAGCAAATCCAATTTAAACAATCAAAATCGAGTGTCGTACACAATTATTACAACAAATAGCAGAGTCGTATTACCTGAGACGGCTTTGGCTGTAGGACCACTCAATGGAAAATTAGTAATTTACGAGTATTAATGTCAAGACAACTGTTTGCCAAATACCAAAACAATTCAATTTATATCAATATTTATTAAGTATTGAACATTTGCAGAACATTGAGAAGCACGTCGAATGTGCCATCCTGGGCGGCATAATAAAAAAGCAAACACTCGTAGACACATTTCAAGATGATAACACTTTGAGATATGAGAGAACAATCCTGTTTACATTGTCACAACCCACTAGAAAACATACAGCGAACACTGGTACCGAAAAAAACAATCACATCGGCAGCAACAAAATAATGTCCTTTTGCAGTTTTGCAAAACAAAAAAACGTACAGACCTAATATCGAACCGAACAAAAGGTATTATGGCCAAACAAATACGTTTGTTGTGTTCTGCTTCTTTTCTTAACCTTCTTTTCAAGGATATTCATGAGGGCCGTTTTGTGGAAAATGTTCTAGAATTGCAGCGTATATGGTTTTCCGTAAATGTGGGCTCGTAAAGACAATTTATTAAAAAGTAAAAAATTAGAAATGAAGATGTCAACTTTACCAAGAAAAAGTAAACAAGATAATAAAATACACCGTCACTTACCCGTAAATTTAAAGTTATTTTATCAACATAGAGTTTACATCAAATGAAAGAGTACAACATGAACATGTTTCATGAACAAATCTATTAGACCAAGAAAATGTTCTTTAGATCATCTTCAATGTGCAAATAATGTTGATTAATTAATTGTTCACTAAGTCCCTCTAGCATTGTTTCAAAAACGATTCAATTGTCAAATCAGAGCAACACTTATATAAATGTTGTTCAGTTTGAGTTGCCATTTGGAGGAGCTAAAGTCGAGTGACGATAATTTGAGCCGGACGTTCGGCCATTGAGAACAGAATCAGCTGGAACTCACTGATGTCTTTAAGGTTAAATTTAACGAATTATTTTTCACTATGGAAGTAATTTAAATGTCAACAGAGCATATTAAAGCATTTATTTGAAACGAATCGTTATATCTCCACTCAAATGTTATCTGTTCTCCTAGTTAGACAGACAACTGTGCGAATGATTAATATTATACTTAGTATGCATCACTTATACGCCACCAATACATTGTCGTCTACATCCATTGATATCTAGCGACGGATATAGAAGTGTGAACTTGTTTCACATCGCCAAAAGACAATACTACCAAAATTATGAGTTCAGAATAAGTTTCCGTGCATTCTTAATGATACTTTTGTAAAACGGCCAATACCGTTATCTTAATATTAGAGATGGGCGCGTGAGTTATATTTGACTCATGTTCACGAACGCTTACGAAGGAAAAAAATTAATCACGCACGAAGATTTTTTTGTTCCTCACGTTCACGCACGCTCACGTGAGTAAAATAAATGAATGTTTTTAATTGAAGTAACACTGAGGGGGTGTCCCATATAAATGTAAAAATATTAAATTTCTAACCTCTATTCTTGGTTAAAATTCATGCTTGATATGGTTTGATAAGACTTGGGACAGATTTTAGTTTCTAGCAGGTTTTTTTTTAAAAAAACATTATAATCCTGAATTTTATTCGAGAAAAACCTGATTTATAAAGGTAATTTTGAACGCGTTCAGCTCACGAACGGACAATGCTAAAAGCGAAATATTGTGGGAGAACACAAAAAATAAACCAATCTTTAATTTTAGTCGGGAACATCCACTACTATTATTTTGAAGCCACACTAATATATATATGTCTACTATTTACTGTGGAAAAGTTCGCATTTTTAAATATGGTTATGGAATGTTATATTAAATACACATAAAACTTTACTTTACTTTAACTTTAGTTGTAGAAAAAACATCAAACCATTCCCCTTTTTGGAAGGTAGTAAAAACATAGCGAATTAACTGCATTTACATGGTACATACACACTTAAAAAATATATAAATATTCCCAAAGTTTTCATTCCACGAAAAGGAATGTATACTGGTAAACTGAATCTAAATATCCAACAAACTGGATAAAAATATGTGTTGGTAAACAAGAAAAACATGTAAAAAAGCGATAAGTTCGGCAGGGCCGAATCTTATATATCCTCCACCACGGAGTGCATTCCATAGTATTAGAAAATTTGCGATAATTTTTGTGCACATCACGATATTTGTTTATATTTCATATAACGAACTTATATGCACTGTTTTACATAAAAAGGTGCATTGTCAGTCGTTATTATGTAGAAACAATTTCCCTTATGCCCGATTTTCCCCATTTTCAATTTCTTGATTCCAGTTACAACTCTATTGCTCGCACCATTTTGATAGGAAAAGTACTAATATTGAAGATAAAAAATGTTTCGCGTTAAACGTAGAGTGTACACACCTAATTTCACTTTTTTAGCTTCAGCCCTTTACTTGTTACCAGGTTAATTCTTTTATTTCTTTTGACCCTAAAAATATGGATTTGGAAATAGTCCTCTTATTTCCTGCGTCTACGCAGTCATGCGAATTTCACGATTATAGGTGCATCCGCTTGAATGGTGGCAAACTTAATCCCTGAAGGATCGACATATCTTTTTATTTTTCGCGTCTATACAGTCAGAGCAAGGTACACGCCGACTTTCGCTATTTTAGTAGCAGCCGTTTTTATCCCCATTCGCCCCATTTTCCGCATAAAAATAAAAATTTTGAAAAATTCCTTTATGTTCCGAAATTCATGATTTCAACTTTAATGGCTTGGTTGGTTCTATTTTTTCCCTCTTTTTTAATTATATCCCTCAAAAGTACGAATTTCGAAAAAATCTTTCAAACCGAATTTCATTATTATATGTCGGAATTTTGCAAACTATTTGCTCAATTTGAAATAACATTTCCGACAATTGCCGTGCAACGGCTCATGTGCAGAATCGTCGTACATGTACGGCTGTGTATGCAAGGACCATGTTCAATTGAGAATGTATAAAAACATCAATTGGAATAAAATAAACTCTTATAAAAATGGATTTTATTTTCAACAAAAACTTCTTCAAATGATCTTTTTTGCTGTATGGATTTAAGTGTAGAACATACATTTATAGTTGTATGCACATGTGTGCATACTTATGCCTACATATGTACATGCCAATCTATGTACATATGTATGTAAGTATTTCAGTGATATTTGGATGTTAGTGCTGATGCCAATTTGTAAATGATATGTCTCTTTTACTCTCGCACATGGTATTTGTATTATACACACATGTATGGACATATGTACATACATGTACATATGTGTTTGTATGGTTATTGATGCCTGATAATTATGTTGCTGACAATGTGATTTCTGCCACATGGTCTGCTTGTATGTTTTGTCTGCTGCCATTGATTTCTCGCCCGATACGACGGCGACAGACGTTGGGAATGCATGACGTCTGTTTGGCTTGTTGTTTTTGCTGGGCTGATTGTCATCGTCATTTGCCTGAGGACACTGAATTATATACGGATGCGTATACCCACATACCTATGTATGCATGTACATATTGCATATCTAAATGTCAGATCTTAGGCACAAATTGTATTTCAAATTAAATACCACAATAATCACTTTGCCATGATACGGATGGAAATTTAATTACGATTAAGTTCCGAAACGCTTACAGGTAAAGATGGTTGGCTGCATTATTGAGACGTAAATTAAATTTGAAATCTGTGCTTTACTCGAATAATGAAGTATTGATAGTTTGAAGGAATTTGGAAATAAATGTACATCTGCCTGAGTCGCCAAAATTCACAATTTAAACAAGTGTAGTTAATTTGTTACTTTTAAGTATTCGCTAAGATTTTCCGATTTGATTGTTCCCGATTTGAAATTCCCAGGAATGCATGTCATCATCGGAAATATTAAATTGGTTATTGTATGGTCAATACGGTCTTCAGCAGAACCCAAAATTAGCAAAAAGGCAAAGTGAGACCTTTATTGTTGCAGCTAAAAGTTGACTGCGCAGTTTCGATGGGCGCTACCCCATCTCGTCAGAACTTTCGCAACGAATGTATGTCTTTGACTTAAATCAGGGTTCATATTAGTACCAGCGGTCACATACGACAAATGAGAAGCGCTGATAAACAAAATATTCCACCGAACTAAGTCGACACACTAAAAATCTCACTTTGCCAATTCAATCTTATGCATGTGCTCGCATCGCTCGCAACAATGCAAAGATTGTTGTTGTACAGTATGTCCTGTCTTCACTGTACCTCGTGTGTATTGTTGTTGTTGTTGCAACAATAAAGGCCTCACATTTGCCTTTTTGCTAATTTTGGGTTCTGCTGAAGACTTCAGCACAACCTTTGGTCTTAAACCAAAATAAATGACAACACATACAACATAACAGACCAACATTACATACAAACAACAAAAATATAAATTTTATAAATACTCTTGTGCGGAAAAGAGTTATCAAGGAGCTTATTATCATATAATTTTAAGGGTACAACAGAATACTTTCCAACTAAAATCTTAAGCCGTTAATCGATGAACGATTATTCTTGAGGACAACCGAGGAATCATAATATTATTTATTAAAAACAAAAGCGAATTTTGTATTCCTTGCTATAGAATCGCATAGAAAAATAAAAATACAAAGTGTTTTTTCAGTTGTCAGAAAAAAAAAACGTTGTCATGAACATCCGGTTTCTACAAGAATAATGGGGTAGACCACCTCAAAAGATGTTTACATATTGGATTATCTCAGGAAGGTTACTAGATTAAATCAATAAAACTGTCCAACAAATTAAGACTTTGAATGGAACAGAATAGCAAACATATAATTCTGAAAGGGCATGAATTGTTTTAGAAACCCTGCTAGAGAAAGTTGAAATAAATGCAATTGCAACCGCGGTTTTTGGATTTTTAGAACAATTGCTGCCTTTTCGCCACTGACTACATATATGTTCCAAGCTACATTGATTATTAATACACATGCAAAAAATTAGGCGCATCCGCGAATTTTGGATTTTTGTAAGTTACAAGGGACATTGGTTTTTAATACACATACAAACAACCAACCGGATCCTTTGGATAGATCGCAAATTATTTTAGCCATATTTCCCACGAGAATACATTTTTTGCAAAAATATTCAATTTGTATTTTTTGTTTACCGTGCTCATTTTTTGTCGAAAAAATCGATCTATCAACAAACATGGACCCATTTTTTATTTTTGTTTTTTTGTGCACAATTTTGCAATTTATTTACAACATTGGTGTCTGTGGTGACCCCCACTGAAATTTTCCGGTAACATTTTTCGTAGATTATTTGAAAGCTTAAATTTCCTTTTTGAAAGCACCTTTCTTGAATTTCTGAAAAATTGACCATAAAGAGAGGACTTAGAGGGATAAAATCTTCCACAAAAATAATGCTCATAAGATTCCACAATACAGTTCTGACAATAAGAATTCTCTCAGACATTAACTTACAACACTTTCTTCGCTTAATATAATCCGTCCTTTAACCAGAAATGAAAAATTTGACCCGCTATAAAAAGAAACTCATACCAGCTCTACTCAACATGCCCTTTCAGGATTATGGGTTCCAAAAATGCTGTTGGAAGGTGTAATTATTTGTTAAATTTGGTTCATTTTATGATGTTTATTGCTCATAAATGGACAAACTATTTTCGATTTTATGCAAATAAGTGTACCAACCAAGCAATTAAAATTTAAACGAGAACTATTCAAATCGCAAAGCTAGTCAAACTGATTTTGTGTTGACTATGTCCCTTAAAATCTTTCAAACTCTGTACAAGGCAAAATGTCAATTTTTGGAGTACCGTATTTTCAGAAAGTAATAATGACACTTTGTTGCCAACACTTTAAAATGACAAAATAAAAAAAATTTGGAACTATGTGGCAACTCGTTTTTACGAACAATGTCGCCAAAGTTATTATTTTTTCTCTTGTTCCATTTTTGATATTTCAATCTAAAGTAATAACGAAAACACATCTGTTGTAAAAAGAAGAGACACAAGCTACTAATTTTTTGGTAAATTAGGAAATACTAACACAGATATGTAAAATAATGTTAAAAAATTGTAACAATGTTATTGCAAAAAGCAATGCACTGTGTGTTGTGTTTTTAGTGTATATTTGTGAGTCTTTTTTCCTGTATTTCTTCGAACAAAACTTTGTTTATCCGGACGTATCCGATGAACCACATATATATGAGATGAAGGGTTAAAAGGTAAACTTTAATATGGCGGTAGAATGGGCTGCAGCAAACTGCCATAAATTATGAAAATTTCTGATTTAAAAAATAAATAAATTTAAATAAAAAATACAGATTTTGTAAAATTTGATCTTCGCGAAATGTTACGGAAGTGTTTATAATTAATGTATTAATTAACAAGTAAGAAAACGCTAAAAGCAGGCGTGACAGACTATGTAATATCCTACATCTATGTCATATCCTAGATTATACAGTCCATCTATCCAGTGGGCCATTTACCAATTTTCGAGGCAAAAAGTCAATTTTTGAACTATCGCATATTAAATAAGTCAACATTTTAAAATTACCAAAAATGGAAAATTGGAACCAGGTAAATAATCTTTGAATACTTTTCAAAGATCTACCTGTAAGTGGGTGTGGTAGTAGATTGATCGACTTAAAAAATAGGCAGTAGTTAGACAACAACTTTTGAAAACATCATAAGTAAAGAGTGATTTTTTTGAGGTTAGGATTTTCATGCATTAGTATTTGACAGATCACGTGGGATTTCAGACATGGTGTCAAAGAGAAAGATGCTCAGTATGCTTTGACATTTCATCATGAATCGTCTTACAAACGAACAACGCTTGCAAATTATTGAATTTTATTATCAAAATGCGTGCTCTGTTAAGAAAGTTCATTGCGCGCTTCCATTTTATGGTCAGTTTAATCGACCCACTGAAGCGGCTATTCGGGCTATTGTGACTAAATTTCGCACCAAATTTACATTGTTGGACATTAAACCACCAACACGCTTACGTAGAGTGCGAACTGAAGAAAATATCGCAGCTGTATCGGCCAGTGTTAATGATGACCACCAATTTTCGATTCGTCGCCGTTCGCACCAATTGGGTCTCTGTTACTCAAAAACGTGGAAATGCCAAAATTGGACTAAGCGGATGGACCACCTAAGACGCAGCCGCGGTCAACATTTAAATGAAATTATCTTCAAAAAGTAAATGTCATGGACCAATCTAACGTTTCAAATAAAGAACCGATGAGATTTTGCAAATTTTATGCGTTTTTTTTTTAAAAAAGTTATCAAGCTCTTAAAAAATCACCCGATATATGTACGCAATTTAAAATATCTATCTGTTTCCTAAGGTATTTTGACTCAAAAAACAAACTACCATTCCATTGTAAATGGGCGTGGCAGTAAGTTGAGAAACTTAATTTTCTCCTAAACAGTTTTTGTGAAAGTTCTACTCTTTGCTAAGATATTTTCTCTCAAAAAATCGACTACCATCCCAATGTAAGTGGGCGTGGCAACTAAATTCTTAAAAACGACATTGGTAATCACCATAACTACGAACTTTCAAAGGTGTAGCTGCCTCCAATTCTTGTTTGCCTCTAAAAATGGTCATCAGCCTCACCGTACATTGAAAGCTGCAGTAGTTTACATTTTCCGAATCAAATCCAAATTTTAAAGAAAAAATATTCTTGAACTTAATATAAAATATTCAGAGCAATTAAAATAGTAAACCCGCTAACAGTGGTATACAGTGTTTGATGAACAAGAATGCACATAAACATAGCTTTGAAAATGGAATTTAATTACTATTTGGTCAAACTTTAATTCGAAATTGTCATATTTCACCCGTATGTACGTGTAGCGGCCATAAAGTGTTCCATGAATCCCATTTAGCTTTAACTATTTAGCATGGAACATGGCACCGAAAAAGATAATCGAAAAATGACTATTTCTCCCGCATAGCACTTGACAGCATTCAGCAACATTTCCGGAGTCGGGCAGCGACCAGAGCAAAGCAAAGAGTAGCTGGGAAATATGCTGGAATCTACCGCACCGCTTGTTGTAGTTGTTGTTGTCGGTTGGTTACTTATTGGTTGGCGGGTGATACTCCAACACGCCTTCGAAATGTATTCCACATAACTTTGTTATGCTTATGCTGATGTTGATGCTCACGATGATGCTGATGGTAGTCGTGACGTTGCCGCGGTATCTTTTTTCTGGCACGGCACAAAACACGGACAACTAAACATGCAAAAGGACAACAAAGTTTAAGAGTAGAGGAGCAGCCATCCTTGGTAAGCGATAGGGAAACTAAAAGTTAATACTGGCTGGGCCACTGCAGGGGAGATGTTGTTGACTGTAGTTAAAATATGTTTTTGGCATTGTTGCTGTTGTTTGCTGTGGCCGTTATTGTTTTTATCTGACAATAGTATTAAGTGTCCTTTGCCTGTCGTCTTAGACCCACTAAAGGATACAAAGGAATGTTATGCTAATGGATTTTGGTGAAAGCCACCACGGCTTGTCTATGTGTGCTCGTGTGATTCCATGACAAAGCCAGAGATCCAACATATTTCATAAGAGCTGACTGACTAATTTGCGATAGCATAAAAACTTTAATTTGGTGCCGTGTTAAATTCCCTTATTCCACAACGCCAAGCATATTTCGCAGAGATTTGTGTCTGTTGTAGTCATATATTTTGTTGCAATTGTTGGTTGGCGTTGTCTTACAATTTATTGACACTATATTCTAAACCATATTTATTAACCTTAGTGGAGTCACTATATATAACAAGAGGATTATAAAGTGAAGGCTGTAGGTATAATACATTTGAGGAAATCAGTTTTAATCTTTGGAGTATACGAAATCTTCCCGAGAAGTTCTTCTTGGACGAATAGTCTTACAGAAAGTAATTCAAATGAAGTTCGATTTATTTTGGAAATTATTCTGTAGATTTTGAACCATTTGACTTATCATACTAAATATGAAGTAAATATGTACCTCCTATACAAATGTCCACGCTTTGATAGATGCCCCACCCGATTTGACTTTGTACCGCTCTAGAATATTGCAACCAATCCTACGTGCTTCCAAAACTATTTTTTACAGAACAAGTTCCGTAACTTTTGTATGCAAATATATGTAGGCGAAATTTTGTGCGCTTAAAGCAGTTTCCATACGACTTGAAAAATTGTGTATTCGTAGAGCCTATGGGATTATGGTGACTCTAAAAATTGGTCACCTCGGCCATGTCAATATTTGAAATGATTGCAAAAGTACTTCTTACTTATAAAGAATTACCACACCCTCACGATGAAAAAACAATTGGCGACTATCTTAGAACAAATCCCAAAGTTTGAACCATATATTCGCCACTTTGGGAATTTGAGTTTTTTGTTAGGGAAAAATGTGGGGAAATGTTTTGTATATAATTCCTAAATTTCGTTTGATATCTCAATTATTTAGATTTTACACAGTGTTCAATATGAACTTGTAGTTTTTAAAAAAATTACTTTTTACACCCTCACTCTACAGAGTAGGGGGGGTGTATATATCATTTGGGACGGAAAAAAGCAACGCATCGAAGGAGTGGCTTAATGCACTAAGTATGGGCCAAATCAGTTTCAACTTGTTTAAGCCATGTACGTCAGTCCGTCTGGCTGATGTACACGACGACTTTCGAAAGGAGTTAAAGAATCTGATAAAGTTTTATAAACACTTTAACCGTACAAAACCTACTCCACAAACCAACGTAACCTACGGAAAATTTAAGTTCTTATATTTTCCCAGCAAATAGAGAGCACCCAACGAATTGAAAAATATGTTCATCTTGTGATTCAATAGTACACTTAACAAAATATTTATTTAGTATGAATTAACATTTAACGCAAATTAATATTAACTTAAATAAATTAACATTACTTAAGTTTACTGATATTATGTAGTTCTTATAATTAATAAAAAGTGAAGCACATAAAGTACAAAAGTACAAAAGCACATAATGAAGCACATAAAGTACAAAATTAAACATTAAAAAGTAATTAAAAAACAAAAAACTTTTTCCCGAGCCACGATTCGAACCCGAGACCTTCTGGGTGCAAAGCGGACACCTTATCTCTGTGACCCCATACTAAATTCGTTCTCATTAACTTGTGAAAATGCTATTCGTAAAATGTTACATAAAATAGACTTTTTTGAAGCGGCCAAAAAACACAATTTAATTTTGAGATGCGATTAAAATGTGCTGCCATTTTTACTGGGTTATGTACGAAAAATCGGTATATTCTCAATTTTAAGTTTGGATAATGTTTTTATAGACGTTGCATTAAACTGCAATGTGGGTGCTATTGCCACACCGCCCACACAAATTGACTTAGGCTTTGGTCAAAATAGAACTAATATAATTACGCTATTGGACCGATTTAATTTTTTTCACCGAAGTGAATTGTAATGGTGTATAAAGTGGAGTGGACGTTATTATATTTTTAGTTTTACGTGTAATAAAACACAAACAATGATTCACTTGTTGCCTATTAAATTTTATTAAATCCCTTGTTCTGTCTTTTAACGACATGATGTTCATATATTTCCTTGTATTTCAGCACACTTTGTCTTGATAGTACTTACCTGCCTTCATTAGGGCGTATACTAAATTTACTGATTTTGGTTTATATACAACTGTTATTACAGAGTTGTCAAACACCACTTCCACAATAATTTAAGAAGAGAGGAGCCATAGAATGCTGCTTTTAGCTTTATATCAGTAGCGTGTCCAAAAAATGATTTTGTTTTGGTATTTAAAATAATAATTTTACTTTCTATTTCTTCTGTGTAGTTGTGCATCACAGTAAACAACGATTTTTTTATTTTTGCATTAAAGCCTCTAAAATCGCTACTCACAAGTTAACCAAGTAACGAAATCAGTCTTAGTGTTTAAAATTACAAATAAATTCCTCGCGTACACTTTCACGTGACTTTTTTTAAATTTTCTCAAACGACTTAAACTGGAACAGGAATATTAAATCTCATCTAAGTTTTAGCATGTTTCCAACCAGTAAACTGCAAAACTATCACGGAAATCGTTTAAACTTCGTTCTCAAAGGATATTTCATGGAAGCAATCTCCCAAGATTGCTGGCTCAAGGTTGGTAACGTCATCACAGCCATGTCATGTCATGGTGTTTTCGTATTTAGTCTTTTCTCACTACTGTGCTAATTGCGCATTACTTCAATATCATATTTACGATATGTTGTAATTTGCGAAAATAAATTTTGCTATCAAATTAATTCTAATTTAAAATTCACAGCTTTTATGCTGTCGCAGGAATTGGAACATGTCAAGTGTGGCATGTTGAAAGGCTTTTCACAACACACAAACTTAATATGCCCGCACCGCTATCACCCGGCAATTTACTTCTGCACTTTCGTACTCACATGGATGCACAGTACGCCCTGGTAGAAATCTGATTTAAAACAAGATCCTTTTGCTGACATTAGTACGCATGTATGGGTGTTGAGCAGGTGGCTAAAGTGTTTGCGGCCCACTCACGCTATGCCAAAACAGTCACTTATGTATGTTCGGCACACACACACATACGACCGTCTACACAAGTACTTGAAGGTATGCCCGTGTGTGTACTTTTGTATCTCTGGAGTGCAGTCAGTCAGTCACTGGGTTTTTCTTCTTCTTTTATGCAGAACTTTATTTTCGAGTGAACATGTGTGTGTGTGTGTGCGGGTGTGTATCCTTCTCAACATACTCAAGACGTACTTGTATTGTGCCGGATGTAAAGTTTATTTAATGTAATGTGACAAGTGTTTTTACTACTTCGACTTCGTTTTGCATTCCTCCAACTACTGTCATTCTGCACATCCTAGCACACTGTTACTCCAAGTGGTGTTTCTTAAATAGTACATACATGTGTATGTGTGCGTGTGTGCACGTACATCTTCCATCCGAGGGTGGTAGGATAGACTTAGAAACCGTTATGTAAAAATTATTTAATTTCGGCCTGGGCGAAATTTATAAAAAAACCCACACAATTCCACAGAAACGTCATTCTACTTGTCGCGAAAGCCACTTTCTCTATATTTATGTGTCACCCTCTAATAAAACTAACAGCTTTAACCGATATATTTACACTGCAAAATCTGTTTTTTTAGAGATTTCTGGGAAGCGAAAGTGGAGTTTAAGATTATTATAAAAAAGTATGACCGATTACACTGTCCGACAGTCCATACTATACTTTCTTCTTTTAAATTTCAGCCAATGGTTAAAAACCAAAATTTTTGCTTGTTTTGATTGGGTCACGAATTTCAAACAAACATAACGTGAATTTTTAATAAGTGAGCATTTTGATTACAAAATACAGCCAGCTGATACAACTTCCAATAATAACTTCAAAGTTGAATTCGTCGAACATCGATCTGTTGCAAATAAAAGTTCGAGCCAACGACAGCCTTTATCAGAAGGTTTTTTAAATCTGGACGATCCAAAATATTAATACAATAGTGTCTGATTAAACCAGTGGGTTTTGAAGACTTTTTACCGCTTGCAGACATTTAGAACCGATTAATCGATTCTTTTAAAAATATGCTTTTAAAGTGTATCCTTTTTGTGAATGGGTTTTGGAAGAATAACCATAGGTAACTTTAAGGAAGCAATAATTTCTATTTGCAATGCATGAATTATTGAGTTAACGGCATGTTAGTATAAATATGTTTCATTACATATTATAAATATTATATAAACACATTATATACGCCCGCAAATTCTCCGTTGAAATATTTACGTTTGACATTTAAGCGAACCTTGGCAAATAAGAACATTCTTCCCCATTACAATTGAATTGGGGGGAAAAGGTTATATCGGGTACGATTTTTGTATGGGTAGTATTATGTGATCTATAGAGCGGAAAAAGTTAAATCGAAAGAGCGAAATTTGAATGGGAGCTCTATATATAAATCTGAACCGATCTTACTAACTTTCACCATAGATGTTTCTAGATGAAATATAAGGTGCTGTGATAAAATTGAAGAAGAAAGCGAATTTTATATATGTGAGCTATATCTAATTCTAAACCTATCTGACACATTTTGTGCCAAATTTGAAGAAAATGGTAAAATATGTAGTATCTCGAGCGGAAAAAGTCAAATCGAGAGCGAAATTAGCATGGGAGCTATACATAAATCTGAATCCAATCTGACTCACTTTCACCATAGATGTTTCTAGCTGAAATATAAGGTGTTGTGCCAAATTTGAACAAGATCAGTTAAATATGTGGTCTTTATAGCGAAAAAAGTCAAACCGAGAGATATCTGAACAGATCTCACCCATTTTTAGATGTTTATAGAGGAGAAAAAGTCAAATCGGGAGCGACATTTATATCCGAGCTATATCTAAATCTGAACCGCTTTGCTTCAAATTTAATTGCGTTCGTCCTTGGCACGCAAAACTTACCTGTGCCAATTTTTGTTAGAATCGAAAACTTAGATGACAACAATAGATAGACAGACAGGCAAACGGACATTTCTAAATCGACTCAAAAAGTAATTCTAATTCGATCAGTATGGGTATACCTCGTTTAATTTTTTTGTGGGGTATACAAATAAGAAAAATTTGATCGGTTCGATTAATCGATAAAATCGAAAAGTCGAAAATCGATTATCCATTCTGCACATCATTCCCTAATGTTTGTTGCGACAGTAGAAGTGGAAATTTCATCAAAAAGTGTAAATTTTTATGACAACACACGGTAGAAAAATCTATGATAAAATTGTTATAGTATCATCGTCATATAAAACTGCACAACTTGAGTCCCTTTCTCTACATAGTTTCGTTCAAAATACGGATCCATGTTTGGTCCAGTCTGCGAGAATCCATTGGTTGAACTGAGGGGGTTTAAGTTATTCCCATTTTCATTGCATTATTTTATATTTTAGGTAGAGGGTGTGTTCTGCACATAATGTAAAATTTAGAAAATTGTAAAATAAAAATTATATTAAAAATATATAAATTATATTAATTAGAAAATTTAACCTGCAACGTTTATAGCCGTTTGTAGGTGCTAGCAACATTTTTACGAAAATTTTAAAATGTTTGACGAAAATTTTCCTCGTACTCTATATCAAAAATATATGGATAACTGGTAGTAATTTAAATACTTTACACGTTTATTGTTTTGGGCCACTCTATGTTAGTCGAACCTTGTAGTATATTTGATGTTGGTTATACAAATTATTGTACGATCCTCGTACACTTTGCGCTTGTGTTAGTTGATATTATGATGCATTTGTAACATCTTCTTCTTCTTGTTCTGGTTTGTTGCTGTTGTTGTGTAATACAAGGATGTATAATACGTCTTTACAATTCCACAACGAGCACAAATTCCTGTGTAAAATGTCACACACTGGGTCGGCAATACAGCCAACTCCCCGGCAACTCACACACACATGCGGAGAACATTTAGTAACAGTGTTATTTCTGTGGCATATGTGGAACATGATTTAATTCAATTTCTTGGTTTTTAGAGATACTTTCCACTTCTTTCTTTCCTTCTTCATCTTATGACTTAGTTTTTTTCTATTTCTCCGCTGTAAAATGTCAGTTTTTTATGTTCGCCTACTTTAGTTTGGTCGCTACGTATGTAGGCGGCTGTGCATTTCATTATGTATGAACAGTAGAGTGCTTCGAGTGAAATGAAGAAGTTCCTATCGCTAATGACTCAAGGCATATTTTAAAAACCACTATAAAAGACCTGAATAGTTTTATTTTAGCTACTTGCGATGAAATCACGGGAAATGCATGAACAACAAAAATTTACTTAAATTTTCATCTCGATTTATTTTTTTTTTAATTTCAATATTAATTTTCTTTTTGCAAGTGGTGTTTTCTTAATCGGCGATTATGAAGTTATAATTTACCCAAAAACACCATATTTAATAGCTTTTATGTTTTCCCACTGCACCTAACTCATCAAATTAATACGTACACTCAGAAAAAAATGTACTAAATTCCAGTAAAAATGTACTTAAGTTAAGAAAATTTTTACTCATTTTGTTTTGACGGGTCCAATTCTCGCTTGAGACCAAATTCCTTCTTTGAATAAACACACTTATTGTTCTTTTTAACGTTACAATAAATTAGGATTTATTTATGTGTATTGTTGTTGTGTTTGCGTATAGGGAAATGTGTAGTTCAATTATTATAATACACGTAGGGTAATGCTCATTTGTTGTTGGGATGTATTCTTGAATATGTATGTATGGTTGTATGTAGGTTGTGTATGCTGGATGTGGGTGAAGGAATAGTGTCGCGGCGCTACTTCTGTTCTTCGCGTTGGGTTGACGACTAACTCCGAGCACGCATAGAGATAATGAGAGAACCAAGTCGATCTTGCACTCGCATATTAAGAGGGAAAAACAAGTAGATAAAGGATGTCACCCATAAAACATTTTGTGTTCGCATGAACACATTTTAACTACAAGTGTTCTTTCATTTCTCAGTCTCATTTTTTTCCGTGTATATCTAAGAAATTTCGGATATTGCTATAAAATAAGCATTACTTCGATTAGAGATTGTGGCCGTTTTAACTATTTTCGAGTGACATCCTAATGTGCGTATGTAATGCGATTGTGTTCGGTGCAATGATTCTAAATTTGTAGTGCATATATTTGCATTCACAAACTGAATGAAACAAAAATTAGGCTTTTCTTCCTTCATCCTAACCACTGGATGCAATGTTTTGTTGCATTGAAGACGGATGAAATTAGTGCGGCGAATTTAGTTGGGGTCTCTCTTGAGGATTGGCCTAAAATTATAATTAATTCGGGTATTACTTGCACTATGTATGAATGTATATGTTTTAGGGAAAATAGAAAGTAGACTAAATAAAAAACAATCGCGTTTTATATATTCCCCTAGATTTTCCTACTTCACTGTGTATAGATTATTTTTCACAACAGTTTAAATTATTACAATATTCAGGGAGTGGGCCGCATTATATTAAATTTTCTGTTTGTTTACAGAGACAGATACCCTCAACTATATGATGGGGTTATAAAAATGTGGCATATAATATATGTATATATATCTACATGCATATATAGGGACTGCTTAAGGCTCAAGGACGTGACGGAATATTCTGTTATTGTTATATTATCTTAATTATTAATATGAGTAGTCGAATGCAAAATCAGTGCAATAGGCAGTATCGTCATCTACGATACAAATTCGTTATTAATTTGTATGATAGATGACATAGACAGATGTGCGTAAAATAAAATATTTTTTTGGCAGAGGTTGCTACCACTTTTTAAAATTATGCCAATTTTTGATTCCGCGTTCTCGCGTAATAGTTGTGATAAATAAATACGAAGTAAATTGCTATGATCACCCCAACTGGCATATCCATATTTGTATTAATTACACTGTCAAACAGCATTTTCGGAAAAGAGTAGCGACCCTATAATTCTGAAAGGATATGTCGAGTAGACCATTTCTGCATAATAAGCTTATAGTCCAGCTTATCTGTTTTTCTTTTGACAGTGGATCAATGTTTTAATTTTTTTGGTATAAGTGATTAATTAATGAGAGAGAATTCTTATTGTCAGAACTATATTGTGGAATTGTATGCGGATTATTTTTGTGGAAGATTTTAACCTTATAGTTACTCTCTTTTGGGTCAAATTTAACCTTTTTTTGAGAAAAAATCCTTAAAAAGGACAATTAAAAAGTTCTTCGAAAAAAATTGGGGGAGGATTTCAGTGGGGTCACTAAAGACATCAAAGTTGTAAATGAAGCTTAAATTGCAAAATTACACGTCAACTGTTTTTTCAGAGGATCGATCATTTTCAACAAATAATGTGGGTACTTTGTAGGGTATCCAACCGATTAAATTTTGTTCGATTAATCGAACAATTGTTTTCAAATACTTGTTCGAATCATGAACAAATATTTGATGGAATACTGAATAATTTTCGAATAACAAATAATTCGAATAAATTGACACAAATAATCGATTAATCGATATTATAAGTTTTGCATAAAAATACGAAAATTAGCTTTATTTGACGATTTTTGACAAACTGCTTTGGATAGGTCCAAATTTATTGACGATATTCTATACTTAACCAGGGAATTTTTGACAAATTACTTTGGATACGTCCAACCATGTTATAAGAACTTTAAATGAATTAAATCATAAATTTGAAGAAAACCTGTACATCATGTAGATAATATATCCCTCGATTATTATTAATTGCTATTATAAAAATATTTTAAAATTCAATTAGATATTTCAATCGACTAAATACAAATTACGCTTTCAACTTATTCTGACTTTCGAATTAAAGCCTAATTATATTCTGCTTCATATAAGAAGAAACATCTTTAAGAAATATTATATAACATAGATATTGTGCCAATATAGGAAAGGACTGCCGGCAAACTCTTGTTTTTTGCCGATTTCATTTCGAAATGTATTTACACATGAATATGCAAAAGTAGTGATTCCCATCGAATTACGTTTGCCTTGCTATTTAACTCTTATTAATTATGTTGATGAGTTGAACAATTACTCTATTAATTGGTTAATCGAATAACACTTGAGGACGTTATTCGATTAATTGGAAATTCTTTGTTTTCGGATAAACGAGTATCTTAAAAGTCAGAATAATTGGATACCCTAGTATTTCGGTAGAACATGGTAAACGAAAAAAAGAAATAGAATATTTTTGTAAAATTTTCATGATATTTTTGTATTGTAATTTTCTCGCTATCTATCCAATGTATCGGGCGAAAAAATCTTTAATTGTTGCAAAATTCTACAATTCGCCGTTTATTTTTTCTTAGATTTTTATTATTTTTAATCCTAAGTTTAATAAACTACTGAAAAATATCATTCTGAAGATTTTTCACTGAATTTTTTGGTTGATTATACAAAAAAATCGTAATAAATAGAAACCATCAAAACAATCGCAGCAATGTTTCGCTTCGACAGTTCGGCTTGTATTCTTTTACTTAGCAGCGTTGCATTACATAGTGCAACACGATAAAATATAACCATATACGAACTCCACTACGTGATAAAAGGCCAAAAAACACCCGTGTCTCCCAGTTTTTCACAATGATTTTGGGCCTCGGTGTAATTTTTGCAATAAAAGTGATCATTTCCTCAGGTTCATATCTTGCAAACCGATTGAAATTTTGATTTACTCCTGAGGCAAATGTGTAGCTCTTGTCATAAAGAACAACAATTGTGAAAATCAAACAACTTCTTATTTTAATTAAAATATAATTTAAAAATAGTAAGTATACGCCCACGTATCTATAAGGCAAGTGCAATCTCTCATCCAACTCTCAAAATCTTACCCCAATGTCAATCATGTGAAAAAACATACCAACACACCTAACACCGGGGTACGTATACGTTATTATGACATAATATAATTATTAGTACGTCTTTTTGTAATAGATATCAGAGTATCTCGATGTAAGTAAAAGCAAGTAAAGTAAAGTGAAGTAAAGAAAAAAAACAAATTAAAATAAAAAAAATTTCGGAAAATTTTCACTTTTGCGGCTACCTAAACGGTCTTAAGAATCATCCCTAGGAATTCATATGTTCTAGAAAATTGTTTATTAAGATCTTATGTACATTTTTGTAGTTCCTTGAATTTTGAACGGTTTGCTACCTATGGACCTGAACAGGGAAAAAGGTTAAAAAATCAAAATTTTTTAAAGGTTTTTGTGATTTTGATACGTTTATTTTATACGTTCACAATTGTTGTTCTTTATGACAGGAGCTACCACTTTGCCTCAAAGAATAAATCAAAATTCCAAACGGGTTGCAAGATATAAGCCTGAGAAAATGATCACTTTTTTGAAAAAAGACACCGAGTCCCCAAATCTTTGGGGCCATAAAAAGTGCATGACTTTGGGCAAAACTGCGAAATCTTTATTTCTTTACTATGAACTGTTATCTGTTGCGTTGTATCAATATTTTCATTCCGCTAAAATTCTGCAATTGTGCTCCATGTCTAACATAGACGAATGCTGTCCCATATGGCCGCAAATTTCGTCAAATTTTAAAAATTCCATCAATATTTAATGTTATTCCATTAAATTTATTCTTTGAATCGTCGCAATAATATGTCTGCGAAATCAGTGCTTAAATTAACATGGAAAAGTCAACAGTTTCATAAACCAACAAGGCACACCCAAGCCATTTGCCGATAGACTGGAGAAGTCCGCACACGAGTACGACGAACACCGCCAGGAGTACAAATGCACATTAGACACACATTGATTGTGTTTGACTGTAATTGTTGCTAAAAAAATAGGAAAACGGCTAAAGGGATGTCAGTGTGTGTGTGGACGTATGTGTACGGTGCGGAGCGGAGCGGTGCATACTTCCACAATCACATATATTATTCATGAGGCTATAAAATTGCTCAATTTTCAGACCATTAAGAAAATTTACGCCTTTTCGCCCCAAAAACACGAATGAAAATAAAAAACGACACAAGTGAAGAAAAGACGAGAAGACACTCATCCACAACACAGAGCCATAGACTAAAGACTGGAAAGGACCTATTGTAAGGAAGCGCCAGCACCAACACCAACACCAGGCAGAAGTACTAAGGGAATGTCTTATGTGTGGCATATGGTTCAAGATGTACGAGTACAACTACGAGTAGAGGCAACAGACGGTGTACGAGAATGCCACAAGAACCATTACAAGATTTCATTCGCAAGGATATTATTTTATTGCTACAACTGCAACCGACGTGCACAGTGGAATGGAAGGAAGAACTTATGAATCTGTGCAATTGCGTCAATATACTTATTGGAAATGAACTGTTCAAATATCCATAATGAGTTTGCTTCTAAAACAATAGTCTATAGCAGAAAGAAGTTTATATTGACGTTAGGTATTGTTAT
Organism: Polietes domitor; assembly: GCA_947397865.1. Classification (NCBI taxonomy): domain Eukaryota; kingdom Metazoa; phylum Arthropoda; class Insecta; order Diptera; family Muscidae; genus Polietes; species Polietes domitor. The sequence continues at coordinate 276,317,431 of OX377618.1, forward strand.
CGATGAAGAAACATTGTAATAATATTAGACAACAATAATAGGAAAGTTTGGCAGGAAGTGTGATTATTTCACGAATGAGTTCGATGTCCAAAACAAGGCATTTTAGTAGACCAGTTTTTATTAGATATTCTCATATTTTAATAAAGAAGGCCCCTTAATGAAATAAGAAATGGATTTTTCACATACGTCTCTTTTGTCCCGAACAAGAGAATCTACTTACTAGCCGACACATAGTACATTGACTCTAGGAAAAGTGTATTTTGCATTTTCTGTGAAGATGAGTAAGTTAATAAAAGGACGCCTCATTCCAGTGCAAGGATGATTTATTAGATGATATCGATGGGAACGCACGACCGATTCTCAATAGATCCATTTTAATTTTTTATCATTAATATTACCACTATTGACACACTGTAGCATGTTCGGTTGGGCGCACTTTTCCCTCGAATACAAACAAGAGTATTGCATATGGAGAATATATCTTTTGTGCTTAACAAGTTCCACTACCAAGGAGTGAAATGAAATTATTTTAAATGTTAACGGTTTTTTCGGTTGCCTGGAGGTAGAAAACCACCAAAAGCCACTCGTACTTGTACCAAACACTAGTACACCTTCAATGCCTGCAATAACACAGACTTTTTGGCTTTCCTGTAGGTTTCCTCTTTCCGCATGGAAAGGAATGGGAGTGGAAACAGCCATGGCATCGGAGCATTTGACTTGTGGCATTTGGTTTAAATGCAGTCTAAGGTTCAGGAAATGTTAACTGTAGCTACCTATATGTAGCTAAGACATATGCATAAGTGTAATGACAACAGAGCCAGATCTGTCATGCCAGGAAGTTAGGCGAGCGATTTGGGGTGACGAATGGTACTGGCTATGAATGGTTAGATTACTCTATTAATATTCAAGGACGCCGTTGAAATCTAAATTAAAATAATACTAATGTTATCCGTTTTTATATACTCTACGAGTTTTGTGGATCAAGGACGAACGCTATTTAATTTGAAGGATATCGGTTCAGATTTAGATATAGCCCCCGTACAAATGTCGCACCCGATTTGACTTTCCGATTTAACATTTTTTGTCAAACACATACATTTACAGGATACAAAAATCCTTCCCGTTTTCACTTTCTTACCGAATATAATTGTATTCGGATAGAAAGTGGACTGTATCATATAGTCGGCCCCGTCCGACTTTAACCTTTCCTTACTTGTTGTTATTGCTAAACTAATACAGATAAAAGCATGAAATTTGAAGTATTTGTAACATATGTATGTATATTCTCTCTTCTTCTTCTCTTTTATTTGACAATTATGCCGTTATCATAGGGCGCGAGTATGTATTTGAAAACATTTTCGTGCGGAAATATTCTGATTATAAACATGTTTCAGATTACTTCAAATCTACATCACGATTTCAGCGTCAGCAAGAGCAGGAACAACAGCCGCCAACCAAAAAATTAAAATAATGAGTTCGCCGTGGAACTACTTTGATAGTGCTGAAAAGGACATCTCACAGAAAAGTGTCCAACAGAACCGTGACATGTTAGGGTTCTTCAACGTCACACAGTGGTGCCTTTTGACTTTTTTCTTTGCAAAAATCATAACTTCTGAACTAGTGAGAAAATTTTAATATGTTGCGAGAAGACACTGTAAGCTTTAAAAAGAACTAGGCATTCGATCCAAGCTTTAAAAAACAGACATTTGATATGGGGTTTCTTTCTCTTAAAAAACATTTTTTGTTACTTTACATTTAATTGTTATCAATCTAATGGGCCTCGGAGTCATTTTTGCAAAGAGGCTCATATCTTGGAAACCGTTTGGATTTATTCTCTGAGGTAAAGTTGTAGCTCTTGTCATAAAGAACAACAATTTTGAACATATAAAATCAAAAAAAAATCGTCTTCAAGGTCAAAATCACAAAAAACATTAAAAAAAATTGATTTTTGTTAACCTTTTTCCCCTGTTCATGTCCATAGGTTTAAAATTCAAGGAAACAGTCAACATCATTGAACTTCCTAGAAACACCGAAACACCGATTAGGTTGGAAAAATATATATTGCTGGACTGTTTGAATCTTTGAAAAAAGTGCATGACTTTGGGCAAAACTGGGAGACACATGTCTTTTTGATCTTTTATCACATAGTGGTGTCCGTATATGGTTATATTTCCACGAATTAAAAAAATACGCACAGTGTTATATTAAACTAGTTGACTCTAGGGTTTGCATCCCGGGATTTCTCGCGGAAAAATTCCCGGGAATTTGCATATTTTTCATTTCCCGTATCCCGGGAAATTCGTACGGGAATCCCGCGGGAATTCAGTAGGAAATTTTACATATTTTTCGCATATTTCATTTCCATAATAAAATTAAAAATGTTGTATAAAAATGTAGATAACATAACTTTTAATCAGGTATGCCAAATATTGCAGTTGGATGACAAAATATTTTTAAGCTGCGTTCGGATGTAGACTCAAAATCCACTTTTTTCAGATTTTTCCTGCCAAGCTCCATATGAAAAAAATTAATATCCGGGAAAATAGATTTTGGGCGTGTCTCCGAACGCCAAAAATAAAGAATTTTAAGTTTTTGACGCGACAGGACAATGAACAAACATTCCATTTAATGCTATACTCACTATTAATGTGAACGATCGTTCTTCGTCGCGTCCACATTTTCCAATAAAATAAGACATATCTGATCTTTAATTAATTTTGAAACTTGAAAAGATGTTTGAATTGATCTTACATTGCGCTTTATTATTATATGAATTCTGTAACAGGTTCGTTGTGAAATATATATTTATTTTACTTTAATAAAATGTGAATGTTTCCCGTGTTGTCCCGGGATCCCGGGAAATTGAAAAAATAATTCCCGTTTCCCGGGAAATTAAAAGTACGGGAAAATGCAAACCCTAGTTGACACCGAGAAAATTGATTTTATCGTGATCAGTAATATATGTGCACTAATATTTATAATTTAGATCCTCCCTTCTATTTGTGCGAAGTTAATTAACGACAGACGATTTTTTAATATTAATAGAGATATATTTTTTATTTGTGTTGACGTTGCCACTCATACTTTTCCTGTACCGTCCATTTCCTATACAAATTCGCATATTAATGAATTCACACAAACTGTCAAGATTCTTGGTGTCATGCGACGGAAGTTATATTGGTTTCTAATTTTATCTTTAAAATCCCGCCCATTTGTATCTGGTCTGTATAAGATAATGAAATCACACGTACGCGACAGGATTTAATTTCGTACGGCTTCTTCTCTCTATTTTTCCACAATTACCCAGGTAATTAGTGATGTGATATGCTATGATATAGAAGTGAATATCTATATACATATAATAAAAGAGTTGCGTTACTGGCTGACTTATCATTGATTATTATCAAAGGTCATGGTCAATGGTCAATTTTCAGGGAGACGCGGTCTAAGAAAGGATTTTACGAAATTCGTACTTTTAGCGGGTAAAATGAAAAAAAAAGAGATAAACATCGAACATTCGTCCTGGCTAAACGGTGTACTTTTTGGGAATTTGGCGCAAAAAGTTATAAAATGGCCAGCTACATCTAGAAACATGAGATCGAGTTTATACAAGGCTCTGTGTTTGTAATTTTTTGTTCGAAACCGGTTTTAAAATAATAAAAATGATACATACGAAGGGAGTTCAGCTAAAATAGTGCACATCGACAAGCACATTCCTTTGACTGTGTATGAGTGCTATCTAATAGGAGGCTTCGAAATTACTATTTTAGATTTATCTATATCCTCCAAAAGAAAATTCAACAAATACAATCCAAAACAGAGATGGATAAACCTTATAACAAATAACTGGCTTTTCAGCGTGCGAAGTAGCGGGCACTACTAGTAGTAGTAGGGATGTACTAAGCCCACTTTTCCCAATGAACTCTTAATTTAAAAAAATTAACAGTCATAGTACACCAAATAAAAAATGCGAAAAAATGTGTGTGGCAGGTGCCATACTTTTATTCTAATAATATGTGAATAGGCAAGTATTGGCTGCAAATATTAATTGATTATGACAGTGTAGTTAATCATGCTTGGACCAGACAACTAAAGTGAGAAATAGAAAAGACGGATAAGTATTCGAAAGATATTATGTTAGTAGCTTGTACTAGATCTTAATGTATGTCCAATCCTTATCAGATTAAAGTGGGTTTAGGGCGCCATCTGCCCTTGAGCCGGCTCTGCATCGTATCAAATCCACACAGACACACATTAGCCTTTGAATACAGACAGATACCAGTTGGGTTTGTTGGGTTCTTTGTATCTGAATGACTACTGCAGCCCAAAAGACGAGGTACAGGGGAGTGTTCATAAGTCACTTTTCTTTCCTTCGGTGGCTGCGGTTGGCATTGAGAATGTGTTTTATTTCGAAGATAATTCAACTTGAAACGGATAATAATATGCATGTGTGAAAATAGGATAATTCTTCTTTTCTTTCGGCTCTCCTTCTCTTTTTCAACCTTTTTCCGTTCAACGTTCATTGTGTTATTTAAAGGCAAATCTTGAGATTTATAATACTTTTTATTTCATATTACAACATTATAGTACAGAAATGTGAAAGAATTGATATATTTGAGAATTGTACACTTTGTAGATATTTACAAATGTGTGTATATACGGATATGTATGTGTTCCGATTCTACTGCAGGTCCTTTTTTGTACGAAGTTCTTATAAATTGCTCTAGTTTAAATTATCTCTTTTATGGTTAATCATGTTTGTAAAATGTTTATTTTTTCTTTTTGGTAATCTTATAGTCTCCAAAAAAGTAATGCCGAAAAACCAGAAAATCAATGCAGTTCAATATAAATGGGGTTTGGAGCAACTGAAGGGGGTTTTTTAATAAACTTTGTTGCAAGTGTCTTCGTGTTGCAGATTCTGTGGGGAAGGATTCCCTTAAAAATTAGTTTGATTTGGCAATAAAAAGTTTGTTAGCTTATCATTGACCATACCACTTCAAACTGTAATTGGTTGAACTTCTCATGCATGCTAGTGATTTTTATACCCTCACTCTACAGTGTTGGAGTGTATTGGGACAGAATAAATTTAACGTATTGAAGGAGTGACTTAAGACCATAAGTATGATCGGACAAAATCCGCTTCACGACATTTTAAGCTGTTCGAGTCATGTCCGTCCACCCGTTGGACGGACATGATTCCGAATATCCATACGGATATTCGGAATCACCTATATTTTACATATAATCACTTTAAGTGTACAAAATATGGCGGGATTGCACCGCCCCTTCTAAATGTGTATTTTTTGGGCAAAAGGTGCATCTAGAAACATGAGGTCGAGGATATAAAAAGCTCTGTGGTTGGGAAGAAAATGATAAAAATTATACACACGGGGGGAGTTCAGCTAAAATAGTGCACATCGATAAGCACATTCCACATTACAAATTACTATTTTAGATTTATCTATATCCAAACAAATACTATCCAAAAACAGATGCGGATAAAACTAATAACAAATAACTGCTAGTAACTTATATACGGATGATACGAATACTCTGAAGATTCACATTCGGCAATGTTTTAATAGAAGTTGCATTCACCTGCAATATGGACAATATTACCACACCCCTTATGGTACCTCCCACTCAAATTGGCATTGGTCCCTATCCTAGTTTAAATTAAATCTTTCCTGGAATCCTATGTCTTGATATTTGATCATGTTTTTACAATTGTTTTATAAATGTGGAAACGAACCTTCTAGTACCTTCCACGTACATTATTCTGCCCTAAGTAAAATTTTAGTATATATGTCGGTTTAGCCGAATGAAGCTTACTTACGTGTTCTACTTGAATTAGGTCGATTGTGATAGTAAATGTACTGTTAACAGACAGTCGGCCACGAAGATTTATTTGTTGCAAGTCGAACACAAATAGGAAAGTTTGAACATTTTTAAACACGAACGTCTTGCATTTTTTGAAGCCCACTCTGTCTCAATAATAAGAAAATTCAAGTTTTGTAAAATGTAAACACGACCAGAAAATTAACAAGTAAGGAAAGACTAAAGTAGGGCGGGCCGACTGAATTGTACCCTTGAAGTGAATTGGGGGAAGAAAGCGAAATCGGGAACGATTTTTGTTCGGGTATATAAAGTGTTCTCTCAAATCTGTAATGGTATGTGACTGAGAAAAAACGTTAATGCGGGAAGGACATTTGTATGAAGTTATATTATATTAAAACCTGAGACGATGTGGTCCACTTTTACCATATACACTATGCCACAAAAGTCTACAAACGACGATCAATATTATTCTTTATTTATTTTTATTTTCTGGAGACTGGAGATTATACTCGAACTTCGATTTAACCTACATACAACAACTACTCCCTAACCACATACAAACAAACTGTGGGCCTTTGTCGTGTCTGAACAACATAACGGTAGCTCTTATTATATTAATAATTTTTATCGTTTGCATTCTTTTGTGGCATAGTGTATGTTTCTAGATGTAATATGATGTGTTTTGCCAAATTTACAGAAAATCGTTTAAAATATATAGTTTCTAGAGCGGAAAAAGTTAAATCGGGAGCGAAATTTGTATGTGAGTTATATCTAAAAATATTTGGTTTCTAGAGCGGATATAGTCTAATCGGGAGCGACATTTAGATGGGGGCTATATCAAAATCTGAACCGATTTACTTCAAATTAAATAGCATTCGTCCTTGGCTGACAAAATGTGCCATTTTTGGTTAAGATCGGACAATAATTGCGACTTCTACTTTGATTACAAAAATAGATGGACAGACAGACAAACGGGCATTTATAAATCGACTCCAAGATTCAAAGCAGATCCGATAATAAACGATGGGTCTATCACGTTTCCTTTTGGGGTGTTACAAACAAATGCTCAAAGATATAATACCCCAGTGAAGGGTAACAAACTGAGACAACATTGTTTTGTTGTATCTCAACTTGAAAAAAATATATACGTTTCAAAGAGTCCTCTTTCACGTTTCTAGGACTAGCAGAACATTTACAAACAATTTTTATTAACACTGTGTGTAATTTTTGAAGTCATGGAAATATAACCATATAACGGACACCACTACGTAATAAAAAACGAAAAGAATGATCCGTGTCTCCCAGTTTTGCCCAAAGCCATGCCCTTTTTTATGGGCAAAAAGTTCAGAAACGCAAATGTCGCCGAGCAAAGCTTATAGGGTGTAGTGTGTGTAGGTAGCGTATACGTGCTGTTGATAAAGGATAATATCACTCATACGCACTGCAGTCGGACTGATCATTAACAGCAACAGTCCTGCAAGACATTTTTCCTACCTAAACGGTGTTAAGAATCATATCTAAGAAATGCATATGTTCTAAAAAGTTTAATATTGATATCTTAGGTAATTTTTTTAATTGATTGTTTCCTTGAAGTTTGAACGGTTTGCTACCTATGGAACTGAAGAAGTGTTAAAAAAAAAACAAAATTTTTGCGATTTTGACCTTGAAGGTGACGTTTTTGATTTTAGATGTTCTTTATGACAAGAGCTACAACTTTGTCTCAAAGAGTATATAAAAATTCGAGAGCAAGATAAGAGCCTGAGAAAATGAGCACTTTTTGCAAAAATCACACCGAGGCACCAACTCTTTGGAGGTCCGTAAAAAAGTGCATGACTTTGGTAATATTTTTTCGATTTGCACTGTGGAATCGAAAATATAAATTAGATCTCTATCTAATATCCTATCAGAATTTTGTAACTTAATTATCTGTAATTGCTCAAAAACAAATTTAACTTTTAAATTGTGAAAAGAAGAATGCTTTTGTATTATACTATTTCGTTTCATGTTGAAAGCGAACAAAACAAGAATATGTTAGTGGTCCCCAAGGGGTTAATATGTACAACAGGATTTCATTTGAATGTGATAGAAAAAAATTAATGCTAGGTGGCTGGATACTGATCATTTGGAGAGACTAGAATTGAGAGATGGTAACAAATGCTCAATAACAATTAAAAAATCATTATGCTGTTGAAGGTTCGATGATAATTACGAACAAAACACCTAAACAAAATTGAAATAACAGGCCGTGCTCTCTTGTAGTCTCTTCAAACAGATCAACATTAGTACCGAAGTAAATAAAATACAAATAACGAAGACAAATTGGTGTTATTCATTAAAAAATTGTATTAATATAGTTAGTTATATATTCTCTATTCTCTGCATTTGGTGAAATAGAGTTTAGGTTTTACATAAAAACAGTAAAATATATAGCCGTACTTTACAAATCCAAAGAGTTCCATCATTCTTTGTTTCTATACTAGTACAATTTTACAAAATCTTTTTAAGAATTATAATTCCTCTTCAATTATTGTTATCGTTATGCACTTCAAAGAAAGTATTTAACTGTGGAAGTAGACCAAAGGAATAAACGTTTAAGTCAAGTCCATCAGTGGACATACATATGAGACAATTTTCAAGCCTAGCTGCAGGTCAACGCAGAATATTTTTTGTCTGCGTAGCCAATTTGGACATATACCAAATATGTAAACAAGACCTAATGTAACACATTTAAGTTTTAATTTGCATAGCCGAAGACACCCCAAAAGAAAAATCCATAATTTGGGTTTCAGCGCAAGCCTTTGTTGTTGTATAATAAATCGCAGCCATATCAAACAAAAATCCATAATTCGCTAAGGTTGAGTTTCAACGATATGCTGTCCTATCCTGACTAGTTGAACTTTGCATTTCTCTTCTCTTGTATCACTCGATTGGCGATGGTTTCTTTCAGCGCCAATTCCATAATGCATTCAACCACATCGCTCTCGCCGAACGAGGGATATGCTTTCTTCACCACTCCATCATACACAACTCCCATAACTCTTTTGTGGTTCCTTTGATTTCATGATTAGAACACCTCTACGGACTAGCTGTGTTGCTGTTCAATTTCTCTGAGTTGGCACGCTTCCCTGGCTAGTCATTAGCCGGCAATATGAGCGTTTGAATGTGGTTTGTTTCCTAGTTTCCTAGGATGGCGGGGGAGATGGAAGTGGTGCTGGCACTGGTGCTGTGTGGTATGTGAACTGCATAATGATTGCCGGAAGGTAAAGATTTCTAATTACAAACTGTATTCTGCATATTAAATGAGCTCAGCCAGTTCAATGGGAAGAAATCAAATGAACTTGTGTATGTGTGTGTGTCTGATAATTTTTTCATACTGATGCTGTTCGGGAACAAAGGTATGTCAAGAGATACATCAGCATCATTGAAATCGGGAGATTTTGCTCTTATCAAGCGGTTTTCATGTAAAAGAAGCTGCTATTCAAGTTCAAAATGAAAAATCGACAAGGATTAGAAATAGTAACTAATTAATTTTTCGAAAGGAACTACACAAGGAGCTTCTAGCTTTGTTCGAATCAGTCAATATTGAAATTGTCTGTTGCATGAGGCAGTCGTTAGATCCCGAAATGAATTAATTACAATGTCGCAATTAAGGATGTACAACCGAGCCATGTCTCATTTAAATCAGTTTATTTAAGGAAATCCAATATACGAAAATCCTTTTCTTTGTCACAAGCCAAATAAATTACGAAGACTGTGCTCATTGTGTATTCCAAAAATCATTTCAAGGAAAACTTGGAACATAAATAAGGTGGGCATTTTTAAAACATTTTCAGAATCCTAGTATAGTAACTCAAGACAATATATGACACATCAAACGTTGTTTGCATATGGTGGTCAATACATAAATGAATAAATATTTCAGAGATGAGTGATGTTACTGTTAATTAAAAGTTGTAGTTATCATAATAAACAAATCAATAAAATCGTTAATGTTAAATGTCCATATTATTCACTGATTGTCCTAAAACGCTAGTTTTACAAGAAAGGCGTTAAAGGCATAACTATATAAGTTATAACAATTATGTTCAGGCTTTTTTCCAAATTTACGAAGATACAACAATTCTTTCACATAAAGTCATAAATAGTAATGGTCGAGCTACATCACTTACCCATGAGAGAGTAACGTGATGGAATTTTGCCCATTTATAACCTCCACCACACGATGGAGTTTGTCATTTCGTTTGTAACACCTTGAAATATCAACCTGAGACCCTAGAAAGTATATATTCTTGATCGCCATAAAATTCTAAGGCGATCTAGCCATGTCCGACCGTCCGTCTGTTGAAAGCACGCTAGCAACTAGCCAAAATTTTCCATAAGTAAGTTTTAAAGTCGTAAATCGGTTGGGATTGCAATTGTTCGAAATCGGTCCAAAGGAAAAAAATTCCCTCACGCCTGAAATACCCATAATAACCCGTTATATTTAGAGTATTTAGGTATGTTTTTTTCAAAATGTCTGCTTATATTTACTTGACATTGGGTATGCGCATTTCCCATATAGCAGAAACGTGCATCATAAAGTGATTCTTATTCGTAGGGGTGAACTAGGACACATGGGGATATAAATGGCACATACAAATTGACAACAACTAGAAACACCAGAATCGGTGTGTACATTCCTCCAATTGAGAAGTTACATAATATAAAAGTATTTTTCCAAATTCGTACTTTTCAGTGTCTTTTATAAGTCTTCAATTGCCTACATAATATAGGTAATCACACAGTGAGTTTTGTACGAAATCAAGTTTCAGTTAATACTGGGAACATTCATTTCAGTATCATTTTGCCGTAAAGAGACAACTAAACAACGCGTCGAACATTCTGGTACTAGAGAATTTAACAACATGCCCCTATATATGAAATCAAGTGAACAATTTCAATTTTTAAAAATATGTTAAAAACCTTTTTACATTCACATATTGAAATTAGTTTGTCAAGGAAAATACGCTTCTGATATACTATTTGTATCCAATGTTATTTGTATAATATTATACAATTATAATAAATAATTTGTAATGAATTATGCCAAATTGCATCTCTAATGCCTTGCGACGCCGTTATGAGTTCTTGTATGTATTTGTTTTAATAAAAAATTAAAAAAGGTACCAACCTAGCAGCACCTAGAATAATGAAATTCAATGTATACATTCTTTTAATTACCTAGACACGTAAAATAAAGACGATATCGAAAGTCACACTTTTAAGGTGGTAAAAGGGGATAAAAACGGTACCCCATACACACAAAATAAAAAAATTTTTCCAATTTCGAACTATATTTATACCCTCACACTACAGAGTAGGAGGGTATATATCATTTGGGACAGAAAAAAGTGTAACGCATTAAAGGAGTGACTTAGGCCGTTTCACGTTTCACGACTTCTTCAGTGTTTAGTCATGTCCGTCCGTCTGCCTGGTGTACACGATAACTCCCGAAAGGAGCTAATGAATCAATTAAAACTTTACACATGGCAATATTTTCCCCTAACTTAGTTTAAGTTCGAAGACGAGCAAAATTGTCGCCACGCCCCTTCTTGAACCTGCCACACAATTGTCTCTATCCTAGGTAATATTAAATCCTTCATACTTCTATACTGGTGCGCGGTATCTACTATGACTTGATATTTGATCATGTTAATACAATTGACTTATAAATGTGGAAGCTGGGACCATGTGACACGAACCTTATAGCACCTTACACACAAATTAGCCTGCCCTAAGTAACATTTAATTCCATATAACTTCCGTATATATGTTATCTGAGAGTGAGGGTTTATATAAGTAGGTTTAGCCGATTGAAGCTTACTTACTTGTTTCTACGTTTATGGCAAAAATGGGGAAAAATATAAAACTGGTAGCGAACAAATGGTAATAAGAATCATGATTTTCAGCTACAGACGCTTGGCACAAAAATGCACCCAGTATCACTCAATATAAAGGGTACTTAAGCTTTTTTGAATTGATTGCTGCCTTTTTGTTTCTTGAACAGACTTGAAGTATTATTGCTTGCTTATAAGCGTTGTTTAAAATAATTTAAATATTATTTAATTAATATTAATATTATTTAATAAATTAAATATTTATTTATAAAATTATTATTTTTGTTTTAATATGGCCGTTTTTCTTAACTAAGCTGCGATAACAAAAATCTAAATAAAATGTTAAAATTTCACTCAAAAGCAAAATCAATGTGTGAAAATATAATTTTGTGTTAACAATTTTCGACTTAGCCTGGATAAAATGATGGAGGCTAAATCCAATAAAGTCGACACAATATTTTTTTGAAAATTTCTTTTGATACATATATTTATATTGTAGTTGGCGACAATGTGAAAAAATATTTTTTATTTTGAGCAAAAAAATGAATTTTTATTAAAGTTTTTGTTATCGCAGCTTTTTATCTAGGCTTAAAGTAAAACAGCCCTAATATTTTCATTTGGTTTGATTTGGCTATATTAAATAATGTAAAATTTTCCTGTAATGTTGATGTACTTCTGCGTCATATCGACAGCCGCTGTGGAATGGTGAAGGGTATATATGGTTCGGCCCGGCCGAACATGACGCCTTTTTTATTGGTTTACATCTGTATTTTATAGAATATAACTTTAGCTACAAATAACATGGTGACATTTATTACTTTTCTTGTCCACTACCTTCATCACGATTTGTAGCTCGTGACGACATCGTCAGAAGTCATTTTTTCAACAATGTAACAGTACTATCAAAGTTCTCAAATGAATGGTAATCACTACGTGAATATCAGTGAATATTAATCGCACAAAGCATAATATAATTTTAATATAATTTAGTTTTATCAAAAACTGTAATAACTCAGTAATTTACTGACGCGTTGTGCAACACAAGTTATAGTATTATTCTCTACCAAACGACCTTTTTCAATTAGGAAAATGGCGAGAACAAATGAAACAATATGTGACTGAGGGACAAATACTCATATATCGTTCGAAAGGTACAAGATTATTCTTTCTAATATGGTATGCAAAACCGGTTTTTTACCCGTAATTCAAGCTTTTGGGAATGTCTGGGAAATTTCAATAATAGTTTCTTCTTTTACCCGGCAATAACAAGAAAAATAACCTCACTTAAAAGTACATTTTTATTTATCTTATCGTTTTTCACTCCCTATTCTAAAAAACCAAAACTGTTTAATTTTTTTCTTAATTTAAGTCGATTTAAATCAAAGCTTTTATTCTAAAAAAGTCATGAACTGGGGAATTGAAAACTACTAGCAAAGCAACCAAGATAGAAGTGACACTCATCGCCATAAAACTCCATTCGTTTTCAACACTATGTCACTGGAATATCACCCTTCCATATCGTCAAGAAACTTAATTACGTTTGGCTGCGGCAAAAATAAGCAGGAGATGGTGGCCATCGCTGCACAATTTGTACTCCCTGTGTCCATTTCATTTGTTGTTATTATTTATTTGTTGGTCGTTCCGTCCGGTAGTTGGTTGCCGATAATTTATTGCTGGCCATTTATTTATTTTACCTGCCCGAGATGCTTTTGATGAGTCGAGGTAATTATGTGCTTTTTAATCATGATAAATTCATGTGAAACGTGCAGCACATTACTCTTTGGCTAAAAACTAAACGCTGCACATACAATTAATCACCACTGGTTAAAAGTTTCCTTGGGTCGTTCTCATTTCTCGCCCAACTATCCGGCGGGAGTGTAGAGTGCGGCGTGCAGAGAGGAATTATCGATTTATAGTTTTATTTCCGTTCGAAATACAAAATACGGATGATACAAATGTTGTCGGAGAGAGCCAAGGAAGAAAAATACACTGAACTCGCCGCTCGTCGTTGCTATTTGGATAAATTATGGAGGAGAGATTGTGAACAAAAACAACATCAACAACAAATATTTCATCCGTGGTAAACTGTTAAATACTTCTCAATAGTTTTGGAGTGATGATGGAAAGTTTTTAATTGGAATGGTCTGCCATTATAAATCCACCGGAACTATTTAATTAAACTTATAATTAATTTTTATGTACGGCTATCATAGAACTCATTGGGAAATTCATTTGGTGCTAAAGTAATTTTCTTTGTAGACCAATCGGATAGCAGAAAAACCTCAAGTATATATGTGGGACAGAATTAAAACATATTTCAGTTGGCATGTTTAGTAGACCATTTTTGCAGAATAATCTTATTGTCCAGCTGGTCTGAGTTTCTTTTCACAGTGGGTCAAAATTTTCATTTTTTGGCCAAAGGGAGCACTAAGTGAAAAATATGTTGAAAGTTCGTGAGAGAGGAGAATTCTTATTGCTAATTTCCTTATAGTTTAATTTTATGAGGATCACTTTTGTTTGGCTTTTTTTGGAAAATAAAAAAATAATAATAAACTAAATGTAAACCGTATCAAGATCAGCACCAAGCTAACCTGTGTTAAAAATGCTTACTTTTTAATTTACACATTTTCTGAAGAAGAGTTGTGAGATGAATAATATAACACTGTCACTACATGAGTGAATCGACCTCAGCGAATTCCTTGTTCGAAAACACAAAATCAGGATTTAAAACGCTGCCTAATTATTCGTAGCATTCATGAGGCAGTGGGACCTTATGCGCCTGATTTAAATATTTACAATAAAATATCAAACGGAAACGTTGAATAAGCCATTGCCATTCTCTGAAATTTATCGAATATATAAATTAATTAAATTAATTTATTTGGCTATAGTAAAATAATCAATAAAATATAAAGATGTAACTTTTTCTTTTATTCGGCTATAAAATAATAAAACTAAATGCCAACTGTAACAACAATTTTAATATGTTTAAGTGGCAAAACATAATTAGTATACCCTCCACTAGGCTATTATGTATTTGAACATTTGTTTGCAACACCTAATTTAATATACCGATCGACTTAGAATAAATTTTTTGAGTCGATTTAGGAAAGTCCGTCTGTCCATCTATTCTTGTAATCAAAGTACAGGTCGCAATTGTAGTTAGAATCAAAAGAAACTTTTCACAATCATTTTCTTTGAAGAAAATTGTTTCAGATTTAGCCTCCGTACGAATTTCACACTCGATTTGACTCTTTTCACTATTTAAACAGATTTTTTTTCAAATTTGGTACAACACCTTATATTTCAACTAGAAACACCAGTGGTGAAAATAAAATTCCATAAATATTTTGCTCCTTATTTGACGTTTTCCGCTGTAGAAACCACATATTTTAACAGATTTTCTTCAAATTCTTAAAAATACCTTATGTTTGAACTAGACACAACTGTGTTGAAAACGGGTTAGATCGGTTCAGCTGACCCACAAATTTCGCTCCCGATTTGACTTTTTCCGCTCTATAAACCACATATTTTAACCGATCTTCTTCAAATTTGGTACAATGCCTTATAGAAACACCTGTGGTGAAAATAGGTCAGATCGGTTCGGTTATATATAGCTCCCATACAAATTTCGCTCCCGGCTGTACTTTTTCCGCCCTAGAAACCACGTATTTTCACATATATATTGGAATTAGATACACCTATGGTGAAGATGGGCCACTTCGTTCCATGTTTGGATATACCCCGAAACTAATATTCTTCTCGGTTTGACAAATGTGACTGGTCACATCGGTCTATGATTAGGACACATACAAAAATCCTTTCCGATTTACATTTTTCCTTATCATGTAGTCGCCCGCCCGTTTAGCTTTAGTTTTAGCCTTTCCTAACTTGTTTTTGGGTTTAAAAAAGAACCAAAATTACAATCTAATACACCACTTATAGTCGTATTCACTCGTTACTATCTCAACAGGATAAAGTAATGATAGTATGCGCCAGGAACGTTATCTACATTAATATAAAATCACGTGAAACATGACAGTCACTTTCTGTAACCTAGAACAAAGTTTGAAGTCCAGTGTACACCACTTGCTCATTAAATGCATTGAATAGCGTTAAACTGCTACTGGCTCTGGTGCTCGATTAACAAACTCTATTCCTAGTCATTAACAAGGCTGAGAATTTTCGTATTTTTTCAAACAAACATCCCATGATCGACATTGTCTTCATACCCTTCATCAGTTCAGTTGAGTTGTTGCCTTTGAAAAGAACGGCAATAAGATGAGGAGATGAGTTCGAATAAATGCATATTCAGCATATATTCTTAAGTGTATGTTCGTATACATGATGAAACATAACAACACAGCCTTTGGACAATGAATTACCACACACATTTTTAGGAATTGATTTGAACTGGGATATTGTCCGGGCCGGGTTTGATGTTGAAAAGTCTTTTCAAGTGGCTTCGCAGCGACTTTTCAACATCAAACCCGGCCTCTACTGTAAACAAATTTGCATTCTATTAAATATAGATGCAAAATGGTCTTGAGCCAGTCCATTATCCCAGTTGAAATCAAATATTGATTACAGACCAAAAAACTAAAACATTTTAAGAAATTTTTAGAAATAAGTAGTAGTAATTATAGGGGAGTATTTACGCTTCAAGATTTGCTTTTTAAAGTATTATCCTGCCCTATATTTACTGAAGTCAACGAAAATAGTGTGAAAATAGTCAAAAAAATAAAAAAAAAAAGTTTTAAAAAATAATGAAAATAGTTTAAAATTTGTCCAATAATTCATTTGAAACATCCAAAACTACCTCTGAAAAAGTAAGTTTCAGTTTGTTAAGCCGACGTTATATACATAAGGAACTAAATTAAATTTATAGCCGGATTATTTACGTAACTTACTGGAAGGTTCGTGGCACATGGACTTAGATTTAATATTAGTAAATCGATAATGGCCAAAGATCAAATTTCAGAGTATTCCGCAGAATATTTTATGCAGGTGAGTTGTGTGGGAGATTCTAGAAGGGACATGCCAAACTCCTCCACATTTTTTGTTCAAAGCGATTAAAAACGTTATCTAATATCAAAATATAACTGATTCCGAATATCCGTGTGGAAGTTACATTGGTTTGAATTATACCCTCCACTAAAGTATTATGTCGTTTCCCAAAAGGAAACGAGATAGAACCATCGTTTATTATACATTTGGGCTTAGAATCATTTTCTGAGTCGATTTAGCAATGTACGTCTGTACACAAAGTACAGGTCGGAATTATTATCTGATCCTAACAAACATAACTAGGGCCTTGAGCCATTTCTGCAATGCTTTACATGAGAGTACTCCTGAGAGTAGTAGATTGAGGGTATACAAATATAATTCAACGGTCTGATGCTGTACTTATGGGTAATTGTATGTATGTACATATCTGAGTATGTGTCTGTATAGGTAAATATAATTTTGACATTTTGTTTTTGTCATTTTCAATTTCTTTTCAGTCTCGTTTCTTGTAATCTGGTGTTGAAGGTGCAACGTTCTTCTTGGCTGACTCTGTATATATATGTATGTATGTGTGGGTGCATTCTGATGTTACTTTTTGGAATATCTTTTGTGTGTGCGTGAGTAGTACTTGTACATGGCCATGTGAATTGTTGTCTCATATGTTGAACTTTATTCGAAAGTCTCCTTTATCCTGTTGATATTTATGTATACGTGTGTGTTTGTGTGAGAGTGCATATTGTATTCATGTGTACAAACATTCAAACATACATATTTTGTGTTATGCATGTGACTGTTGTTGTTGGTGTGCTGAGAAATGCTTGAGGATATTTGACAATGCATTTTCACAAAGAAAAAAACTGCAGCAACAACAAAAACGTTTTTCACAAAAAGCCAAAAGACACTTTAAAATTATACTCTTTAGATTTCTTTTGTGCGTCATGCAGCATAAGCTCAGATGAGCACACAGGCACACATGCAAATGAGACATTCCAAGTAAAGATTTCTAGAGCCTCTCAATTTTGCAAATTGGTAAGAATTACAAAAGTTCGGTCGTGTTGAACGATAAAACTAGTCAACCATATGCATACATATATATCTGAAAGTCAAGCCGATAGCTTTAATTGCTAGTGCTTTTTTTTCTAGTTTATTATAATTTTAAATTGTAATAAATAAATAAATAAAAAAATCTGAAAGTTATATTCATGGGTTTTAAATATTCCGAATGTATGTATGAAAGGAAAAGGAAATAACGATTGATACAAGTTTTCGATAATCATTATATAATTTTTAATTACATTAAATTTATCATTGAATAGCTTTACCCCATACAAATCTAGGTTAAGAGAAAATATTACAATTTACAAAATTGAAATATAGATTTTTTGGAAGTCTCTTTGGTATCAACAGGCAGAAGCGTGAATGGGACTTCAAATGGTCTTACAAAAGACCTTCGATACGCTGCACGGAAAAAATTTGGCATAACAAATTGTTCGAAAATTTCTAATAACAAAAAAATTGGCGATGTAAAAATCGTACATTCTTCTCTAGATAATGTATTTCTGAAGATGTACCCAAAATTTGAAGTGAAGCAAGTGAAAATTTGTGAGTTACGTTTAAGAAACCGTTTTTTCCTTTATTTATTCCTCTTGGGAACATTTCTATCTTAAGCTATCATAACAAATTACTTTTATTTCTTCTCATGACATAATTAGTTGTCTAATAATAATATTATGCGACGCCAAGTGTACGCGTTTACGGCTGCCCTGAGGGCTCCATGTTTTCAGGTGGCCTGCGCAGGGTGCTTCGCTGACTCTCTTCCATAGTTCAGTGTTAGGACAGAAGATGAGTAGTAACGAAATAATCGAAAATTTTCCAGCCATAATGTGTTCCAAAAACAAGTAAGGAAAGGTCAGTCTATACCGTCACTCTCAAACAATATAAGTATAGCAGGACTTCTATTTTGCTTTGCGACGGAATATGTTTGTGGGAGGTACTAGAACTTTGTGCCAATTGGACCCAGCAAAAATATTTGTTAATAATTACAAAAAAACATGATCAAATATAAAGTCACTATGGGTTTCAGGCACAGATAAAGGATAGAGACAATTGTGTAGAAGGTACAAGAAAGGGCGTGGCTAAAGCTTATGTGATTTTGTTTAATGTGATCACAAAAACATTTTCAAATATCAAATTGCAAATGATTTTGACTACACGTATGGATGTTATATCGATTTTATTGTAACCAAAGTTTATGCCACTTTGTGTAGGTGGTACCAGAAGAGGTATGGCAATATGGCTCAAACTGCATACCAATGTAATCCATATAAACTCATTGCCAAATATCAAATTTCATAGTATTCCGTTCATCGGTATAGAAGTTATTTAGTTTTAATTAATTTAATTTTACATAGTTTAGAATGATTTGTGTGAGAGGTACTGGAAAGGGCGTGACAAAACCCGCCAAATTTTGTACCTTAAAGGGATTTTAAAAACTTTACCGAATACCAAATTATAAGTGAATCCGAATATCCGTGTGGCAGTTACAATGGTTTTAATTTAACATAGGAATATGGGCCATTTTGTGGGAGGTGCCAAAAGGGGTGTGTCAATATCGCCCATCTTTGAACCTAAACTAAGTTAGGGATAAATATTACCACGTGCAAAATTTTAATCGAATCCTTAACTCCTTTCGAGAGTTATCGTGTACACCAGCCAGGCGGACATGGATCAAACAACTTAAAAAGTCGTTAAACGGATTTGGTCCAAACATACTTAGGGTCTTAAGTCACTCCTTCGATGCGTTACACTTTTTTCTGCCCCTCTGTAGAATGAGGGTATAAAAAATGCCAATGATAGTTTAATACAAGCAATCAATTATTCCCTCCACTATAGCTTTATGTGTTTGTGTATTTGTTGTTAACACACAAAAGGAAGCAAGATTGGTCCATCGATTATTATAGCGATCGGCTTAGAATCTCTTTTTGAATCGATTTAGCCATGCCCGTCTGTCTATCCATATATTTTATAATCAAAGGTCGGAATTATTGCTCGGTCCCAGTGAAACTGGAAACAGACAATTTTTGCAGGTCAAGAACGATTTCACTTTTCCGCAACTACACATTTTAGGCAATTTTGTTCAAATTTGTTATAACACTATATCAAAATTATGGCTTACCGACAACGAATTGGTTGCATTAAGCTGGCCATAGATTTCTTTTCCCGACCAGTCACATACCTTTACAAATGAGAAATTTTGCCCTTAATAAATATAACTCATACGCCACCAAATGCGATGATAGGGAACTTGAAATTAAATCCAATTTGAAATGAAATGAAAAGGAATGACATTGCTAAAGGTTTTTTAAATATATTCACTACACATCAAGTGTAAATACATAACCAATTTTCGAAAATAGCGATAAATGTAAAACAAAAGTGTGTTTGTTTCAATCGTAAACAACATGTACATATATATATCTTTTGAAGAGTCTACGTTTATTCTTCCGGTGCGAAACTGAAAATCGTGCGCAAATGTTTTTTATCCACAAGTCAAAATTTTGAGGGTGTCTGGGAAATGTCACAAACAGATTCTTATTTTACTCTACAACAACTACAAAAAATAGTATCACTTCTCAGCCCTTTCCGTTTCATTCTTATTTGCAAGCCGAGTGTAAATTCAGTAAACAAAATGGAAATATCTCGAAAAGAAAAGCTAACCTAGATTACTACTGGATTCAAATAGTGCTTTGGAAGAGTTTCGTTCTAAACCTGAAATGACTCATACGGATGCATACACACATACAGACAGTCGCAGGCAAGCTCAGGGTACCTGTTCAAGTTTTCTGTCCTTCTTCGTCTTCTGCTTTCTTCACATGCTCACAGAGAAAAAACAAGTAAAAGTTTTTGCTTTAGAAATGTATAAAAAGTTATTCATTTGTAAATTGTAAGCAGGTTGCTCCCCGTATGTCCTTTTCACATGAGCCCGAATTGTACCCACGCACAGACATACATCAGGACGTGTATGTTGCGTGTGTCCACATGTGAGCCGGTGTGATCGTCGTTCGTCCTTTTCTGCTATTATGGTTCCCAGTTGGAGTTTTATTGTGTTATTAAATGTCTTTAATATACGACACTCGTATATTTCCATAGAATGCTCTCCTGTTGCTGGATTCACGTGACCCTCCTTTCCGTTTCTCGGTTTCATTTTAAATTCTATGGCACTCTGAAAAGTGTATTATATGAATCCCAAAAACCCTTAAGTCACTCTTGAAAAGATTTTTAATTAAAACATGCTTTTGGTAGTGGACAAATAATGGACTTGTTACATGTGAAGCTTAGGTTGGTTGGTAGGTCTCTTCATGTGTGGCGTGGGTCCAAGAGGGTCTCTGCCTTCAGAGATAGTCGCACTCATTGTGTTGCACCAGAGTCGCTTTAGCTTTAACCTTTACCTCCTCATCCGGCGTAGTTTTGTGCCACACACAAGGGGATTTCGTGGAACACAGAATGTGAATAATGAATACAGCACGATGCGGTATATTCGTCTGTTTTATTGGAGTCACTGGAAACGTAAATATGAGCAAGACTGTAAACAAACCACGAATTTTTTCACTTCACTTATTACTGGAACAGGGACTCACATTCGAGTTCATTGAATCTAAATATTCGGGTATAAAGCCATGAGAAATGGTTAAACGTCTAAGTCAAAGTATAAAAAGATAATATCGTTAGATGGGAATTGGCAAAAATAATAAATAAAAAACTTTTCTCTCGCATGAGAGATCAGACATATTGGTGTTGTTGGGACAGCAACCCTGGGCTTTGGTGCAGTAATCATTTTATCCAATGTAGCATTAATTATTCAACAATCATTTCAGTATTATTCAAGCCGGCCAAATACTTTACATCATCAAATTTTCAATTCATGTGCCAAAAATATTTTCCTCCTAATTTACATAGAATTCTAACATTTCCCCATATCTTGAGTAAGGGAACCAAACGATTTCAATCGATTCCAAAAAAAACCTATCAACAATAATTCCAGAGAAAGATTCCCTGAATTTCGGCTATAAAAACTTGAGGGTTAATCCCGTCTGGAAAACTTTAATTGGCTGGTGATTGAAACTCGATTTTTTATCTTGAGCCAGAGGGTGTTTTATGTAGCTATGTATCTACGTATGTGCAGGTGTTCTCATATTTATTTTGCATTGAAAATTATTCAAGAGATTTCAATTGGTAATTGTTTAAATTTTTATTTACTTAACACACAAAATGTTTTGATGTTGTTTTGTTTTATTTTGCACATGCAAATATATATAAATATACATATATAAATGTAAATACACATACATATATAAATACAAAGTATTCATATATTTTTGTTTGTAAAAAACAAACGAACATAATGATTTTATCGTTGTGACTTCGAAGCAAAATTGTTACTTTCAAATTCAATGTCTCATCGTATTCAGTCTATTCTGATCTCCCTCTCCATATAATTTTTATATACATATTTATGTACATTAGGCTTGGTCGCCGTCCATACAAATGGAAAAACTAGTGTCACCCCACGAAAATAAAGTTTGGATTGTTTAATGAGGATTTGCAAAATATTACGTTCCTATGTATATCAAGCCATCTGTGAGCTAAATTCTCCTGAAAATAACTCTAAAAATCATGTTTTTCCGGTGTAATTTTTTTGTGTTACATTTTTTCCCAATTTTTTTCTGAAATAATAGACCCTTGAAAGCACTTTAAATAAAAAATTTGATTCTTGTCTTAGAGTAACTTATTGGTCGAATTATTGGACGTTTATAGTAATTTTTTATTGATCTTCACAGTGACAACTGAAAAAATTTTCGTATTTGGTGTTAGTATTTTATAAAAAAAATAGCGGCAGTCAATACCTTTCGAATGATGCCTAAATGATTAACATCGGAATTAAATTGACGCCGCAGTGCAAATTTTTGTAAAAAGAGTTTGAAAATGTTGGCTCTGAAAATCCATCTCCTGTATTAAATTATTTTACAAACAAGGAGTTTTCGTCCGATATTCATCATTTAGGTGTCATTCGGAAGGTAATAATTCATTCTATTTATTATACCCTACACCACTTCGTTGACTAGGGTATTATACGTAAGTTTCGCGCCAAATATTTGTAAAGACCCTCCTGTAAGTATACAGATCGGCTTAGAATCACCAGCTGAATCGATTTAGCGATGTCTGTCTGTCCGTCTGCTGTCCATCTAAGCTTGTTCGCACTCTACAGGTCGCAATTTTTGTCCAATTGTCATGGAATTTGGCAGAAATTACTTTTTTCGGCCAAGGACGATCGGTATTGAGTTTGGAGGAAATTGGTTCAGATTTAGATATAGTCTACATACAACTATTCCTATGATTTACACTATTAATACTTTAGAATACACATTTTACATGGGATCATGATCAAATTTCCCACACAATGTTACATTTAGACTAGAAGCACATATTTTGAAAACCATCTAAAGAGTGATTTTTTTGAGGTTAGGATTTTCATGCATTAGTATTTGACAGATCACGTGGGATTTCAGACATGGTGTCAAAGAGAAAGATGCTCAGTATGCTTTGACATTTCATCATGAATCGTCTTACAAACGAACAACGCTTGCAAATTATTGAATTTTATTATCAAAATGCGTGCTCTGTTAAGAAAGTTCATTGCGCGCTTCCATGTTATGATCAGTTTAATTGACCCACTGAAGCGGCTATTCGGGCTATTGTGACTAAATTTCGCACCAAATTTTCATTGTTGGACATTAAACCACCAACACGCTTACGTAGAGTGCGAACTGAAGAAAGTATCGCAGCTGTATCGGCCAGTGTTAATGATGACCACCAATTTTCGATTCGTCGCCGTTCGCACCAATTGGGTCTCTGTTACTCAAAAACGTGGAAATGCCAAAATTGGACTAAGCGGATGGACCACCTAAGACGCAGCCGCGGTCAACATTTAAATGAAATTATCTTCAAAAAGTAAATGTCATGGACCAATCTAACGTTTCAAATAAAGAACCGATGAGATTTTGCAAATTTTATGCGTTTTTTTTTTAAAAAAAGTTATCAAGCTCTTAAAAAATCACCCTTTATATAGGTCAATGTTTTTGTACAGCCCCTATACAAATAAGCCCCAGTTTACACCATTTGAACTCTAGAACCCACATTTTACATCGGATCTTGATACAATTTTGCAGATCATGTTATATTTCAATAAAGAATACCTACTTTGAAAGTGATTTATAAGGGCCCACTTTTTAATGTAGCGCCCTTAGAAATGGCCCCCATTTTAATTATTACCTCTCTAGGACACACATTTTACATCGGAAGTTTTTCAACTTTTGCAGCTTATATTTCAACTAGATCCTATAAAAGTCAAATATATGTGTTCTTTTTTTTTTGTACAGCTCCCATACAAATTGGGCCTCCATTCTATTCTACTACAACTCTATAACCCATATCGTGCATTGGATCTCGATACAATTTTGCATATCATGTCATATTTCAACTAGGAATACCTACTGTGAAAGTGATCTATATGGAACCACTTTTTTAAAGTAGCGCCCTTACAAATGGCCATTTTAATTTTTACCCCTCAAGGAAGCAAATTTTACATCGTTTTTTTTTTTCAAATTTTGCAGATTATATTATATTTCAACTAAGAATACATACTATGAAGGTCAAATATATGTGTCCATGCTTTGGACCAGGCCCCAAGTGTTGTTATAGGCCCCCATTCAAATGTTGGTCCGATTCATCCTATTACTACTGTTTAATTTGTATTTGTCTGCCGGAAAAATGGATCAATTATAATATTGTTTACCATATTCGTTAAATATGACTAAAGATGAATTACTGTATAATTTATGTTAACTACATAAAATTGCTCCCATGAAACATCTGGGTTTAGAAATAAAACCGAGGTATATACGCAGGGAGTGGTGTAGGGTATTATATAGTCGGCCCGCCCGACTTTAGCCTTTCCTTACTTGTTTTTTATATCAAATCTTACAAAATGTTTCCAAGAAATATGAGTTTTCAGCTATCACCTTTAAAACCACAAAAAATATAAATATCCAGTAATACTACCAATGAGTTATTCTAAGACAAGAATAAAAATTTTTATTTAAAGTGCTCCCAATGGTCTATTACAGATGGCTTGATCCAGTGACGAAATATTTTGCAGATCATCATTAAACAATCCAATCTTCATTTCTGGGGGTTACCGCTCCAATTTATTTTCGTGACCCAGCCTAATGTACGTACAATGCAGTACATTCTCTCTACACTACTAGTACATTTGTTTCTGATGTAGTTATATTTATAGCTGAGACAACATTAAGCTCGGAATTCGCCGAATTTGTTAGACACTCCCAGATGAAATATACATGATAAATATATAATAATAATATTATTATTTATTATAAATATATTAATTAATATTCACATCTTAAAGCCTGATACAGCTTCTCTAACAAATAAACCATATAAAAAACTTGCAATATGGCCCAGTATAAAGGTTAGATTTCAGCGACTTTCGCGCAATTTTGTTTCTTCACATATTTGATGGCAAAGTCTGATAAAGAATAAATCAGAGTAACTGAAAATGCATTTGGTTTTGGTAGAAAAAATATACAGTCAAATCAGCAAGCTCTGAAATAAGTATTTTTACAGTTTAGTTGCAAAAGTGTTCACAGGTCCAGCTTTCTTTATAATTTGTAATGAAGCATTTTCTCAAAATTTGGTGGACTATCAATTTTAAGTGTTAATATGGAAGATAGTGCACAAGCTAGGCATTTAAAGGTGTATTTAGATTTGTTGCTGCATTGCCCTTCGGTGAAAATATCACTCTTTTCAGATACACTCAATTTTCAAAATGTCGAACTATTTAACATCTGTATCAAACATCGAACTGAACAAAAGCGATAGGATGTAGTTTATGATTGTAAATTTGGTGTTAACAATTATCAGAACGAAAAAAAGCCCATTTAAAGGAATATTTAATACATTTTTGTCGATCATTATCATTAAAATGGAAAAAATGTCAAAGGATGCTAATGAGATTCCTCAGCGTAACGGAGATTGGTTGAAATAATTTACTGTGGCTTTCGGAAGGCATCGGGTTCAATTTTGTGTCAAATCTGGCCTTGAAAAGAGAAGAAAAGCTTAGAAGTATAACAAAAAAATTATAAAAAACCATACAAGACCATCGATGAAGTCAGCATTGTACCTAAAGGATCCAATGCCAGTGAAACTATTACCAGCGTATTTTGACATAGTGGATTTGTTACTGAAAGAATACCGTTGTTTACCCATGACAATTACAGTGCCTACATAAAGTGTTTATCCATTCTAAAACGATTATGGACAATTTTTCAATTTTGTAGGAGATGTCACAGAATCTCGTCATAAAGTATATAACGCTGACGCCACGTTCGGAAGTGTAGATGTACAAATAATATACTAGATGTATTTAACAGAGCCATGTATACATCTGATCCAGTGACTTCTTCGATATGCTTAAAGTAATAGTTTGCGAACATGGTAAATATCGTTCAGAACATAAATCAAATTTTAATTCAAGCGCTGATGAAGATTATAGCACCTACGAGAACGATGATAAAGATGACATCTTAAGTGATCAGCAGCCAATATCCTTGACAAATTATATTTGGAAATTCACCTGATATTACGTTTTAAATCATTATACTTAAATAATTTATAATAAAAATTAAGTTGTTGTGTAAAATTAAACTACTAAATGCACAGAATTTTGTAAATAAAGGTTTAAGGAACAAATATAAAGCGGTCCAAAATGGGTTCATTTTCAGCTTGTTGGTTTTTGTATTTACATTTTTCAATTGTTCACTGTGTGTAATTTTTTATGAAAGGAAAATATATCCACATACGGACACCACTACGTGTTAAAAAACCAAAAAAGTTCCGTGTCTTTTTATTTTTTTATAATTTTTTATATTCACAATTTGTGTTCTTTATGACAAGAGCTACAACTTCGGCTCTGAGAGTTAATCAAAATTCCAAACGGTTTGCAAAATATGAGCCTGGGAAAAGGATCACATTTTTGCAAAAATGATTCAAAGGCCCCAAATCATTGGGGGCCCATAAAAAGTGCATGACTATGGGAAAAATTGGGGGCTCGGGTCTTTTTTGGTTATATTTTTTCATGTTGCGTAATCGTTTCAGGTTTAAGACTTTTGGCCAGTGAAATGGGTGATCTGACCTATAGTGCAGTGTAGGGTAAAATGATTGTGCTTATTACGCATATACCCATTCAGATGTACATTTGTTGGATATGTAGTTATTGTTGTTATTAAAAAGTTAACTCGTTTTGTGTACCCTTGTCAAAACACTCATCCGATCGGATATCTATGAGGGCAGTGAAGTCAGTTTGGTTTCAAAAATGTCTAAATAAAATCATTTTGTAATCACCGACTTACGACATTATCAACTGCTTCACATACAAAACTTCTTTCGGTTCCTCCTTCTGCCAACTGACTGCATGTATTATTGCCGATTTTCCGTGATGGCCTTGTTTCATATTTATATATAATATATAATGACTTTGTGGATTTGTTTGTAACACCCAAAATGAAACGAGATAGACCCATCGTTTATTATACCGATCGCCTTAGAATCACTTTTTGAGTGGATTTAGCAATGCCCGCCCGTCCGTTCGTCTGTCCATCTATTCTTGTAACCAAAGTAAAAAGCTTTAGAAAACACATTTTTCAACTGTTTTTTTTCCAATTTGGCATAACGCAATATATTTTAACTAGAAACAGCTTTGGGCCACATCGGTTCAGATTTATATATAGCTCCCATATAAGGTGTTTGAGCCATGTCTGTCTGGTGTACACGATAACTCTCGAAAGGAGAGTAATATTTAATATTTTCCCAAACTTAGTTCAAGTTCGAAGATGGCGACACCCCTTCTGGTACCTCCCACACAAATGACCTATATTCCTATGTCAAATTAAAACTGATGTAACTTCCACACGTATCTTCGGAATCAGTTCTGTTTTGGTATTTCATAATGTTTTTCTAACCGCTTTAAGTGTACCAGTACCTCCACACAAATCACTGTAAACTACGTAAAAGCTATGAAATTTGATATTTGGCAATGCTTTTATAGGCGTTACATTCGCATGGCATATGGGCGATATTGCCACACCCCTTCTGGTACCTCCCACACAACGTTGCTCAAACTTTGGATACAATAAAACCTGCAATTTGATATTTTAAAATATTTCTATAATCACTTTAAACATAAAAACTATTTACGATTTAGCCACGCTCCTTCTTGTACCTCCCACACTATTGTCTTTATCCTAGGTACAATTAAATGCTTTATAACTCCTTTACCGGAGCCTGAAATCCATTGTGACTCTATATTAGATCATGTTTTTTTACAAATATTAAGAAATGAGGAAGCTGGTTTCAATTGGCACAAACTTCTAGTATCTTAGTAAAATTTAAGTCCTTCCAGACACATGCTCTCTGAGAATGACGGTATATATAAGTCGGTTTAGTCGACTGACGTTTTCTTATTTGTTTTTTAATTGAAATTTGATAAAAACACGTAACTTCTTTTTTAGTAATTTGTATACATAAATCTTCTTCTTCTTGAATGTTTCAACGAAATAATAGTTTGTCAAACAACTCAACTTTGCACTGAGAATGTGGAATTTCTTTAAAAATTGCATACAATATCGAAATAATGGAGGGTGTGCAGAGGGTATGATTGAGATGGTTCAATGTTAGTTCTGGATTTGTAGACAGTTTTGGTGTATATTTCAGTAATATTGAAAACAGTCATAATATCACTTCTCATGACTTTTGATAACTTTGTATTGTTTTAGGTATGGATGGTATCATATAATTGTCCTTTCTTTGCTTGTGTTTGTTTAGTTTTTAATGTAGTGTTAGTACCAAATGATACAACGCATATACTCTAGTCGCTTGAAAACTATTCAAAATAATATTAGTTAGAAATGTATTCCCCAGTTATCATATCGTCCTCTCTTTTTGAATCTAAACTTGTATATTGTTTCTAAAAATAAAAGCTTAAAGATATTTCGGGAAGGAAACTTAAAAATATGATGCAAATTAATTTGTAGAAAAAGTTGTATCTTTGCATGAACATGAAGAGCACACACACGCTCGTTATATTCTGCTCTATGTCTGTCTGTGGCTTTGTGTTGTTGTCGTGCCAAAACTGAACAAAACACTGAAACAAATCAAAATAACAACTGCAGCTACAACAGCAACAACAACCACCGACAGCAAAATGGTTTTGATATATTGCACATTTGATCACTTGCAAAAACCACTTAAAGTTAATGAAAACAAGTCTTTGGCGCTCGCAGATAAACAATTGTTATTGTTGGTGCATGCGTGTGTGTGCGTATGTGTGCACACGTATGTGTAGGTATATCCATGCATTGCATGGATGCACATATACTTGGCGAAACACATGCATACATGCACGTATGTATATGGGTGTGTGTGTGTTCAATGCTCGTACAAACATAGCCAACCGCGCCACCACACCGGAAGCAATAAACGTTTCCCAACTAGAGGAAGTAAAACAAAAGCAATGAAAGTTGCGAACAAAATAAAAACGAGCACAAAATCGCAAAAGTAATATCGCTAACAAAAGCTCAGATAATTCACCGTTTCGTTTGTGGAAATGTGAAGTATGCATACAAAGGGATGCGCAGGATAGACGTGAAATTTGAAATTTCAGACGCTGTACGTTATTTCAGTGGTTTTCAGAAGTAATCGCTCATCTCCAAGTTTCTTGATTTTGTGCAAACTCTGATCTTCGCATGACGTTTGTCATCATTAAATATTCCAGCTGTAGTATGAACGTGAATACAAGTGTTCGATATTTTTAATGAAATTATAATGAAATCGGTAGCGTCATTTTATGGACCCTTTATGAAAAAGCTATAAGAAAACTGTTACACAATTGACTTCCCAGCAAAAAGAGAGCACCCAAAGAAGTGATGATGTTCATCTCGTGATTCGGAAGTAGTGAAAATTGGAATCTTCACCAATGAAATTAACATGGATTTGTCATAGGAGGGATGTCCTTTATTTTGAAAGACATAAAAGTTATTTTAAACAAGTAAGAAGGCGTTAAGTTCAGCCTGGCCGAATCTTATATACCCTCCACCACGGAGTGCATTCCACAGTATTACCAGCAGATTAAAGTATGCCGACATAGAAGTACAGAACCATATTACGAAAATAGTGATATGTTTATGCACATTACTATATTTTATTACTATTTCAAACTATAATGTATACTTATGCGCACTGTTTAAAAACTACTATAAATAAATATAATGCTGTAATTGTGAAAGTGAACATGCCGAAAATATTAGGCGATTGTCAGTCGCCATTAGGGAGAAGCATTTTCAGATACAGACAAAGTGACTGCATTAGTTTGATAAGAAAAGTACAAATTTTAAAGATACTAATTTGGAAAAAAAACTTTTTGTTTCGAGTCTTCATAGTCAGACCACCGAATACACACCGAATATATACACCGAATTCAGCGGTTTAGAAGGTCCCATTTTTATCCTTCTTTTTCAATTATATCCCTTAAAAGTACGAATTTCGAAAAATCGCTCTATTTTACGTGTTTATGCAATTAGAGGGATGTACACTAGGGCGTACCTCAAAAAAAAGTTCGCCGTACACCTTCGAATATGAAGTATTATTGAAAGGTAGTTTCAAAAAAAAAATTTTTATTTTTTTTATGCCGAACGTAGGGGTCGCGCTTTTACATTTTTCTATATAACTTGTATTTATAAACGGATTTTAAAGTGTGATACATCGATGTTTTTGTCTCGACGAGGCCGATTTTTTTGTCTTTGAAGTCATTGAGCTCAAGCACCCCCTTCTGGTACTTACCCATCATTTCTCAGTTGCTACTACCCTAATGTACCACTCTAATAATCGAAAATTAAAGCTCGCATAAAATCATGAATCATGTTTGAGCTCAATGACTTCAAAGACAAAAAAATCGGACAAAAACATCGATGTATCACACTTTAAAATCCGTTTATAAATGCAGAAGTTATATAGAAAAATGTAAAAGCGCGACCCCTACGTTCGGCATAAAAAAATAAAAAAAATTTTTTTGAAACTACCTTTCAATAATACTTCATATTCGAAGGTGTACGGCGAACTTTTTTTTTTTTACTTGTAACCTGGTACGCTCTAATGTACACACCGAATTTCATGATTCTAGCTGTTGTCGTATCATTCGCCCGCTAAAACATTTATTTTCTTTGTGGTGCTTCCAAGCTACAAGAGGAATGTCCGCATCAAATTTCAAATGTATGAAAATCAGAAATTTATTTAATAAGCCAAGGCTACCAATATATATATATTATGGAAATAATATTTCAATTCATAAAGTAAATATAAGGCAGCAATCATAAATACCCTAAATATTGGGGGATAGAGAGTGTATTTTCAGCTGCAGTCCTTTGGTTGGTTGTATTTCCATCTATTTTAAATTCAAAAGTATACATTTTGAAAATACCTTATCTCTCACGTACGCATTACAAGACAACTTCATGATTCTACCATTTTTTGTCATAAAAGCAACAAAATAAAGTACGAATTTGAAAAAAAAATATTTTATTTATCTATACACTCAGAGGAATGTATATACCAAATTCCATGATACTATATGCGGCCTTTTTGTTGGTACCAGTTTTATCCCTTTTTCGCATTTTACTCCTTAAAAGTACGACTTTCGAATCATTTTTGGTATCATTTTTATCCCTCTGCTCCCATTGAATCCCTTCAAAGCACTCAGTCAGAGGAATGTATACCGCGAATTTCATGGTTCTAGCTGCATCCATTTGTTTGGTGCAATTTTTATCTCCTTTTTCCATTTTACACCCTAAAAGTACGAATTTCGAAAATTTCCTTTATTTTATGTGTCTACGCAACCAGAAGAATATATACACCGAATTTCATTATTCTAGGTGCAGCCGTTTGGTTGGTACTATTTTTATCCCTCTATCCCCATTTAACCCCTTAAAAGTACAAATTTAGAAAAAGTACTTGTATATTATGTATCTACTCTATTAGAGGTATGTACACGCCAAATTTCGTGTTTCTATCTGTTGTCGTTTGATAGGTACTATTTTTATCCCTTTTCGTCCCATTTCGCCCCCTACAAATAAAAATCACTCTATGGTGCCCTTTTATGCTATAAAGGGAATGCGAATTGCAAATATTAAGTAAATACAAGCTATTATGTTAAAAAAACATGCTGAAATACTCTAAATATTAGGGGTATTTTTAGTCCTTGTGAGGGAAAAATTTTTCCCTCTGGGCCGATTTCGCCCACTTTCAATCCCAACCGATCTGCAACCATAGACACATTTAGGAAAAATTTGAACCTCCTAGCTCATTTCGGTCGGCCGCTATCGTGCTTTCAACAGACAGACAGACAGACGGACATGGCTATATCGTCTTAGAATTTTACCACGACCCAGAATATATATACTTCGATGAATATTTTAAGGTGTTACAAACGGAATGACAAAGTGAATATACCCCCATCCTTGTGGTGGAGGGTATAAAAACACTTGTTTTCATTTCTGAAAATGAACGGCCCCGGTAGCTGGGGCACATTCTGGTTGCTACTACGGCACTCCAACCATTTATAAATCTGATTTAATTTAATTTAAACAAATTTAATTTTTCTTAATAACACTGAAATAAAGATTTTACTGATATTAGGTAGTATTAATAATTAGTAAAAAAGTAAATATCTAAAGTACATTAATAAAGTAATAAATTTGTATTTTTTATACAAAAGTGGTTAAATTATTAAAATTATACAAAATTTAACACTGTTTACTTGTAAAAGTAATAAAAAAGAAAATAGTTTTTTTTCCCGAGCCACGATTCGAAACCGAGACCTTCTGGGTGCAAAGCGTACAACTTACCCCTGTGATCTCATACTAAAAAAAAAATTAAAATCCTATTCGTAAACTTTTACATATTATGATCGACTTTGTTGTATAAAACAACTTTCTCAAAAGCGGGAAAAATGCTCATTTGATGCTTCAAATTTTAAGATGCTTCCTACGGAAGTACTTCCAATTTTTCTTTTCCTGGGTTATTTGTCGCAATCTAAAGTGGGTATAAACAAAATATGCTTTAACAC
The DNA here is from genome assembly GCA_947397865.1 of Polietes domitor. Taxonomy (NCBI): domain Eukaryota; kingdom Metazoa; phylum Arthropoda; class Insecta; order Diptera; family Muscidae; genus Polietes; species Polietes domitor. Next base: position 276,350,404 of record OX377618.1, read on the forward strand.
AATTGGCTATTAACTGTGGTCTTTTGTGTGGAAACTATATCTAAATTTGAAGCTATTTTCTTCCTATGATTGATTCCGTCCTTATCACTTAAAAATCTCTCTTCTGCAAAATTTCGCTAGCATCGTATAATTATTACTTTGATTACAAAAAATGGAGAGGCAGAAACACATAATTTTAAGTCGATCCTTTTAACAAATCGATGACTAGATTTCGCTTCCATATAGGTGCTGCAAACAAATGCTCAAAGTCTGTGGAAGGAATTTTGGTTTTTTGAAAATAAAACTCTCAATTTTGACTGGTTGGCCCAAAGTGATATTCACATAAATCTTCCTTGAAGAGTTTACACACAAAACAGAAAATCAGAGAATCGAGTTTTCACAATTTCGGCTCTCGTCACGTATTTCTTGTGAACCATCTTCCATGAGTTGAGGAATATCAGTGCATCGTATATAATATGTTGCACAGGTAAGACAGTAACTATAATAATTTGTTTAAAAAAACCAGGCCACAAAAATTACCCTAAGAAAAAAATATTATTTTGGTCCTTTAAAACGACCCTTTGTATTAAACTATTTCACATCATCATGGCATCATTTTTCGTCTCATATTCATACTTTTGGCATTATTGGGAAGACATTGATTCCTTCTGATTATTTTTCATAACACTTTGTACAAAATGTCCTCAAGAAATATGAGTTTTTAGTTGTCACTTTGAAAAAACACAAAAATTACTCTACACATCCAATGCTTATATTTAAAATACTTTCACGTGTCTATGAATTGAAAAAATTGGACAAAAACTAAACATAAAAAGATATTACCCGGAAAACATGATTCAACTATAATTTGACTATGGTTTATTGTTGTAAACAATATCGGCTTAGTATGCACAATAGAAAGATTGTGTGTGACCGCTGTAAGCGATCTAAACAATAACTTACTGCGTTTTGTGGTAGGAAAATGTAGACAAGGAAATACAGTTGATTGGTAATCGGTTACCCATACCGTAACGACAACGATTTAAACTTAAACAACAATTCTAACAACATGAACAAATATCAAGTCATAGTGGATTCCATGCACCAACACAGAAGTATGAAGGCTTTAATATTACCTAGGATAGAGGCAATTGTGTGAGATGTACAAGAAGGGGCGTGGCTAAAGTGTGATTTTTTTTAGGCTTAAAAATGCTATGGCGTGGCAAAACCTGCCATAACACTTAAAGTGATTATAAAAACATTACCAAATACCAAAATATAGGTGATTCCGAATAACCATGTGGAAATTTATGTTAGTTTTAATTTAACATAGGAGTGTGGCTCAAACATACTTTGGGTCACTTCTTCAATGCGTTACACTTTTCTTCTGTCCCAAATAGGGCTTGGGGTCCGGGAAAAAATTAAATTTCCCGAGAATACGAGAAATATTAACAAATATTTTTTTGTTTTAGTTTTTTCGTTTGCATTTTTTTGGTCTGTAATCAATATTTGATTTGAACTGGGATATTGTCCTGGCTCAACACCATTTTGCTTCTATATTTAATAGAATGCAAATTTATTTACAAATGGCATGGTGACATGATTTCGACCATGCCAAAAGTCTTTTCAAGTGGCTTCGCAGCGACTTTTCAACATCAAACCGGGCCTCTATAAGGAGATGATTCTCACAAACGAACGAGAAGCACAACTCACTTGCCGAATTTGCGTTTAAAAAATCGCACCGAGTAATAAAGCACACGTGCCATCTTACAAACATCTTATTGAGTTGCATATGTAAATATGTGTATATGCAGGTATAGGTACCCAGCAATACCCCAAACCCTAGTCCCAAATGATATATATACCATCCTACTCTGTAGAGTTGGGATATAATGACAGCCGATTTTCCTTGACGACAATTTATCATTTAAATTAAACTTTGTATCATGCACATATATAAAAAATTATATTTATTTGGAAAACAAAAAACGTCTTAAGGTTTCTTCTATAATTTTCGATTCGTGCTGTTGAGTAAGGATAATATCACTCATACGCACTGTAGTCGGACTGACAATTAACTGAAACAGCTCTGCAAGATATATTTTTCCTAACTAAACAGTGTTAAGAATCATTTCTAGGAAGTTCATATGTTCTAGAAAGTTGCTTATTGAGAATTTAGGTACATTTTTGTAACGCCTGAGAAATGATCACTTCTTTTCAAAGATGACACCGAGGCGACACGGGTCTTTTTTGGTCTTTTGTCACGTAGTGGTGTGCATATGGATTTTTTTCGTGTTGCACTGTGTTATTAAATGACAAAGTTCAACCTTTCCAATAAAACCAGAAATTTGAAAAAATAATCAGTACTTTGTATAGCCGATTCTAATTTAAAAATTTAAGTGGACCACACCTGGGAATATGGAATATTTTAAGCCAGTCAGAACAAAAACACAGCAACTCTGCCGGTAATTCATCGGAATCAGCCACTTTGTTATTCTTCAACTAGATTATTGTTCTCTTGCTCTAATTTACCATCATCTGGAATTACTGTAACGCTCTTGTCATCACGAGTTTTTGCTTTGATATTATGGGTATGTTTTTTTTTTCAGAGATAATATTAAAGTCCACTTCGATGACAAAGAAATGTTATCCAACATAATTTGCTTGTACTTCGATTTCTGACACACAAAATCACTGAGCAAACAATTGACGAAGTGACTTATGATGCTTAGATTAATAGAAATAAAAGACGTTGCAATAATTGCAAATATTGGTCTACACTTGGTACAGAGGGAAGCATCACATCTCCGCCGTCCCCCTTCAGATATTATATGTTGGGTAGGCAATGTCGGTCTTCTTCAAATGCGGGATAATTTCCCAACGTCTTTGACTTTCTTGTCTCAGGTCTGTCTTGTGAAACTGCTCGCATGGATACAGCAGAAGAGGTGGCGCCGTTGAAAGTTCATTATAACTTAAGTGTGCCCTTAACTTGTTCTACTACTACCTCTTCATTACAACGAGCCTCTACTTGAAAGTGATATTAAACAAAATGTGTAACATCATCAGGTGAGGCTTTTGTTTTTACCTTTTGAAATAGCAACAAATACACTTAGAGAAAATTTTGTGACAATTTTAGCTCAAGTAGATCGAATTCATATCATGTCGCAGAGAAACTTTTAATAGATGACCTCAAATGAATCTGCTATAAGTGGTTATTTCCATTGTGCCCAAGGTATGGTTGGCTAGGCTAGGCTGCGTTAGACCAAGCCTTTTCCGCGGTGTATCTAATTCAGTTAAACACTTTAGTTTTGTTTTCTGCCATCCAAACGCTTCTCTTTCCTTCTGTCCTCTATTTTATTTGTATTTTCATAGTTTCCCATGGAAGTTTTACAGGCTGAAATTTTGCCATGGTCGAAGTTTTGTTCGTCGAACATAAAACAAATATTGACACAAGATGGCCACATTGAATAAAAGTTGAAAGTACCCGCAAAAGAATTGCAGCTGACAACAGCTGCAGCTTGCCTCCACTGCTGTTGAGAGAGCGCAGTTGTTGCTATTGCTGCCATCGTGCCGCTGTGATCTTATTGAGGATGATGAAGTTCCTGGTGATGCTCCACATCCACCACTTGCACTTGAAAGGGGACAAGCGTACACAGCGTACGAAGAAGAAAGTCAGTCATTTGTATGAAAATTTGTTGAGTTCTGCTGCTTTCGTTGGCTCTTCATTTTCCTTCGTTGCTGCTGAGCTCAGTGTGGGCCCTGCGTTAGTTACAGTCAAAGGAATTGTGGTTGGTCCATTATAAACTATGAAGTACCCTACTGGCAGCTGAGGTATTACAACTGCTAGTCTAGCTGGGAGCAAAACAACTGTTTTTGGTATTAATATTAATATACAAACAGCAAATTTCTGAAGCCATTTTTCTGTGTTTGGCAACACCACGTTGATCTAAAATACAGCATTTGCTGAGACCTCAGTTATGAGCTAAGTCGAATAAATTCCAAAATACAACAAACTGATGTCTATAACTTTTGATTATCTCTAATGAGACATAGTGGGATCTAAGTCTGCTTCCATTAATAAGTGAATGATTTGTTGTTCAGAGTCACTAGAGATTTCTTTCGGTTGGCTGAAATCTCTACGGGGGCGTTACTGTTCTATAGATGTATATTTGGTGAATATTCATAATATAAGTGCTGCCTACGCTTTACAACACACATTATATTAATATTATTTATATCACTCAAAATTTTGTCTCTTAAAAAGCAAGATTTGAATAAACTAAAAAACTAGGGGGTAATCTTGAAATATATGTCAATGCTGAACTCATACAGATAAAGAGTGATTTTTTTGAGGTTAGGATTTTCATGCATTAGTATTTGACAGATCACGTGGGATTTCGGACATGGTGTCAAAGAGAAAGATGCTCAGTATGCTTTGACATTTCATCATGAATAGACTTACTAACGAGCAACGCTTGCAAATCATTGAATTTTATTATCAAAATGCGTGCTCTGTTAAGAAAGTTCAGAAAGAAAGAAATTGTGTTCAGCGACGAAGCTCATTTTTGGCTCAATGGGTACGTAAATAGGCAGAATTGTCGATTTTGGAGTGAATATCAGCCAGAAGCATTGCAAGAGCTACCAATGCATCCAGAAAAAGTCACAGTTTGGTGCGGTTTATGGGCTGGTGGCATCATTGGACCGTACTTCTTCAAAGATGATGCGAATCGTAACGTAACTGTGAATGGTGAGCGCTACCGTGAGATGATATCCAACTTTTTTTTGCCCAAAATGGAAGAACTGAACTTGGTTGACATGTGGTTTCAACAAGATGGCGCTACATGCCACACAGCTCGCGATTCTATGGCCATTTTGAGGGAAAACTTCGGAGAACAATTCATCTCAAGAAATGGACCGGTAAGTTGGCCACCAAGATCATGCGATTTGACGCCTTTAGACTATTTTTTGTGGGGCTACGTCAAGTCTAAAGTCTACAGAAATAAGCCAGCAACTATTCCAGCTTTGGAAGACAACATTTCCGAAGAAATTCGGGCTATTCCGGCCGAAATGCTCGAAAAAGTTGCCCAAAATTGGACTTTCCGAATGGACCACCTAAGACGCAGCCGCGGTCAACATTTAAATGAAATTATCTTCAAAAAGTAAATGTCATGGACCAATCTAACGTTTCAAATAAAGAACCGATGAGATTTTGCAAATTTTATGCGTTTTTTAAAAAAAAAAAGTTATCAAGCTCTTAAAAAATCACCCTTTACAAGCACGATATTTTATAAGGTGCGAACAAGTATATAAAATAATAATCATTTCGAACTTTGTAGTCCTGTGAAGGGACAACAGGATGAGGAAATGCAGAACTAAAAACGACAAGTAACTCCTTTTTCTCTATAGTTTCATATATATGTATATCATCCGGTTCAAGTGCATCGACGAATTTTTTGTGGAAAAATAAAATTAATATGGATGGATATCAAAGGGAAATTAAAAACACAAACCATTTTTATTCACTGTCTGGCTCACAAATTAATTTCGACTCAAGGAATCGCTGACAGCGGAAACTATTGCGCAAGGCATGACAATAAGCCAATCAATTTCATTATGTTGACATAACAATATTTATCCAAAAGTCTCTTATGAAAGATTGTATTCTTATTTATGTTAATACAACCATTTTAACCATTAAAGTTTTATTATAATTTTGTTTTAAACAATTGTAGTTGTTTAAAGGAATTAAAGTAGATTTACAAATGGTATGATGATACATGCATACTACCAATATCAAGATTTCAATATGAATTAATCAAGCTGTTTTTGATGCTGCTGGGGTGGTCAAACTCTGCACACATATTTGAAACATATTCCGTTACAAATGTGCATACCTACAATAGAGAAAACGCCCGTGCGTGTTTTTTTACTTAACATTGAAATCGATTTTTTTAAACTGCAGCCGTTGGGAACTAAAAACTCGAATAATCGCGCTCTACATTATCTTAGCTTTCGGAAAAAATAAATATTTTACATATTACAGTGCATTTTCTCCAAAAAGCTGAAAAATTGTGAAATTTGTCTTGTCATTTATTTTGGTTTAAGACCAAAGGTTGTGCTGAAGTCTTCAGCAGAACCCAAAAATTAGCAAAAAGACAAAGTGAGACCTTTATTGTTGCAGCTAAAAGTTGACTGCGCAGTTTCGATGGGCGCTACCCCATCTCATCAGAACTTTCGCAACGAATGTATGTCTTTGACTTAAATCAGGGTTCATATTAGTACCAGCGGCCACATATTTCCAATGAGAAGCGCTGATAAACAAAATATTCTACCGAACTAAGTCGACACACTAAAAATCTCACTTTGCCAATTCAATGTTGTGCATGTGCTCGCATCGCTCGCAACAAGACATACAACATAACAGACCAACTATACATACAAACAAATTGTGAAATTTTTGGAAATTTTGAATTTAATCATCTGCCATTTTTTAGCTGAATTGATTTTTAACAATTTTTTTCCAGTTGATCTATTGGTCTATTAGCTTTACGAAACACACCTTTTGGGCCAAATCGGTCATCATTTGGCTTTTCTATGGCAACTCGATAAATAATTTTTTTTTCCGAGACCCCCCAGTTTAGACCCCACTAGTTAGGACCTATTAGACCTAGAGTGCCCTATCGCAGAACTTAAGCAACAACACTTCGAATATGCCTGTATGAAATTTCATCAAATTCTGTTATGCAGTTTCCCTTTTTTCTCAAATCCTCCAATGTGCGTTAGTTCGTGCATGGAAATAGTTGTACCAAAAGTGATTACCTCCAATTGAATTAAAGAAAAATGTTTTATTTATATTTTTGTGCAATATTAAAAATGCTTATTTTAAAAATTAAAAAGTGAATATGAGCCTTAAAAGCGCGAATAACAGAGAATTTTTAATACTTTCTAATCGTGGCAATTATTAATAATCTTTAGATTACACTATTAAAACCAAGAAAATACTATTTTTCCACTCCGTAGAATAATTATGTTTTGTTCATAGCTACTTCTGAATATATACCCTCGATATATTCCTTTTCGATTCCATGAGGATCATGTGTCCTGTACAAATTTTTCCACTTAAGTCAATCAGATGGTCTTGTTTTGAGTGACAGCTTCGTTTTCTATTTGCTGTCGCAAAGTATGAGATGGCCTGCCTTGCCTACGACACTCTTGGGAATTCCACACCGTGGCAGTTTTGGTGATATCACAATCACATTTCCTCAGCGTTTCCTTAGCCCAATCCACCTCCACCTTATTCTAAGATTTTCCGCTTTTATGGAGGTCTGTTTTATTCTTCGCTGTATTTTTTCATTTGAGAATTCTTTGAATTCAGCGAATTATGAAGACTTGAGCAGTGTAAAATTACCTATTTGTAAGGAATTATTTCTAATAAATGAAATGAACTTAGAAGTAACGTTAATAATATTGCAATAGATGGCGATGAAGAGGTCGTCTCCTTGTTTTCTCCGTTGTTGAAATACTTAAGGAACTTCCGGGCGGCTGCCGAATTATTGTAATAATATAAATACGAGAATCAGAGATCCACGATCGCGATGTAACAATGACATTATGTTGGGACCTTTAGACAAAAAAGGCGAATGCCGCCTTCAGTTTTCAAGAAAATATTGTCATTGTAGGCAATTGTTTAATATGAGTTACACTGCTTGTGACGTATTCATCTGTATTCATCCAGAAACCTGTACATGTGTAGGGGGTATACAAATTCGACATCGTTACTATCGATGTTCGGTCGAGTTTCCAGCGGCACTGCCAATCGTGTGTACTCCGCTGTCGAAAGGGAAAGGTTAAAAGGATAAGGGCGAAGAAGAACTTAAGAAACTGGTGTCTACTTGTTACCCTATTTCAGATGAAGGCTATGCAATTTATTTGCAGTTGGTCGGTTGCAAAACTTCAGCTTCTACCTCGGCCTCTGCAACAGCCATTGGTGCTGATGCTCAGGTCGAGCCGAACCGAGCCGATGTTTTTCCTGATGCTGACGCTGATGCTGGTTAAACTAAAACACAAAACTTTTAATGTTTCCTCGCAGACAAGAACAAAAAGCGTAGAAGAAATCTTTTTTACTTTTACCAACATCACCACTGCAGCACCGACCGACCGACCGACCTAGTGCTTTATCGTGTATATCATTGTAATGTTTACTTTCGAAGTCTTTTAAAGTACATTTGGAACAAAAAACCAACTTTGCTTTCCGTTGCATGCACCGCACCCTACCGCAAATACATAGAGGGGGTCCGTCCGTTCTGCGCCCATGCCCGGCAGCATGAAGTGCGAGTGGAACAAATGGAAAATGCAGGCAGAGCGACGGACACTTGCTAAATTGTTAAGTTATACACAAGGAAATAAAGTTAAATTTGCTAAATGGCTTTTCATAAACTCACTCATCATCGTGCCGGCTCGTCCTGCCGTCCGCCGCCAAACACTACTACCTCCCACTCTACTCTGCGCCTCTTAAGGGAATTTGGCATTTAATCATGTTAGCGAGCAGCTCGCAACACAAGACACTGAGCACAAATTGTGGAAACTGTTAGAAATTTATTAATGCACCACCGCCTATATGTCATAAATAATATGAAACATTGGAACATTAAAATAATTATTAACAGGAAATAAAAAAGGACATTCCACATTGTTCCGCATCTCTTTCGGCCACGGTGGAGGAAAAACGCTGACTCAACATATGTCTGTTGAACAATAATTTTTCTGCTGCTCCTTATTTTTTGCTTATTTAAAAAAAGAAGCAGATGAAAAGAAAATATGTTGCTTATGGTGGCATATAAATCATTGACATGTTTTTTGATGTGTATTGTTTTAATGTTGCACGGTGGTCTCCACTGGATTTGGGCATGAAAATTATTTCTAGAGAAAGTTGGACCAAACAACATTCACTGAAAGAATGGAAGAAAAATATTGGAATTTTTGCTACAAATAATTATTTTCGTGTTACCAGTTGTAAATAATTTCTTGGAAAATTACTAGAAATGTACAATCTAAGAAATGTCACACGCCTACTTTTAACGTTTAGAAAATTGTATTTTACGATGTAGGTAACAATATACGCTTCAAATGATTCATTACTTTTCAAAGAAATATTATTTTTAAAAATTTTGTAATATGAAACACACATATTGTAGATATTTCACAGCTTCCATTATCCGCATTTTTTACAATAATTAGAAAAAAAATACAAGAAGTGAAAAGGATGTTCGTATTGTGATTCGGAGGTAGTGAAAATTGGGATCTTCACCAATCTAAATTTAACATTGAGTTGTCATAGGAGGGATGTCCCTTATTTTGAAAGACTTAAAAGTTATTTTAAAGTGTTGCAACGGAACCACTTTTTAACTAGTTTTCATTTCTGTCTGCGGACCTTCTGGTTGCTACTACGGTACTCTAACCATCTCAGCTATCCTCCGTTGTGAGTGATGGATGACTAAAGCAGCCCTTTTGTTCGTTAGAACTGACAAAATGAAACTTAATAAAATATTTATCTAGTATGAATTAATATAATAACGCAAATTAATATTAAAAATAAAAATAAATTAACACTACTTAATTTTTTCTTATAATATGTAGTATTGATAATTAATAAAAATGAAATATATGAAGTACATTAATAAAAATTTTGAAATAAAATTTAGCAAAAGTTTCAATTTGTTAAAATTATACAAAATTACACATTGTTTATTTTTAAAAGTAATAAAAAACAAGTAAGAAAATGCTAAAGTCGGACGGGCCGAGTATATAATACCCTATATCACTTCCTGCGTATATACCTCACTTTAATTACTAAACTCAGGTATTTCATGGGAGCAATTTTTGTAGTTCATATAAATTATACTATAAATTCATCTTTAGTCAAATTTAATGAATATGGTAAATAATGATGTAATTGATCCAATTTTCCAGCAGATATTCCGCGGATGAATCGGACGGACATTTTGAACACTTGAGGCCAAACATCTGCCAAAACATTTATCATTTCCTAGTTGAAACATAGAACGATCTGCAAAATGTTAAAGACGGACTGAGCCAACTATATGATACACCCCACTTTCTTTCTCACTACAATTCAACTCAAGGATTTTTGAATCCTGTAAATGTATGTGTTGGAAAAAAAATGTTAAATCGGAAATGACATTTGTATGGGGGTATATTGAAACCTGGAACGATGTGACCCGCTTTCACCATGTATGTTTATTGGTGAAATATAACATGTAAAGTTTTGTCCAAAATCGGTTAAAGATTCGGAAGCAACATTTGTATTGGGACTATATATAAATCAGAACCGATCTTACCCATAGGCGTCTTTAGTTGGATTATAAGATGTTGTTCAAATTTTAAAGAAAATCGGGTACAATATGTGGTTTCTAGAGCGGAAAAAGTCAAATCGGGAGCGACATTTGTAGTGGGGCTATATCTAAATCTAAACCGATATTACCCACTTTCAGTATAGGTGTTTTTAGTTGGATTATAAGATGTTCAAATTTTAAAGAAAATCGGGTACAATATGCAGCTTCTAGAGCGGAAAAAGTCAAATCGGGAGCGACATTTGTAGTGGGGCTATATCTAAATCTAAACCGATCTTTCCCACTTTCAGTATAAGTGTTTCTAGTTCGATTATAAAATGTTCTGCCAACTTTAAAGAAAATCGGGAACAATAGGCGGTTTCTAAAGCGGAAAAAGTGAAATCGGGAGCGACATTTGTATGTGGACTAAATCTAAATCTGAACCGATCTTACTTTTTCTTTCTCCATAGGTGTTTTTAGTTGGATTATAAGATGTTGTTCAAATTTTAAAGAAAATCGGGTACAATATGCGGCTTCTGGAGAGGAAAAATTCAAATTGGGAGCGACATTTGTATGGGGGCTATATCTAAAACTGAACCGATTTCCTCAAAATTCAATACCGATCGTCCTTGGCCAATAAAGTAACTTCAGCCAAATTTCATGATAATCGGACCTGTAGAGTAAATCGATTCAGCTGTGGATTCTAAGCCGATCCGTATACTTAAAGGTTGGTCTAGCTCTATTATTTATTGGTGTATCAAACATTTGGCGGAAAACTAACTTATAATACCCTAGTCCAGGAAGTGGTGTAAGGTATAAAAACAAAAAAAAAAGTTATTTCCCGAGCCACGATTCGAACCCGAGACCTAATGCTAAAAATTCGTTCCGAATCACTTGTGGAAATGCTATTAGTAAAATGTTGCATATTATCGACTTTTTTGGAAGTTGTTTAAAAGAATCTTCTCACAAATATGCGTCCTATCGAAGTACTTCCATTTTTTTGTTAGGAAGTTATATATTGATTTAGCTTTGAATTCTTTATACGCCATTTTAAGTAAATAAATATTTTAAACACCACCAAATGATCCTATTTTCATTTTTTTGGGTGGACGATTTTTCGTAAGGCCGTATATAAAAATTCAAAATCTTATGACAAATTCAATTTTCAGTTTGAAATTTTTTAATCCCAATAATTTGTTTAAATTTGAAACTCTACATGGCTGGTTATTGTTTCTAATTAATTTCTAAGTATTTGTTCGACATTTTTTACCAATTTTTGTATTGTTTTTCAGGTAAGTTTTTTTTGAGTAATGTTTCATTCGAATGATGTAAAAATTCAAACTTTAATGACATTTGTATAACATCTTCCGCTGCGATTTACTTAGATTTGTTTGATTGAATCGATTATAAAATTAAAACATATTTTAAAATTTGTCTAAAAATAGATCCATGGACCACTGTTTGATTGTATTTGCAGCCACTGAAATAAGTAATTTTTCTTTTTTACAATGGCCATTATTTGTTATAGAAACACGAACGCACACATACCAGAAGTAAGCAATTTTATTAAGAGTCAACAAAAAAGGGGCCATATCTGCTGTTCTAAATGGTCAACATTACAGGCATGCCACCCGTCCGTGCCTTGATTCATTGATTTGTTGCAGGGGCAGTGGTGGGCGGACGGACAATAACAAACGAATGAAAATAAGTATTTTAGCTTAATTAAAGCCGGAAAGGCAGCAGTCGTTTGAAACATTATTGTGCCCAAAAACAGACTTATTAAACTAATGATCTCCGCACAAAGTGCCAGCACAAGGATGAAATATGAATTGTAGCTCGACTGGCTACTGCATGCGTTTCATCCCATATATTTATGGTTGATTATATTCGATGGTCCTCCACTACCGGTTTGTGTTGTAATTATATTTCAATTACCTCACTTTTGCCAGAATTTCTTCATTTGGCTAATTTAAGTTTTGCTAAATCTAAAGAATTCTTTTGTGTTGTTTACTTTTGCAACCCTGACTTGTGAATTGAAACGCACGAAGTCAAATGATGTTGTATATGGGAGTTTCCGCAGCAAAATGCTATCTGTCGACCTGCTATTTATATTTTAGTGAAATCAGTTATAAAGTTCATAAATGTAGCTTCTCACAGGGTGTTATATATTGTTAAATAAAAATCTTATATTTGCTTATTATTGTTATTGCAGACAGGCAATTAACGCGGGCTTGTACTGCCCGCATTGGAAGCGGACCCTGATTTCTCCATCAAATTCATTCAGAACTGAGCCCTATTTGATCATGTTTTTTGCAATTGTTTTTTTGGAAGATATTTCCAAATACCATGAACCTTGTAGTACCTTCCACACAAATCATCCGTTATTATAATTTCCATAATATCTATTAATATTCTCTGAGAGTGAGGGTATAGCCAACTGACGTTTTCTTACTTGTTTTTAAATATATATTTTTTAATTTTTATTTATTCGGTTTAAAAAATGTCTTAATATATGCCAAACAACAAAAGATATGACTAGTTATTCCTCAAAATATATATCATTTCAGAGTGATAATTTATAATTTTGTCTAACTTAATATTTTGCAATACCAAATGTATTCACTAATTTTCATCATAAACAGATTTCTAAACAAAAACATAGCGTTTATTTAATATGGAATTCCTCATTTGTGCCGATATCTTAGAAACTACTTGCGATCCCAATCAAAAATGTACATAGTGTGTGCAGCATATGCACAGGAAAATTAAAAACATAAATTTGAATATATTTCGGCATGAAAAGAAATTAACAAAAAAGTAAAAATCTAAGGATTCTTCTATATTTTATGCGATATCGCAGAAATTAATGAAAAGCTCACTCTGAAATTTACGGAAAAAAATACCAAAAAATATTTTTTGAACTTCTACTTGTTAAAAACCAACAATTCTCCTTCAAAATATAGGATATATATTATTGGTTATTTCTTAATTGGGAGGGTCTATGACTACCAATTGAATAACGTATCGTATTGATAATTCATATTACAACATTTGATTTTTAAATGCAGTAGCCCATATTTCTGCAAGTGTTTGCTTTAAGTTATTTCTTCTTACTTAGGTTCGGTCTGAAGATGTGCTTGTGTACATGTTCACCTACTTATGTAGTTGTAGATGAATATTTACTTTTATTTAACATTTGCTCATTTATTCAGTGCGCATTACTGATGAGTAGGCATTTTAAGTTTAGAACCATGAACAGCACAAACCAATTGAGTCTTACTTCTGAATAGAAAAATATTGTAAAAAATCATATTGTCCATTCAATCTTTATTTCTATATCGCCACTCAAGAGGAAGAGCGATAGGCTTTTCGTGTACTATACCGAACAACTTATTATATAATTAAATTTGTATGCAGGTGATATTTACGATGAGATGGTTGTTATTACAAATTTGACTTCTTAACGCTTTGCATTGTGCCCACCTACATTTAGTTAAACTTGCATCTTATCCATGTATCGGTCATATGTCGGTTAGTAGGATACTCCAGTGGAGTTGTAGATATGTAGTCATCCTTTTGCAGACATAGTCTCTCATCTTATTTGATGTTCAATTTCACAAGTAAATATTGTAGTGTTATTCTTATGACTTTCATATAATTAAAGTGTACTTACTTAAGATGATGTAAAAGGAAACATAAAGAAAAGTTCAAGTAAATATCCATATTGCTATGCTACACATTAGAACAGGTTATAATTTTTGTGAATGATTTGTATGTACACAAATATTTCTCAATATATACTCTTGGTCAAATGTAAAGTTGCAACTTTTCTTTCGTAGTTAATTTATGGGAATAGACTCGGAAAATATAAGTAAATTAATTTACTTTATTGTACACGATGTCCTTTATACAGTATTTAAAGGCGCTCATGAGCTAACATTGGCCAATCTTAAATTTTTTACTAAAATTCTTAAAGTACTATATATCTTCTTACATTTATATGTTGTAATGAAATGTTAAAATTTGTTAACTGTAATTAATTCAATACGTTATAGTTTTAAGAAAATCCATTATATATTGCTCCACATAACATAAATGATTTAAAAAAAAGCCTCAATAAATTTAAATTACAATTATACAATCGCAATTTCGGCAAGTGAGTTGTGCTTCTCGTTCGAATCATCGAACAATCTCCTTATAGAAGCCGGGTTTGATATTGAAAAGTCGCTGCGAAGCCACTTGAAAAGACTTTTGACATGGTTGACATCATGATCGTGATAGTCGGCAGCCAAGTAATAAATGTCACCATGCCATTTGTAAATAAATTTGCATTCTATTAAACATTAATGCAAAAAGGTCTTGAGCCAGTACAATATCCCAGTTCAAAACAATTATACAATTTATATTTTCTATCACAAAATTGTCTCTAAAAAATTCAAATTTTTAATATCCAAACAAGTGTGTCCTATAACTAAAGTTGATTTACTTCTATTCAGATAATTTCCAACTAAATTTATTCCTTGATTTTTAGTTCTAAAAGTATCGTAACCAAGGCGCACGAAATTCATAATTTCAACAAATTAAAAGTAATTTTTAACAAATCGTATGTCAATAAAATACTGAGAGTTTTCGGAATTTGTTATTAGTTGTGACCTTTAATATTTTAGTAGTTTCACTCACAAGGATATTTAATATCGCGAAGATGCGTTGCTATATATTTACATAGCATAAACCAATTTAAAGTGTTAAGAGAAGCTGTCACATATTTTCTTTACCCAATCTAATATATAAATGTTTGTACAAATGCATATGTCTACGTTTGTTGAGTACACCCTTAAACATATATATATATATATAATTTTCTTCATGACATATATGTATGTGCTTTAAGCTACATCTATGCATGTAAGATAGTATTCATCATTTACACGTGCATGTCAGCAGCAATACTAGAAGATTCATGGAATATCCAATTATTTATTTTTAAGCAGGATATGCCATCACATATTGTTATTAATTTATATATGAAATATCTCTGGAATTAGCTTAAGTTACGTATTGAAGTTGATATGGCTGTTTAAAATGATTATATTTGTATATTTCCAGCGTGCCTAGAACTGAGATGTGCTGGCTGAATAATATGGGATTCAATTCATTCCATATTTTATATTATTATCAGTAGATGATGCTGATGCTGATACATGCTGACGAAGTAAGAATGGAATAGAGACTTGTTCAAATGATGAGCTCTAAAAATCAAAGTCACATATAGCTTCCTTATGTTTTCGGTTGACAATACCCACTGAGGCCTACTCTAAAGAGGCCTGAAATCTCTATGGGATTCAAAACCCAATCAATATGCTTTCCCCAAACAGGTACGCTTAGAGGCATTCCTGTGACTTATTCCAAGAATCGAGTGATTCGTATTGAGGTTCGGCTGTCGATAGGCTTTATCGTCAGATCACGCATGACTCATATCAAACTCCTTAAACAGCGTTCTGTGAGAAAGAAGACCGTAGCGAATTAATTCATCGTCATTCTCAGCAGCTTTTCGTTTTGGACAACATGGCGTGTTTTACGTAAGGATCTCTGCCTTAAACCAAAATTCAACTTGTGTGAGAATTGAAGCCAGCGTAAGTTTGCGTGCACTTTCACCGAATGCTTGGTTTTATCGAACGAGTCACCCAAAATTCGTCCTTCCGGATAACCCACCGCAGACGTAGTCGTTGCCAACATTTACATGATATCATTTTCAAAGAGTAAATCTCATAAATCAATCTTTTAAACGATAATAAAAAATTTAGAATCACTTTCAATTGTATGTGTTTTATTTTACAACTAGTATTTTTACCCGGCATTGCACGGGTCCATTCTTCCCTATTCCCCTACTTCGTATGCTTCGGAAGATAAAATGAGTAATTTTTGATAGTTTTAAAGTATTGTTTGTGTGGGAGGTACCACCCCCATTTGTCCTATCATAACCTAGTGCAGCCAGTAACCATCCTCTGTAAACTGGTTAGCTGCAGAAAAATTGTCAGGCGAATTGGTCAACCGGTTTGACTTCCTATACGGAACATATAGACACACATTGATTTATATATATATAGATTTAAATTAAACGTCACGATGAATCACCAGTTATAAGGAAAGTGTCGGCTGACATTCCCTTCGGTAGGCCTTCTGTTCGACTTCAAAAAGATGTCATAGACAATATTTTTCCGCTTCTTTAAAAACATAAACATCCACTATGGCTTTTAAATGATTTCATACACATGGTTACTTTTATTGTTCCAAGTGGTCTGGTACTAGGCATGATAAGTGCTGTTCATCTTGAAAATGTGTCGGTGGATATGGTTAATATTAGTCTGTGGTTTACCATAACAAGTGGTAGCCGATTATACCCTGCGACATGACAAAGTCTCAACAAATTAAAACTTTTTGATTGGAACCGAATAGCGAATCTATAATTCTGAAAGGGCGTGTTGTGTAGACCATTTTTGCAGAATAATTATGGTCCTGCTGGTCTTAGTTTCTTTTTACAGTGGGTCAAAGATTTCACTTTTTGGTCGAAGTGAAAAAATGTTGTGAGTTAATGTATGAGCGTATTTTTATTGTCAGAACTATATTGTGGGATTTTATGAGGATCATTTTTGTGGAAGATTTTTGATTTTCGAGAAAAAAAAAACATTTCCAAATGGACATTTAAGAATTCTACGAAAATAATGGTCGGAAAATTCCTGTGGAGGTCATCGAAGACAACAAAGTTGAAAATAATGCTCTTCCCGCTTAAATAGCAAAATTACATGCTAGCTTATACAACTAAATTAGTTGAGTTTAAATTGTTTTTTTTTTTTGAAGATCGATCTTTTTCGACAAAAAATGTGTGTACTTCGGTAGAGCACGGTAAACGAAAAATATAATTTGGATATTTTTGCAAATTTTTCATTTTCGCTGAAGATATGTTTTAATTAATTTGTATACATGACATTTTTGTTTTTGTGCATGTACATTAAGAACCAATGTCGCTTGTAACATACATGTCGTGAAAAGTCTGTAATTGTTGTAAAAATACAAAATTCGCTGTTGCAATTACATTTATTTCATCTTTCTCTATCTGGGTTTCTGAATCAATTCTGTCACAAATATTTCATATTTAGTCAGCAATCATATACCAAACTAGAAAGGAAAGGCTAAAGTCGGGCGGGGCCGACTATATGATACCCTTCACTTTGTACGCCGATGATACCCACTTTCACAATGTATGCTTCCACGTGAAATATAACTTGATCTGCTCAAAATCTGTTAATATATGTGATTTCTAGAGCAGAAAAAGTAAAATCATTTACATTTGTATGGAAGCTATATATAAATATGAACCGATATAACCCATTTTCACTATAGACTTTTCTAGTTAAAATATAAGTTGTCGTGTCAAATTTGAACAAAATCGGTTAAATTATGTGGTGTTTGAAGCGAAAAAAATCAAATTGGACTCGAAATTTGTATGGTGCTATTATAAATCTGAACCGAACTGGTCCACTTGCACCGCAGATGATTTTAATTGTAATATAAAAATTTGGAGCGAAATTTGTATGGTTCAAATTAAATAGCGTCCGTCCTCAAATATATTCAGAAAGTGATTCTAAATTGATTGGTATACAATGGGTCTATATCGCTTCCTTTTAGGTGTTACTAACAAACGCAAAAATGCATAATTCCCTAGTGAAGGGTATACATATTCAAATGTATGTTGGATGTATGGGAATATCGTTGTTCAATTTACGTAAAAATATAGTAGGAGAAAATGTAATGTCCGTCACTGACGAAATTTAAATTTTGGGTGAATAATCCTCAGTAAAACAAATTAAAATTCTCAATTTATTTTATTTTTTCTTTATTTTAGGTATTTCGATTTTTCTGTGCAAGATTCGCTAAAAAATAAATTAGCTCGTTGACGTCCAAACCCACCATTTTTTGTAACGTCTATCACGGCACTTACGGCACGAATAGTGTTTTCCCCAAAAGTGGCTAATTAACTACTTAAATGCCATTTCAAAGTACTCTGAGAGAACTGTAAACCCAACGGGGTTAATAATAGCAAAAAAAAAACACATTCGTACAAATATAACGTCCGACACTTATGATTTGTAATTGTAATTGCTAAAGGTATTTTTAAAACATAAGATGTCGTCACTGCATGATTCTGTCTTGGGTCATAAAGTAAGACATCTCGAAGGCAGCATAAAATTGTCAATAAAAACGAAGACTAAACGTTAATCTGTGCAAATGCGATTTAATAAAGCACCACTTATATGTGGTCCCTCAGACGAATACGTGAAAAAAATCTTACACCATCTTAGCTCTACTCAGAGTGCTGAGTATTTTTATAAATTTTAAATTCCGAAAAATTAGTAAAACGATAAATCAGTGTTCGGAGGGGAGGTATTTTTATGTGCTTGGTTCACTTTTCGCACGAAATTAACTGCCGTGTTAAATGAAAATTTATTTTATTTACAACATTTCCCATTAAGGGCATTTAACGCCGCCATTATAACGTTACAAATGCGCGCATATTGTTAAGAGCAGAATCTCATTTCGAGTCGAGTTGTGTTTCCTTATTTTTGTTTTTTTTTCTCATTCTTCCTAACGAGGTGGTATTTAAGGTAACCTAGACTGAAAATAAACACAACTGCTTCTGTTCGCAGGTAAAAAATATAATGAAAAAAACACAACAACAGCTGAGAACAGGTCTGTGAACTCAGAAAAAGCGCAAAACAATTTCACTTCATTTCGCTGGTGTTCTTACCCCAAAACGGTGGCGCAGAAGATGGCTTTAAGCTCGTTCCCATGAATTGTGAGGTGTAGCCCAGTTTGGCGTGCATAGAGCGTTACAGATGCACAGAATGTCAGACATACGAATGAACAATTTTACACACACTGATGTGCATTTTATGATTTATTAGTTGCGTCACTTAAAGGCCCTAGGAGATATTTATTAATAATTTAAAATAAATTTAAAGCTAAGCTAAGGAATTTTGATAAATCATTCAAATTTTTAACGTGTCAACATTAAATTCTAATATAAAAAACACGATAAATTTCATCTGAAAACAAAAATCAAATAATTCAAAGAATATTAAAGTATTTTGCTACTTGTACTACTACACATTTAGGATTTATTCACACTCAGTACATATAAATATTTTAACCAAATTTAGTTTGTGTTCGGAGATGTGCGCAGCTTCACAAGCACCTTCCGGTATTTCTTACATAAGTGGACACAATGTAATGTTTACACGGATATTAGTGTGATAATGTTTCAATTGATTTATTTTATTTAAAATTGGTATTTTAATTACACTATGCAACAAGAAATACTATTTTGTGTCCGAGTCCAAAGGTATTATTTGTGCTGATTCATAAAATACGCATACAGATTTTTGATATATATACAGTTGAACTTCGATTAACCGTGATGCTCGGGACCGGGCTAATCACGGTTAAAAGAGGTAAAATTTTACATGTATAAATTTTATTATTTTTATTTATTTTTGACAAAAACATGTAAATCTGCGTCTATAAATAACTTATCATATCTCTAGGAATACATACATTTATTTAAAAAAATCTTTTATGGAAGTCTGTCTTATGCTTTTTGCTTTTGATTGTTCTTCCAATAAATGAGTTTGTATGCGAAATATTTGCATTTTATCTGGTTCTGAAATACTTGAACAATTAAAGTTTTCTAAAAAACCTAACAAAATATTACTATCCTCTATTGCCTGAGCCAATGTAGGCGTGTCGTCTGCATTTCCTCCATCTGATTCCTCGGAATTTGAATCAAGCTCATCTTCTTGGCTTTGGGTAACCATGCCTACGATTTCGTCTTCAGACATAATAGCAAACGGAGCGACATCAGAGTCGCACACCATCCACTTTTCGACAGCATCAATCGTACATCCAGACGGTATGGTTATATCTGTTTGTATCTCAACAAGGCTATTTGGAGCATCTTCATTATGAGATAGTAAGTTATTCCAAACTCTTTTTAAAACTTGTGGAGTTACAGAGTCCCACGAAGCTGCGGCTGCCCACAAAGCTGTCTTAATATTCAAAGATTTAACGAACTCACGTCTGTCATTAGCACCAACAAGTTTTTGAACGATCAGTTTACGGTAGTGACATTTGAAGCTCCGAATTACTCCTTGATCCATAGGCTGAATCAAAGACGTGCAATTTGGTGGGAGATATTTTACTGTAACGTTTTCAGATATCATAGCATTTACACCTGGGTGTGCTGGACAGTTGTCTAATAGTAAAAGTATTTTACAGTTATTTTTGAGACCGATGTGCCGTTGATGTTCCTTTGCTTCTGGTACAAAATTGTGATTAAACCACTCCAGAAATAGCTGTTGTGTTACCCAAGCTTTCTTATTAGATTTATAAATCACAGGAAGGTGTTCAACGTTTTTTAAAGCTCTTGGATGGGCACTTTTTCCTATTATCATCAATTTACACTTGTGAGTTCCTGCAACATTTGAGCAAACTAGCACTGTGATTCTCTCCTTGGATTCCTTGTACCCTTCAATAGAATATTCATTACCACTAGCCAAAGAACTCTGAGGCAAACACCTCCAAAATAGACTGGTTTCGTCTGCATTGTAGATCTGTTCAGTTGTAAGTTGTTCGTTTTTAATGATTTGATCCAAATCAATTTCAAATGGAACATTTTTGCCTTTTCGACAATCATTTCGCCTGAAGTTCAGAAGCAAATTTCAGTTTAAGTTCATACAATATCTCGATTTCAGTTAACTTACCTGAAATTGGAGTTCCCTTAAATCTTTCTTGCCGAAACCATTCATATGTTGCGAAATCAACTTTTGGATTTTCGGATGTTTTTAGTGTATATCTGTGTTTAAGGCCAAGCATTGAATCAGTATCGGATCAAAATTTTAAAATCCGATCTTTGTTTTTTATTAAATCGGATACAGTTTGAATGCCAACTCCATATTTTTCAGACAACTTTACTAGGTTTTGAGTATTCATTAATCAGCTCCATTTTTTCTTTAATTGAAAGAACCTTTCTTGCTCTTTTCGCGGATTTAGTTTTTGACGGTGGCATGATGTAAGGAAAACACGTCTTGACAGATCAAATTTCACACTGATGAATGAATATGAAATTTGATATGAAAGTTACACTTTCCTGAAAAAGGGGAATCACCGAATTTTAATATGAGAGATGTGTGTGTATTATACGAAAAAAACAAACAAGCAGTCACATGTACATGTGCATCACGGATAATAGAGGTAAATCACGGTTAATAGAGGTAAAAAATCAACCACTCAGCTTCACGGTTAATAGATAATCGTGGTTATTAGAGTCACGGTTAATCGAAGTTCAACTGTATATTAATTTTTTAGTACAATTCCATTTTTTTTTTAAATATAGGGCCGATCACACTTTCACTTTCACATAGAAAACATGGTTTGAAACAGGATCATTTGTAGCTAACATAAGTATCTTTAATCGACAATATAAGGGTGTTATCGGAATTATATTTCAAACATGAGAGAACAATGTTAAAGGTACCTTCAACGAATATTTAAATTTTAGTAAAAAAATATTTTATTATCGTTTTCGAGTTTAGAAAGCTAAAGTACATCTGGGAATGTGATACATGACCCCTTGGAAAAAAATTAGTTGCATAGTGTTTATTTACAAAAATAAAATTCAATGGCAGATTGTTGTAGATACAAAAAAGGACTGAGATGTATGAATGGCCCTGTAACATTTTAAATTTGAACTACCGATTACTTTGAAAGGTAGAATAATATTCATTTTTATTTGTAGGTTTATGTTTGACATTTGTAAAATATGAAACTATAAGCTCGAACAAAATTGGGAAAGTTTGAAAAATTACGTTGAACATTTTCGTTTTTTTGCAGATGAAGCTCATTTTCATCTCAGTGGCTGTGCCAGTAAGCAAAATTGTCTCATATGTAGTTCAAAGAACCCACAAGTGACTATTGAGAAGCCATTGCATCCACAACGAGTCACTGTTTGGTGTGTATGCAAACATGGGTTGATCGGATGAGGTATTGTCGAGCCAGTCGTGGTAGTCACGTGAATGATATTGAGATCCATTACTAAATGACAAAGTTCAACCTTTCCAATAAAACCGGAAATTTGAAAAAATAATCAGTAATGTTTTATAGCTGATTCTAATTTTAAATATGAAGTATATTTTTGAAAATTCAAAAATTTACAGAAAAGGTGAATGACAGGATGGGCAAGGATTTTTCTCAACGATAAATCAATAACCTTTGGTAAACTTTTAAATGGTTTATTGTTTAAAGGTACAATTAATTGACTCGACCGTTCTTAATAACCAGAGCTAAATTTCAATGATTTGATTTCGATAGAGAAACAATCGGCAGTGGCAATATATGACATATATATCATTGAGAACAAGAATAAGTAAAAAAGGCGTTAAGTTCGGCCGAGCTGAACTTTATATACCCTCCCCCATGTATTGCTTTCCACAGAGTCTGTCGATTGCAGGAAAATGCTAATTTTTTTAATATAGCCAAACCAAAACAAATAAAAATATTTTCAATATTTTTATTTGTTTTAGTTTTATAAATAAGTATAAAATTTTAATTGTTTTAAACCACGCTACAAATATGTTTATACTAAATGTATCGACATAATATTCAATTCAAAAAGAAAATATAAGACAGCAATCTTCAAAAAAGCTTAAATACCCCAAATATTGGGGGATTGTGGCTGCATTTTCAGATACATCCGTTTGGTTTGTTGTATCTCCATTCTATTTTAATTCAAAATGTAAAAATTTTGGAAAATAGCATAACTTCATGATCATACCCATTTTTGCCGTAAAACCAAATATATACCCCGAATTTCATTATTCTGGGTGCATCCGTTTGGTTAGTACCATTAATACATTTTATATTATGTATATGTAGCTACATAATATGAAAATAATTTTATATTATGTAGCTACTCAATTAGAGGAAGGTACACACCCAATTTTGTGTTTCTAGCTGTTGTCGTTTGATACCATTTTTAACTCTTTTTGACCCATTTCACCCCCTACGAATACGAATCACTTTATGGTGCACGTTTCTGCCATAAGGGGAATGCACATACCCAATATCAAATAAATATATGCTGAAATATTGAAAAAACATGATGAAATGCTCTAAATATTATGGGTATTTTCATTCCGTGTGGGGGAAAATTTTTCCCTGTGAACCGATTTCGCCCAGTTGCAAACCCAACCAATCTATTGATCTTGATTTCAGCAGACAGACGAACGAACAGAAGGACATAGCTAGATCGTCTTAGAATTTTATGACGATCAAGAATATGTATACTTTATAGGATCCCTCGTCAATATTACAAGGTATTAAAAACGTAATGACAAACTTAGTATACCCCTATCCTATGGTGGAGGGTATACAAAATATCATATTTGATTAGGTTTTGGAGTCCGGGAATTCCCGAATCGTTTTTCCCGGGAAATAAATTAAATTATTAAATCGAGATGATCCTTATGTTTGTGTGGACTGATAGCTTATTAAGTTTGTCCAGGAATTTTCTTCTTTATTACCCACGCTTCAGGACTTAATGCAACACTATTGGGTCACTATACTAATAGGTACTGACTCATAAATCCAGTCCCTACAGTTTGTCTCACAGATATTAAACTTCTTCCACATTTTATTTCTCATGGCTCCCAATCAATTTTATTGTGAAATATATCCACAAAAGATAATTATGCCCCGTTATGTCGAATTTTAGCTTTAGGCAGGCAGAGATGTTTGCTCTAGCACCGGTTAAATGGTTTCCGTTTTGATATCCCTAGCTATAATACAATAGTAAAAAAAAAGAAACAGAAAGAAGCTCATCGACGATACAAAAATTGTCTTGGTAAAAATATTTATTTGTATATCGAAGGTGACCATCCATCCCGCTTTTCGGGGGACTATCCAGCGTTTTGACGCCCAGTACCGCTTAAATTTTCCATCGCACATAATAGCGTTTTTTACAAAACTTTCGCTTTTCCCAATTTTTGGATTTACATTGCTTTTGGTACGTTATCGATTAAAAATTGTTGCTAACCGACAAAAGTCCACAATTGCTAAACAATTTAATTAAAGTTTTGCTCTAGTTTCAAGGGAACATTTAAGATTATTAATAGTAATTTAGTCTACACTACATGACATAGAATGTTAACCAATTTATGAAAAGAAATGATACTATTGATACTAGCTGATATAAAAATCACTTTCAATAATATAGTCGTTTGATTGACAGGTTCACAAGCACCTGTGGAGTGATTTTTCTATTAACTAAATATGGGTCTATAAATTCTATCCTAGTAGTAATCTCTTTAAACAAAATTATTAAATACAAATGGATGCGCTCATTAGCGCATCCAACGCTATGAAAAATTAATCTTAAATATTGATCTGTGCCTCTTTATCCGCGTTTATTTTTTTTTTTGAAGATTTCGCTTTTCTGCACCTTTTCCAGATACGCATCCTTTTAATGAAGTCTCAAATGCCTATTTAATCTCTGTCTCTAGTGTGTGCAATTATTAATTTATCTAGGTTTCAGAAATTTAAATCTTTGTAACATTGTACACCGGTGCGTTTTATCAATAATTCTTTTCACTAAGCGAATATCACTCATACGCATCGGGTAACATGGGACAACGAAATGCTAACAGATAAACAACAAATTAAGCTGTGTAATAAAAATATTCAAAATTCAGCAATTAACCTGCACATCGACAACCTCACATATGTATCATCACACAATATTCAGTTTGCGTCGTAGCGATTTGTTCAGATATTATTGAGGCACGTAAAACAAACTAATTTTGCAAACTCATAAACAATACCCGGCAACTCATAAAACACACCAAAATAACAATAAAACTTAACGTTGAGTAACACCAGCATACCGATAGTTGCCGGCTACCGGGCAGAGGGTAGAAAAGTGTTGCAATGTCTGATTTATATTTATTAACACAGTCGCAACTCTCTGAATGGGTGAGGTGAAATATACGAGGGTGAAATGATGAGCACGGGTTAATTTATGCTATGTTCTTCATCGTGATTATGAGAATACTAGCCTAGTGGTTGTTCTCAGAGGTTGCTCATTTCTTAAGTATTCGTTGTTACTGGCTTTTATTTTTTACATTTCTTTTATTGCACCTTCGAATATGTTTAAATAACGTCTGAGGTGTAGTACTTTTTGAAGCTGAACAAGACTATGCCCACGTGAAAGTAGACGTCATATATAGGCGATCTTTTCTCCTTTTTAAGGACTTTTAATTTACAAAGGATATTGACGTTTTCATAATAAATTTTCTTATTTTTCCGAGTCATACAAAACCGATGTATATTTCGTTTTCGGCCTTATCGTATTTTTCATATTGAAATAACTGATTATTAAATTAAATAAAACTAAAATTAACCAAATGGTAATATTGAATATTGACTGTTTCACCGCTCTTGGTAAACCATACCTCGATGCTGAGCAATCCTATATGAAATGTGTATGTGTTTATATATGTATGCTGAACGGTCATTTTGGGCTATATAAACTTTATTTGGGTATGTACGAAGCTTTGGTATTTTCGTGTTTATGTACGCCAATGTATATATGTGTGCATGAGTGAGCTAACAAACAGCAATACACAGGAAAACAATATCACGTTTTTTTCATTTATTACCGATGAAAGAAAATTTCTGCAAATAACAACTAAAAGTCAAATATAAAATCCAATACAACTACACCAACAACAATAACAACATTGGCAATAGTAGCTATAGCTATTGTACCTGCAGTAGTTGTAGTCGTAGTGATGCTCTAAGCTTTATTTATTGATACTCACACACTAGCACTGGCATATCCTTGCAAGTGTATTGGTTTTACGAGGGTTCTTTGACTTTTTCACTTTGTTGAGGTTGTTTGATTTCGAAGGCCTCAAACTGGAAAACAGGTGAAATGAGATCGCCTACGGGTCAACGACTAAATTAAAACGAAATATGTATGTGAAATAAATAGTATTAAGCTATGTTTTAAAGTGCGACGGCCCCATATGAGAGCAATTAATATAACAGAAAAAATCAGTAGATTTTTATTTATTTATTCGTCCTTTGTTTAAACTATGTTTTATTTCGTATTTAATTTAACAACAATTATAGCAGGAAAATATATTTCGCGCTTTATTTTTCCTTATTTCTATTACTATTACGGAACTTAAAGTTAACTTGTTCTGTTTTAAAAGTGTTACAATGACATCATTACTATATTTTATTGCACTTGGAAAAATGTGTCGCGTCCGTGATGTCGTGTTCGTGCTGTACATATTCAAAAAAAAACTAAGAGATAATTATAATATTTCACAAATCCAATAACAAAAGTTATTCTTTCACCATCATTTTCATGTATATATGTAGAAAACAAAGTTTTTCAAACTTTGTATATTTTTTGTCCTGTAGCTTCCTTTTCATTTTATTATTACACCCTCCACCATAGGGTGGCGGTATACTAAGTTTCCCATTCCGTTTGTAACACCTTGAAATATCGACCTAAGACCCTATAATCATTTCCGTCTGTTGAAAAAACGCTACCATCTAAACGAATGAGTCAGAGCGTCCAAATTTTGCATGAAAACGATTAATAGTTGAATGTCGTTTGGGATTGAAAGCGTGAGAAATTTGTCGAGCGGGAACATTTTTTTGCTAACAAGTACAGGAAATACTTCTAATAACACCTGTTGGTGACAAACTGAATATTGCACCAACTCATCGTCAAAAATAATTAATATATTTTACATTTACTTAATGTTTTCATTTTAATTGAATTATAAAACGATTGTTTTGTTAAATACATTTTAGTAATTGTATATATACACATATATAACATTCTGCGACAGTCCAAGAACTCTGGGAAGATTAGAAGAATATGAACATCTATGGAAAACTTGTAATGTATGCAGATGATATATGCTTGTTTTATATATATTAACATGATAAATTCTTCAAAATCAGATCGAGTTTCCTTCCACCCATAATATATGGAAGCAAAAAAATATATGAAAGCAAATCCTTAAAATCCTTTCAGCGTGCTCAGAACAGAGAACTCTCTGTCGACTCTCAGTTTATACAAGGACAAAACTGTGTAGATTCTACCAATTAGGGGATCATATATATCTACTACAATTACTGCAGCATGTGTTTAAGTCCATCACTGAATTTGGCACGAGATCGGTTATTTTCAATCAAAACTATACGAGAACCGGAAGAAGTACACAGCAGGGTGGTAATCTTCAAACCATGAGATGACGATTGCCAGACACGCCCAAAAACATTTAGCATGAAGTAAAACGGCGCTTTGTTTTTAAAAATCAAATAAAAGTCAATAATTGACTGAGTTTTTGAAGTTTTCGCTAAAACGAAATTGTTGAAAAAACACAAGTTTTGGTCATGCCAGTTCAAATCTCTCATAATTTTACGAATTGAAGTAAGTAAAGATCCATCGAAATGCTTGAGTGATCATAGTCGACAAACAGACAAGTGAGTACATATATATATATATATATATATATATATATATATATATATATATATATATATATATATATATATATATATATATAAATATATATGTGTGTATGTAATTAGGTACATCTAACAACATTTCTTATAAGTGGACTTACAACCTGATTTGCATTGCTCTTCTTTTCTCGTTTGCGCAGCATTTATGTTGATGACATGTTGAGCAGCATATCGTGGTTGTGGTAATTGTATTTCAATATTAGCGGTTCATGTCTGTATGTACATTTTATAAGTATTATTATTTCACTCAATTTGAAGTTGTAATGTAATAGAAATCTGTTCGTTAAACTTCAATTGAATTTGATTCGGTCTCTCTTGGACCTTGGAGCTACTAACATCGATTTGTGCTATCACTTACTAACCATTGTATTCCTTTCAGCAGTGACTTAGGCACAACAAATAAAAACACTACTTATAAATTTGAAATCCAAATTAAATTCTTTTTTGCTGTTTTCAACAACTTGGATTAAATCTCTTATCGTTATTCGAGGAAACATCCTTAACAACACCTAATATTTTCAGTGTTTAAGATCCCTTTTTGAAAATTTCTTCCTTGATATTTGGTAAGTTCAATAATAGAATAAACGCACACCGTAAAGTGATCTATACATTCAGGGAGAGAATTGGGACAAAAAGCGGTACAAATGGCACCAATCAAACTACGATAGCTAGCAACGTGAAATTTGGTGTATACATCCCTCAAATCGACCAAAGGACTGAAACTATAATCATACAATTCGGTTCGTATATTCCCCTGACTGTAACGTGTGAGGTAAAGAAAATTTTCACAAATTTTACTTTTATGAGAGAAATGGGGAAAATTGTGTTAAAAAAAGTAACAATCAAACTGCTGAAGCTAGAATAATGAAAATTGTAGATCGAGTAGACTCGAAGTAAAGTAATATTTTAATTTTTGTACTTTTAGGCTCAAAATTGGCATAAACGTATAAAGTTTGTACCGAGGAAATGGCTTGTTGACGCAATATAACTGTGACGAGATGAAAAGGAATAAATATTGTACCAAGCAAACGGCTGTATCTAGAATCGTTAAATTAGGTGTGTTTATTCAACTGTAAACGAGAAAGATGATGGATTTTCGAATTTCGTACTTTTTATATACAAATAGGGTAGAAATGGAACTAACCAATCGGCTGTAGTTTGAACGAAATTCGATTCAATTCCTCTGACTGTGTGGGAGGTTGGAATTGAAAATGGGCGAAGTCGGTCCAAAGAGAAAAATATCTTACTTAACAACGAATCAAAATACCGCCAATAATCTCTATATTTAGGTTATGTAATCATACACTTAGAAAAATAACATTCCTAAATCTGAGTCAAATCCATACTACAATTCAGTTCAACAATTTTACTCTTGTTCAATAAAAATGTCTTAAAAAGTAGGAAAATTTTGTATGAGTAAAGTTGTCTTCTTTCAAAGCCACAGTAAATAGTTCATTTACTAGAAATAGGGTAGTAAATTTACTTAAAAATATTTCTTTGGATCTACTAAAAAATGTTTACATTTGAGTAAATTCATACTTGTGCGGAAGAACATTTACAAGGTTTTAAGTGAGAAAAAAATCTGAAATTTTGTTTATGGAAAAAATTCCATTTAGGAAAAAAAATATGTTTTTCCTAAAATTAAGTTAATATGATAAATTTCAATAAACATATTAACTTAAGTTCTTCATACATTTAAGTATTAATGAACCTATTAAAAAAACACTTCAAATTGTTTATAAAATTCATGAATATTAATCTAAGAAACCATTCTCTCTCGTCTGCAGAGTCGAGAGATTTAAGAAAATCTTCAAGTATTAATCTAAACAACCAATGCGCCTATTTCCTTCGCAGCAATTATGGAGTAATAGCACAACTCATTAAGGAAGAGGTATCATCAATTTTTTGAGAAATATTTCATGTTTTCTTTTTGTGTATTAGTTTTACATACTCTGAAGCAAAACTATTTGTTTGAATTATTTTAGTTAAATTATATCAAGTAAAATTTTCTTATATGTGCCCGTGACCATAAAAAGCGCTGAACAATAGTCGCCTTTATTTATTCAAATCGGTTAAAAATTGTAACAATTCACGTTAACCCAATTTTCATTCAATTCATTAACAAATCGTAATTTGTAAGTACCCGTATGCTCGTTCGTTCGTTCATTCGTTCGTATTCGTATGTGCCAATTTTAAATCCTTTTAATCCAACCTTAATTTGCTCTTTTAAACAAAAAATTTAACATGTTTTTCGCATTTTAATGTAATTTAACATCTACAGTGGGAAGAAGGCGAGGAATAGCAAAACCAACAGACACACACTAACACAAGCACGCCACGAAAAAAGGATCTTAATTTAACTGTCGTCGCCAGATTGTATGTGGCATTTGCCCCAAACTATTTTTATCGTACATAAAACACTGGTTGGTGCTGCAAATTTCAGGCTATGCTGTTTTATGTACTCGTACGACTCGACTACGACTACTGCTACGAGTGTCTATGAGTTTGAAATGTTTGCATTTGAGTGTTTGTATGTGTTTGTGAGCGAGAGGCAGAGGGATAGGGAGAGAGTCTGCATCTGTGTATGGGTGTATTAATGCTGTGTGTCAACATGGATGGCAAAACGTTCAGAAATTTTGAACTCTCCCGCTGGGAACCCATGTCGCGCCATAATGAATAAACACAACTTCAATTCTTTTTCTCGACGTTTGTGTGGGATTGTGTGTTCTGGCGCGGTGGTTGTCTGTGTGCGTGTGTGTGTGTGCTCGCTCTTTTTTACATTTACAACTAATCCAAAATAATTACCAAAATAACAATTTCTTACAATTTGCAGCAACAGCGTAATTGTTGACAACGTCTTTTTCTCCCTACTCCCTACTCACTTCTCTCTTCTTCATCCTCATGCCCGTCATCTACTTTTTCGCATGTCTTCGACGACTTTCCTTATTTGCGCCATTGTAGTTCGTGTCTTTTGTACATTGGGCTCATGAAAGAAGCGCATTCACACTTACACTTACTCGCACATTCGCATACGTATGCCACTGGAAAAAGCGAAGCGACAAAGTGACATGGGTTAATTTCCAGTGGTTTTCTTCCATGTAATGAACACGACTGCTAGAAAGGCAAATGGCAACGGCGAAGGAATCCAACTGTTCTAAGACATTGCGGAATTATTTGAAAAACGTCTACAAATGCTATAGAAATTAAATGAGGCTAATTCGTTTGGATGTCGTCGGATTTTATTTAATTATCAAGACAGGAAATGTGTGGCAACTTATTTAAGGAAGATCATGTTAAATTTTCAGTTTTTTTTTGGCTGTGGAAAACCTGGTATTCTTCAGATATAATTTATCCCGAGTTTGAGCGAAGTAAAGCGATTAAAGTCTTTAAAATGACACCAAAAGAATTAAAATCCGAAGTCGCGTCCATTAATTATGTTTTGATAAATTCAACAACCTTACAATAAAATATGTCGTGGTGATGAATTTTCAAAGGCTATGTATGTATAATGTACTTGTACTTCAGAGATTTTACAACATTTCGGCGATATGAGCATCAATGCCTTATCTTCAAGTTAATCTTCATTGTCCGTATATCGCGTTTAGAATAGATTTAATTTTGATACTCCATTGTCTAAATTTTAATTTCTATAACCTCTAGCGTATTATGCATATTAGGCTAGGTCGCGGTCCATACAAATGGAAAAACAATTTCCAGTCAACCTACGAAAATAAAGTTTGGATTGTTTAATGATGATTTGCAAAGCATTTCATCACTAGATCATGTCGTCTGTTAGTTAAACGCTCCTGAAAATACCGCTGAAAATACATATAAAAATTATGTTTATGGAGCGTTTAGCTCACAGATGGCTTGATCCAGTGACGAAAAATTTTGCAGATCATCATTAAACAATCCTATCTTCATTTCTGGGGGGTGACCGCTGCAATTTATTTTCGTGGCCCATCCTAATGTACATATGCTATTTTGAAAGGGGAAGCGATATAGATCGTTCGTCTTGGAATCACTTTCTGAGTCTATTTATTCAACAGTGCATGGCCTCCCTTAACAATATCACTTCCATCAACATACTTTAACCGAATTTAGTCACATTTAGAACAGCATGTTATATTTATAAAAAACAATATCAAAGTTGAAAGTGGACCAAAGCTGTAGTTTCTGAACTTTTATCCATTTCTGCCCATATAGCATCAAGACGCTACTACTTCATGGTTAGTTTCATGCACGACCACCAGCTTTCGGATAAATCAATATAAGGAATTTGTGTTTGTAGTTTGTTTGTTTATAGCTGCCTAAACTACTGGACCGATCATCTTGTGTATTTATGCTGAACCTGTGGTGAAAATATAATATATAAATTTTATTTTCAGAGGGCGTGGCATGGGATTTATTCATTTTTTATAAATCAGCATATTCGGAGTATTGTTGCAGCTAGAGTCTTGGATTTTTGTGAAAGTTCACTAAAAATTAGTCAGCACAGTTGTACTAAAAATGGACGGTATTGGAAAAATGGGCGTGGCACCTCTCATACGAAGTTAAAACCTATTATTGGCTACTGTCAGAGAGAGTTTAATTTAATTGTAACCTGCTTAGACAATATACAAATGGCCGGAACATGAAATATGAGGAATTTTTGATTTGAATTTTGTAAATTTCACGTTTTATTTTGGATTTTCTTAGCGCAACGGTAAAGAAAGGTTACGTCAAAAGTCGACTTTAGTCAAGAAAACGGAAATTATATTAATTTTTAGTTTTTGTGTTGTTTGATTGGTGAACAATTTGATTGATTTTCTATGTGTTTTGAATGTAATTCTTGCGAATGAAGTTTTTTGTTTAGGTAATGGAAAGGAGGAGAATCACACTTAACAAAAAATCAATTTGATTTTTGACATTTATTCCTTTATATATTAAACCTGATTTTAATTTTACCTTTCTTTTCTTGTCTGCCTGGCAAAGCGGGTGGGGGTTCAGATAGTTTAGAGTATATATTTTACTCTATCGTTAAAATCGAATGACGAACATATCTGTTTGACTTTTATGTGGTCACCAATATTTCAAATTTATGAATAGAATGTTCCAAGTTTCTTTAAATTGTTTTTTATAGTGCCCAGGTAGTAGTTTTTTATAGTGACCGAGGTACAATGCTTACAAATAAATATTATGTCTGCTTCATTATACATTTGGGGGCATGAATTCATAGTTCGCAAATTCCAATTATTGATTTTCTGAACCAAGCCAAGACCAAATCATTTATCCAAGTTCCTTTGGGCGTTCCTTTGTCCTTGAAATTATGTTAAATCATCGACTTCTTTTCGAAATTTGCCTAATACATTTTTGTTGCCTAACACTTCAACAAAAACACGACTGGCAACATTTCAAAAGAATTTTCCCTTTTCTTTGCTCGCCCAGGAATATCTTGCCTCCAGTGGCAGCCAGCAAATGGGAAAATTGATTAAATGCTAGGCAAAGGCATGCCTTTAAACTCCTTTAATAAACCGAATATATTACAATTTGTTGCTGGCCATTGAATATGTGCAAGTTACAAATATGTACGGCTGCCTTACAACATAAATCCATTTGAATATTGAATGGAGGAGATCCTTTCCACCCGCCATTTTTTTAATTTATTAATGGCGTATGACCTTCTTGTGGGGCTGCGGATGGAGACCTGCATGGGAAAGGTCTTTGTGGATGGTAAACAAAACCATCCAACTTTTCCGTTTTTTTTGTTTCGCTTTGTTATTAATCATATACGAACGAGATGCTAATGTAAGGACCATTCATGGCGAACAGTGTAGCACATCACATTAGCCTTAAGCAACACACGCCACCAAAAGGTTGCAGCTTATTCGGATGATGAACCCTTTAAATGCTTGTTTTGCAACAGGGCTCAGTTCATTTGCTGTGGAATTTAAAAGGATAATCCATTTGGCGGTGATCGATGTGCTTTACAATTTGGCTTAGTTGTTTAATGATTTCTTTTTCAAAAAAATAAAATAAAAGCCGGGATGGGACGGACTAACAGGGTATACATTTGGGTAGTTCAAGACAAAGTGATGGGGGCAAATCAGTTTGTCTGAGGGACAAACTAACTTGGTATCGTAAAATTTCAATTTCGTAATGTTTGTGCTCATTCGACCTTTTGGTATTAAATTATTGGAAAAATTGATGACTATTTCAGTAGAAAGTCACACTTTAAAAGTTTGATATTTGATTACACAGAAAAAATATTATTTTCTGTACATTTTACATGCATTTTTCACATAAATGTAATATGTATATGAAAATTAGAAAAGTGATTAAAATAGTAATTATATCACATATAATTTTAATTGGGTATAACTTTTACAATAATACTTACATAGCAGTATAATTAAATTGTTATATTTATCATATGACGCGTTTTTAACACCTGACATACCGACCTGCTACATTATAAAGTAAATATTTTTGATTGCCATAAAATTCTAGGGCTGACCAGAAATGTCCGTGTGTTCATCTGCCAACATCTAAACGACAAGAGCTAGAAAGTCAAAATTTTGCAAGAATAAGTCTTTGAGCTGTAGATCGCTTGGTTTTCAATATCTCCGGATTGCATTTATGTATTATTTGGTATGAATATTCCTCTTATAGCGCGGAATGGGGCAAAAAGCTATAAAGATTCCTTCAATCAAGGAATAACAGCTAGAAACATGATTTTTTATTTATATTGTTTAGTTCATGTTTTTATAGAATCACTTTTTGAATCGAACGCTATTTAATTTGAAGCAAATCGGTTCAGATTTAGATATAGCTCCCATAAAAATTTTGTTCCCGATTATACTCTTTCCGCTCTAGAAATATTTCAACAGATTTTCTTCTAATTTGGCAAAATGCCATATATTTTCACTAGAAACAGTTCTGGTAAAAATAGGCCAGATCAGTTGAGATTTATATATAGCTCCAATATATATATAGCTCCTATATATAGATATATCCAATACAAATTTCGCCAATGAATTCATTATTTCCGCTCTAGAAATAGCATATTTGAACCGATCTTCTTCTAATTCTGCACATCAGCTAATGTTTCAAATAGATACATCCATGGCGAAAGTGGTTCACATCGGTTCAGATTTATATATTTATATAGAAACCACATATTTAACAGATTTCCATCAAATTTGGGAAAGCGTCATATATTTCAACTAGAAAACCTATGATAATATGGGTTAGATCGGTTCAGATTTATATGGGGTTCCCATTCAAAGTTTGTGTTTAAATTTTCTTACAAATACAGATAGATGTGTGAAATTTGTAGTATATTCTTCTCTTATAGCTGTATCGTATATTACCCGGTTCAAATGTACCGACCTTTTTATACCCCACACCACTGTATATAATGACTAGGTGTAGGGTATCATATAGTCGGCCACGCCCCACTTTAACCCTATATAATAGGCAAGTATGTAAGATGCGAGTGGACAAGTGATTGATATATAATCATCTTAAGGCCAGTACTCTACTTACGTTTAAATTTATGTAGAATTCCAACAGCTGATGATATCTTTGCATTAATGTCCTTAATATGAAGCTCCCATAACAAATTATGATTTAAATGCATACCCAAATATTTCACGCTTTGGGACTGAGCAGTTGGTCTTCCCTCCACATGAATTACCATTTCATCATTATTTGAACTAATGTAATGTTTGAATCTTATAAATTTAGTTTTTCCGGTATTTAGAACTTATTTATTAATGCGAAAAAATTCAACCAAAATTGCAATTTGTACTTATAGATATAAATTTCGTATTTGTACTTATAGATAAGACATACATCGTCAGCAAATACGTATAGCTTTCCATTATTATATTTTGTAAGTTTTATATTAATAAATTTTAAATAACAATGGACCTAAAACGCTCCCCTGATGGACACCATGTGTAACTGGCAACATAGAACTACTCGAAGATCCAACGTGGACATAATGCAATCTATTTTGTAGGTAATCCTTAAATAATGCTAGGACCAAGTCAAATGTTTTGGAATAGTCAAAAAATACACCAGCTACTCCCTTATAACCATCATCAATTCCACCGCAAATAATTTCCACAGCGTTCAACAAAGCTTCTCCTGTACCAGCTCCTTTGTCATGTTTCATTTGTGAAATATTTGAAAGACCACATCCACTTACTACTTACATACACTAACTCTCGCATATAAAGAGTGATTTTTTAAGAGCTTGATAACTTTTTTTTTTTTAAAAACGCATAAAATTTGCAAAATCTCATCGGTTCTTTATTTGAAACGTTAGATTGGTCCATGACATTTATTTTTTGAATATAATTTCATTTAAATGTTGACCGCGGCTGCGTCTTAGGTGGTCCATTCGGAAAGTCCAATTTTGGGCAACTTTTTCGAGCATTTCGGCCGGAATAGCCCGAATTTCTTCGGAAATGTTGTCTTCCAAAGCTGGAATAGTTGCTGGCTTATTTCTGTAGACTTTAGACTTGACGTAGCCCCACAAAAAATAGTCTAAAGGCGTCAAATCGCATGATCTTGGTGGCCAACTTACCGGTCCATTTCTTGAGATGAATTGTTCTCCGAAGTTTTCCCTCAAAATGACCATAGAATCGCTGTGTGGCATGTAGCGCCATCTTGTTGAAACCACATGTCAACCAAGTTCAGTTCTTCCATTTTGGGCAAAAAAAAGTTGGATATCATCTCACGGTAGCGCTCACCATTCACAGTTACGTTACGATTCGCATCATCTTTGAAGAAGTACGGTCCAATGATGCCACCAGCCCATAAACCGCACCAAACTGTGACTTTTTCTGGATGCATTGGTAGCTCTTGCAATGCTTCTGGCTGATATTCACTCCAAAATCGACAATTCTGCCTATTTACGTACCCATTGAGCCAAAAATGAGCTTCGTCGCTGAACACAATTTCTTTCTTTCTGAACTTTCTTAACAGAGCACGCATTTTGATAATAAAATTCAATGATTTGCAAGCGTTGCTCGTTAGTAAGTCTATTCATGATGAAATGTCAAAGCATACTGAGCATCTTTCTCTTTGACACCATGTCTGAAATCCCACGTGATCTGTCAAATACTAATGCATGAAAATCCTAACCTCAAAAAAATCACTCTTTACATGTTATAGTCATTTGTTTGGTACCATTTTTATCCCTTTTTCCAATACTGGCCCAGTTTAAACCAGTTATATTTTGTAAAACAAATTTTGACGCACGATTTTAAATTTAGTTTTTTCGAATTAATGTAGAAACAGAGAAATAAACGAAAGTGTCCATTTCAACGTTCCTAAACAATTTATTAGAATATATCATTCTCAAGCAGTTCGTTATTCTGTGTGACGAATAAGTCAATCAATGCTTAATAAATGCAAATATGTAAATGGAAGAATTCGACGAAAATACAACAAGGCGAGAGATTCAATTACGTATAATGGTTTTCATAAAATCTTAAAATGTGTGTTAATTAATTTTTACAGAATTTGTAACATTTTCGTTCAATATTTTTTATTCAAACTCGATGAACAAATACATATATTGCATATTTGATCATAAAGTTTGAATAAATAATATTGCAAATCCTCCAATGAAAATGGTTCAAAATCGATTATTTTTGGACATTATTCTCTAACTTTTGGACGGAAAGAGCTGTCTT
The DNA here is from genome assembly GCA_947397865.1 of Polietes domitor. NCBI lineage: Eukaryota > Metazoa > Arthropoda > Insecta > Diptera > Muscidae > Polietes > Polietes domitor. The sequence continues at coordinate 276,388,079 of OX377618.1, forward strand.
GATGAAATTTCACTTGCTTAGAAGTGTTTTCCACATGATTTGGACAATTTTGGATGTCTAGGAGTTTAAATGTTTTTGAAAAAAATTCAAGCTTTTGGAATCGTGTTACTTTTGAAAAACTATTTTATAATACCTGATATAAAAATCCTATAAAACCTAAAGTGGCGAAAATAAATCAAAAAAAATTATTTTTTTTTGATTTGAACTGGGATCAAGACCATTTTGCATCTATATTCAATAGAATGCAAATTTATTTACAAATGGCATGGTGACATTTATTACTTGGCTGCAGACTACCACTATCATGATTTCCACCCTGTCTAAAGGTTTCATTCAGGTGGCTTCGCAGCGACTTTTCAACATCAAACCCGGCCTCTATAAGGAGATGATTTGCACAAACGAACGAGAATCACAACTCACTTGCCGAATTTGCGTTTAAAAAATCGCACCAAGTAATAAAGTACACATGCCATCTTACAAGCATCTCATTGAGTTGCATATGTAAGTATGTGTATATGCAGGTATAGTTACCCAGCAATACTTCTGCCGTGCCAACGCTCATTTGTTTTAGTTTTTTCGTTTGTATTTTTTTGGTCTGTAATCAGTATTTGATTTGAACTGGGATATTGTCCTGGCTCAAGACCATTTTGCATCTATATTTAAAAGAATGCAAATTTATTTACAAATGGCATGGTGACATTATTTTTATTTTTTTTTTCAAAAAAGCCGCAATTTCTTTATATCATCCGAAGATTGGAATATTTTTTATTTAGTTTATTTTCGTTTGTATTATTTTTTTGTCTGTAATCAATATTTAATGTGAACTGGGACCAATTAATAAATATCACCATGTCATTTGTAAATAAATTAGCATTCTATTAAATATAGATGCAAAATGGTATTGAGCCAGGACAATATCCCAGTTCACAACAAATATTTTTTGTTTATTTTTATCAGATATATATATATTCTTTTTAGTTTTGAAATTGGCGTTTCGAGAATTAACTGACTAAAAAAATATTTTTTATGAAAATTGGTCATATTCTAGTGACTGATCGATTTTTTGAGTAATCCATTTCTGGATCCACTTATCTACATGAAAATATATAAAATTGCCAAAATATATACAATTACTATAAATCTTAACGAATGTAAGTAAGGATTTGCGGTTTGAGGAATTTTTGGACCCACCGGGGGGGACGTTTAACGCTTCCAAATTAAGTTTTTGCACTTTTAGAAGTTTTTGGAAGCTTTGCTTTGAGACACTACTAATTGAAGTAACACATTTGAATCAAGCTTTTCAGTGCTTTATTAAGAATTTTATAAGGAATCGAACACTAGATACATGTTTATGAAGATCTCTATGTTGGTGTGGTTACTGAAATCATTCCAAATTAAATTTAATCATTCTAGTTTGACATTTGAATTGTCCTGAGGAAAATGAGGTCCTTTTTTTAGATTTAGGATATAAATCATTTTGATGTTTGTAGCAGTTTGCTTTCCAAGTTATCAGGGAAGGAAATATGATAAGTGTTGGTTTTAAAGTCAAAAATGGTGATAATTCATTTAGAAAAATTTTTTTGTAATAATGACATACAGAAAATAATCAACAAACTCAACCGCGAATTTTGGCTTATGCAACAATTGCAGCGACTTTCGCGACTAACTACATATATGTTAGAAGCGACATTGATCCTCAATACTCATGCATACATCCATTTCATATACTTAGGTTAGATCCAAAACGCTTGCAACTCATCAGGACACTAGACATAGGACCTGCCGTAGAGTAATTCATTTTCCTATAAGCTAGTTACATTTCCTATCACACCAATGCTGCTGCTCCTTATCAAGATTTAAGTGAAATATGTTAGGCCTTTAATTTCTGAGCCGTGTAGTTATTGAAAGAGGGGGTTATTTACCTTTCTGGCGATATAACGTCAAATATTTACATTTGTGCCCGTGGATCAATGCAGAGGAGATGCTGCCTTGCTTTTTGCCATTTGTGCAAAGAAAGGGATGATTGGTTAAATGCAAACATTTATGGTGAAGCCAGCCACACATACCCAGACAAATATGTTCCAAATGTTGCCACTGTATGCCTATGTCGTTGTGTATGAAGTCTTGTGTCAATAAATCACTTTTTTCTGCGCTACTTTTACCAAAATCAAATCAAACAACACCGAGGGAGCGAACGTGATTTAAGTGAATGTAATTCAAAGTAGAAAACCATGTTAACGAAAGTAAGCCATTCAAATTCGCACACAAGGCAGTCTCCTTTATGAACTTGGCGGCAACAAATCCACAAAAAAGTTCAAACCGAATTGATTATTATGCCTAATTTGAATGGATTTCCGAACACATTTATGGGGATAAACAGTCGTTTCTGGAATGGAAACATAAAAAACTACTCTCGCACACAAAGGCCACATCATTGCGCCACTAAAAATATAATAAGTGAAGCGTTTCTTAAGGGACGTACTTATATGACTGAAGTATAGGCAATCGGAAACATCTTGGTTTCTAAACCCGAAAAATATATTAAAAATTACGGATACATTGTTTTCTTAATTTTTTACTCAAATTACAATCATCGTCTAATGTATATTCAGTATTTGTGCTATTAATTTGAAAAAAAATTATTATAGTAGCAATTTTAAGGGTACTTATATTGGCTACAGATGTTGAGAATTTAAATTTTACATAGAAACAGTGGTTTAGGAACAATCCCCAAAACGAAGAAAGCATTGTCTGTATGTTAAACATGGAATAACGGCGTCAAGTTCGGCCGGGCCGAACTTTGTATACCCTCCTCCATGGATTGCATTCTACAGAGGCTGTCGATTTTCGTAGAAGGGCAGTAATATTACAAGAAAATATAATTTGTTTAATATAGCCAAACCAAAATAAATATAAATATTGCAAAATAATTTTATAAATAAATATAATATTTTTATTGTTTCAAAGGCACTCCATGTCAATTCAAAAAATAAATATTCTTATATTTATATATACAAAAATCTTAAATACCATAAATATTGGTAGATAGTGGGTTCTACAGTTGATTGTATTTTTGTTCCATTTTAATTCCAACAGTACAAATTTTGAAAACTCTCACGTACATAGTGCAAAATAACCTAACTTCATGATTCAACCCTTTCTTGCCGTAAAAGTAAAAAGTACAAATTTGGAAAAATCTATGCAGTCAGAGGAATTCCATGATTGATGACACTTTTATCCCCTTCTTCCTATACTACCCTTCCCTGAAAGTACGAATGTGGAAAAACCTATCTTTTTTCGTGTCTACACAGTCAGAGAAATGTATATTCCCAATTTCATGACTCTTGCTGCGGTCAGTTGGTTGGTACTATTTGTATCCTATTTTTCCATTTTAACCCCAAAAAGTACGAATTTCGAAAAATCCGTTTATTTTACGTGTCTACGCAATCAGAGGATACATCGATATTTATTATTCTAGATGCAGCTGTTTGGTTGGTACCATTTTTATCCCCAACGAATAAAAATGTCTTTTACGTTTTAGTTATAGGGGGAATATACATACCCAATATTAAGTAAATGCAAGCAGATATATTGGGCCGATTTCACACAGTTTCAATCTCAACCGATCTACGGCTATAAGGCGCATTTGTGGAAAATTTGGACGTCCTAGCTCCTTTCGGTTAGATGCTAGCGTGCTTTCAACAGACAGAATTTTATGACGATCAACAATATATATAATTTATACGGTCCCAGGCCGATATTTCAAGGTGTTACAAAAGAAATGACAAACTTAATATACCCCCATCCTGGAGGTGGAGGGTATAAAAATCTCTTATGGATATGCGTAGATGTTTTGACACATTTTGTTGAGGCAATGTTAATGATTCATTTTTTTCCTTGTTTAAATAGTGGGGAAACCTCTTTCAAATTAGGAACAGAACATTTTATGTTTCTGTGTGAAAGCCTTTATAATTACATTTACTTGATCACATAATCGGCTGTGATCGGACTTATATTTCCAGAATAACTCAGAGACACCTTCAAAGAAAACTGTCATTTTAAAACAAATTATAAAATTGGTAGCTGCGAGTAGATTCGATCTTTCTTTTATATACAAATGACTAAGAGTGATCAAACTCTAGACTGCATTTTACTCCCGAGTCAAAAAATTGTAAATAAATTATTAAAACATCTACATCCTTTGAATTTTAAAAGTCCTGTAAAAAGGACTAGTTTCAGTTCTATATAGCCACGGTCGTAGGAGGGGAAAAAGTCTATTTTAAACAATTTGTTTTTTATTTATTTTAATATCACTATTTAAAAGCTATGAAAATGCACAGTTGCTGAAATAATACATAATTGTGTGGTACCCCGGAAAAGGAAATTCCGCGTAGAATATGAATTCTGAGCAGCTGATGTTTTCAGATCAATATGAAGATGATATTTGAACACATCTAAAACTTTAAAATATCAATAAAATGTTTGGTTATCCGTTGAAAGCATTAAAAATGTGCAGTTAATGAGATCTAATCATTTTAAATATTTCTAAAAATATGCCCACAATTCCCAATAATCAAACCAAAGCTCCCAAAAATGGGATTTTTCACAACTTAAGCAGTATTTTTGTTATTTATGGATAGGGGGTGGTAAAACTCTGTACACATGTTTGAAACATATTCAGTTACAAATGTGAATACTTACAACAGAGAAACCGCCCGTGCGTTTTTTCTACTTAACCTTGAAATCGACATTTTTTTAAAAATGCCAAAGTTCTGCGCAGGCTGTGACCGCTACTGTAGCCGTTTGGAAGGAAGAACACGGATATATAAAAATGTTATATATTACAGTACATCATATTCCGTTATCGCTAAAAAAGTGATGATGCATTTTCTCCGAAAAGCTGAAAAATTGTGCATTTTTTTAAAAATTTTGAATTTAAACATCTGCCATTTTAAATCTGAATAGATTTTTTAACAATTTTTTCCACTTCATCTATTAGTCTATTAACTTTATCTTTTGGGCTAAATCGGGTTTCCTATATTGTAAACACAGGAAAAAATGGGGGAAAAATAATGAAAATTTGATTATGAAGCGCTTATTGCCCAAACCATGAGAGATAATCTACACATGTATGCATGTGTCGCAGTGTACAAATACAATTTTGGCAACACGATAAATAATCTATTTTGCCGAAGCACCCCAGTTGGCACCCCCACTAGTTAGGACTTAAGCTTCTCAACACTTCGATTATGCATGTATGAAATTTCATCAAATTCGGTTAAGCCGTTTAGGAGTTCCATAATTATTTCCCGTTATTTTCTCAAACCCTCCACTGTGCATCATGCGACACTAATTTTGGGTCATTAAAATCTCCGTAAAATTCAAAAGCAGGCAAAAATGTATATTGAGTTTTTTATTTTCTGGTTGAGATCGGGATTGATTGCCATTTGCATACCATACACCACAGGGTGCAACACCCAAAAGGAAGCGAGATAGGCCCATCGTTTATTATACCGATCGACATAGATTCACTTTTTGAATCGATTTAGGAATGTCCCTCTGTCTATCCATATATTCTTGTAATCACGATACAGGTCGCAATTATTGTCCCATTCTAACGAACTTGACACAAACGAAGCAAATCGGTTCAGATTTAGATATAACCTCCATACAAATGTTGTTCCCGATTTGATTTTTTCTGCTCTAGAAGCCACATAATTTTATCGATTTTAACCAAATTTTGTACAACACCTTATATCTAAGGTAGAAACATCTGTGGTAAAAATGGGTCAAATCGATTCAGATTTAGATATAGCCACTATACGAATTTCGCTCCCTATTTGACATTTTCCGGCCTAGAAACTGTAAATTGTAACAGATTTTCTTCAAATTTGGCGTATCATCTTATACTTCAACTAGAAACATTTCTGATGAAAATTTGTCAAATCATCTCAGATTTATATATAGCTCCCATACAAATGTCGCTTCCATCATCTTATAATCTAACTTAAAACACCTATGGTGAAAGTGGGTAAGATCGGTTCAGATTTAGATATAGCCCCCATACAAATGTGGCTCTCGATTTGGCATTTTCCGCTCTAGAAACCGCATCTTGTAACCGTTTTTCTTTAAAATAGGCACAACATCTTATAATCTAACTTAAAACACCTATGGTGAAAGAGGGTAAGATCGGTTCAGATTTAGATATAGCCCCCATACAAATATCGCTCCCTATTTCACTTTTTCCGCTTTAGAAAACACATATTGTACCCGAGTTTCTTTCAAATTGGCACAACATTTTATAATCGAACTAGAAATACCTATGCTGAAAGTGGGTAAGATCGGTGCAGATTTAGATATAGCCCCAATACAAATGTCTCTCCCGAATGTTTAACCGATTTTGGCCAAACTTTGCATATTATACTTCACCAATAAACATACATGGTAAAAGCGGGTCACATCGTTCCAGGTTTCAATATACCCCCATATAAATGTCATTTCCAATTTAACATTTTTTAAAACAAATACATTTACATGATTCAAAAATCCTTCCCGATTTCGCTTTTTTACCGAATTGAATTGTAATGAGAAAGAAAGTGGGGTATATCATATAGTGGCTCCGTCCGTCTTTAGCCTTTCCTTACTTGTTCGGGAGATGCCCATATGTCCATACTTTGGTATAACCCAAATGGGCCCTATCAAATTTTGCAGATCATTGTATGTTTCAACTAGGAATGCCTACCGTGGATGATAAATATATAGGCGCATGTTTTGGCACAGGCCTCAAGTGTTGTTATAGGCCCCTTCAAATTATACCGCTGTATAATCTATTTATCATTGAATCTTGATCAATTTTTCCAGATCATGTTATATTTACTTTACTCGGAATATCTGCTGGAAAATTGGATCCATTACTTTATTATTTACCGTATTCGTTAAATATGACTAAAATGAATTTAATGTATACTGTATAATTTATATGAACTACATAAAATTGCTCCCATGAAATACCTGGGTTTAGTAATCAAAGGGTGTGGTGTAGGGTATTATATAGTCGGTCCCGTCCTTACTTGTTTTTAATAATAATATCTTTCAAAAATGTCCAGGCCTTTCCGACGCAAACTCGTCAAGACAATAAGAAATTATGTGTAGAGTTTTGTTGTGTTTTGTGTCAGTTTTCAGAATTATATGGACATTTCAATGACCCATCAGTTTGTCGCACTGTGTTATACCCTCCACTTCCTTTTGCCATCCATAAATTCGTTTATTTAAAAAATTATAAATGATTATTTTTTGTGATTATTCTTGTCTGTTTATCACTAGCACCAACAAAAACTATCAACCGCTTTTTATTAAAAGCTCATAACTCCAATAATTGATATTGTATAACACATGTATATACTCATATTAGGTTATATCGCCTGAACAATTATTTGGTTGCTAATAATAACAAAATAACAACAAAATTGGATTCAAGTGCCAACACATTCCTATGTCACTCCTACCACGTTATGGCGATATATTCCAAAAAGAAGGTTTCCACAAACAATTGATAAGCTCGATATTGGCAGAATGTAGTGGCAGAATGATTCAAGTCCAATCGAGGCAACTACAGAAGAATTCCCTACCTCTTTGTGGAAGATGGTGGGATAATATGCTCCTGAACTTGTTGAACTAGCTAAGACTCTATTGATCGATTACACAATATTTTGAGTAAAAATTTGCATATTGAAAAGTTTATAGCAAGATGGGCGCTTAGTTCAACATTAGAAATGTATGGATTGATTTGCTTCCATTTTTGTTCTGAGAGAAAATAGTGATGACATCTCCAAATTGGATTCTTGGTTTAGATTTCTTCTAAAGTTACATAGAGACATAGCATATTCATACTTATACAACTCATATGTATGTGTGCACTAGTGTACTTTTTTGTCAGTTGTAGTTTGAAAAAAGTTTCTAGTTTTTCTTTTTGCCTTTCGTGGCGAATTTCTCGTTAGAGGAAACTGCAACAACGGCACATACAATTAATGTTATGCAGATGAATAACACGGAGTGGAAGAGCGTTCTGTGGTGGCACAGCTATACAAGTTGGAAACACGTCAACATAACATTTTGACGCTAATTTGATTTTGTCGTTTAGTTTTACGAGATGTTATGTTTTTTTGATATGTCGCCAAAGAGAGTTTGAGCAAAAATGATTTAACACAAACTGAAAAAAGTTGAGTATTTTTTGTTCAAAGCGAGCAACGCAAGGCGTATGATGAATTTAAACTTTTAAATGTATTTTTATATCATACGCCCCCAGGTGCATGCAACTCAAATCTTATATATAGGATTATTGGAGGGACAAATATTGATCGAACGCGAAAGAATGGTTTTATTGTAATCAGTTTTTGAACCATACATCGAAGCTTTTATGACGGTGCTGCTATTTATTTAATGTGATTGTGCTATTCTTATGAACGTACTCGAACTTTTCCTTTAAAAAATCGATGCAATGTATCATTCTTACTCGTTTGAAGTAGATCTGCCTTCCCTTTAAAAATTGTCGATTCTAGCCATAAATATGTCTGTTAGGCGGGGTCGCCGTCCATACAAATGGAAACACAAGTTCCAGTCACCCCACGAAAATAAAGTTTGGATTATTTAATGAGGATTTTCAAAATATTACGTTCTTAGATCAGCCATCTGTGATCTAAACCCTCTTGAAAATAACACTAAAAATCTTCACTTCGTGGACTAGGGTATTATAAGTTAGATTCGCGCCAAATGTTTGTAACACCAAGAAATAATAGAGTTAGACCCACCATTAAGTATAAGGATCGGCTTAGAATCACCAGCTGAATCGATTTAACGATGTTTGTCTGTCCGTCCGTCTGCTGTCCATCTAAGCTTGTGCGCACTCTACAGGTCGCAATTGTTGGCCGATTATAATGAAATTTGGGAGAAATTATTTTTTTGGGCTAAGGACGATCGGTATTGAATTTGGAGAAAATCGGTTCAGATTCAGATATAGTCTCCATACAAATATCACTATAATTTACACTATTACTTCTCTAGAATACACATTTTACATGGGATCATGACAAAATTTTCAGGATCGTGTTCATTTTGAACTAGAAACAGTTAACAGGAAAGTGGACCACATGGGTCCGTGGTTTGATATGCCCCCAAATGGCATGGTGACATTTATTACTTGGCTGCAGACTACCACGATCATGATTTCGACCATGTCAAAAGTTTTTTCAAGTGGCTTCGCACGCAAATTCGGCAAGTGAGTTGTGTTTCTAGTTCGTTTGTGAGAATCATTCCCTTAAAGAGGCCGGGTTTGATATTGAAAAGTCGCTGCGAAGCCACTTGAGAAAACCTTTGGCAGGGTGGAAATCGTGATAGTGTTAGTCTGCAGCCAAGTAATAAATATCAACATGCCATTTGTAAACAAATTTGCATTCTACAGGACAATATACCAGTTCAAATAAATAAAATATTAAAAATCCAATTTGGTGTGTTTTCATAAATTGTCTCCTATAGACTAGACCTAGGGGAGACCAACAGGGCCACCAAAGTGTTAGGATTCTGTTCAACCGAGTTCTTCAAATTTGGCAAATTATATTATATTTCAACTTGAAGAACTCCTAGTCAAAGTGGGTCTCATATGTTTAGGTTTTAATACAACCCTCATAAAAATGATCATCCCAATTTAACTTTTTTCTCTCAAGTTATTATTCAATTGTAATGGGATAGAAAGTGGATGGTATCATATAGTCGGCACTTTAGTCTTTCCTTACTTGTTTCAATTTGTTGTAAACCATAATTAGAAGTGGGCGTGATAGTTTGTAATTTGCATGAAAAATATCATAATTGTCCTAAGATGATAATCCAATTTTTCATAAAGCTGACTGTCGCTAAGCTATAATTTTTTTCTAATTTTACAAGTTTGTTGTTAGGTCATTCCATTTCAGATCTCCCAAAATATTACGAATTTGTGGACCATAAAAATACTTAAAATTCAACAAAACACAATGATATTATTATTAAAAAAGAGTAAAATCAAATCACTATTTGCGTTCTTGTTATCGTGGTTTACAATCCAATCTTAAAAAAATCGCCTAATAAATTAACATTTTACAGCAGTGGGGGTTTATATGAAAACCCATAATTAATGTCGCAAATATACCAAGCTCTCGCATACCACATATGCGATTTGAGACGTTATGAACATAATAAATGGCAACCCGAAGAATAATATTGTCATGGCTATGTTGACATTTACGTAGTTTTGTAGTTTTGGCATTGGCACTAAATTTCCAGGGAAATCCTTTATTTATCTCTTTGTTTTTGTGTCTATTTAATATTTCTTATAAATTGTTTATGTATCTCTCGTTCCCTATAGTTGGCTAGAGAACTAAAGGGTTTGGGTTTTAAGTTATGGTAATTGAGTGGGAGATACAAACAGCAGCGAGCAGCCTCTTTTTAAACACACAATCCAGTTTTCACCATTTCACAACTCAGTTTCGTATGTTGTCATCAGCGTCACAATGGCCAGACATAACCCCGAGGAAGTTCACATGACTTTTGCGTAAAATACATCCCTCCCTAGTCATCATACCATAGTCTGCTTTTCTGAGAAGTTAAAAAGAATGAAATGATTATACATTTCAGCAAAAAATCAAGTAAGAATAAAATTTTTCTTAAATATTTGTATACAATAAAAATCGCCACCCTACTGGAAGTGAATTTGCAAATATGTCTATAACTGACTGGCTTCTAAATCTGTCTTACTTATGTTCCAACGCCTCATAGTGTTCCATTGAAAAAATCTCAAAAATGTTTTTGTGATATTTAATTCTTTGGATTTGCCAATAATGTTCTAAACACGAAATATATTTTGCTCTAAATAACAATAGTTAATTTACTAGTTGGGTAGTAATTTTACTTAGTATAATCTATTAATATCCTCCACTTTTGAATCGATATAGCAATGTCCATCTATTGTTGTAATCAAAGTACAGGTCGCAATTATTGTATTATCCTGACAAAAATTGGCACAGGTAAGTTTTGCGGGCCAAAGACGGACGCAATTTATTTTGAAGCAAAACTCGCACCCGAATTGAAATATTGTGAGTGAGAGAGAATTGAAGTGAGTCAGATCGTTTCAGATTTGTACAAAAATACAAATTTCGCTCCGGGTTTGACTTTTTCCGCTATAGAAACATTTTAACCGATTTTCAGTACCTCATAATTCAACTAGAAACATATATGGTGAAAGTGGGTAAGATCGGTTCAGATTTATTTATAGCTCCCATACCTTTCTTACTTTTTTATTTTTGGAGTCGCTCTGCTTGAGTAGTCTCTTAGTTGGTTTAACACTGACCATTTTCTAAATCTCTGCTTCATATGGTCATGAAAATTGCTGAGGACATTCCTCAATTATACGACAACGGCTAAAAACATGAAATTCTATTTTACGAAGACGCGTAAAATAGAGTGAGTTTTTGATATTGATAATTTTAAGGGATAAATGTGGTACCAACCGAGCCGCTGAGGTTGAAATCATGCTATTTGGTGTATACATCCATCTTAAACATCGAAATTTGTAATTTTAAATTTAAAGAAAATCGGCGTACATAGACGCGAAAAATAAAGATGGTATGAAATCGGTACCAAACAAGCGAAATTTAATCGATCTTATAAATTAGTAGTTTTTCTATCAAAAATTCCAAACGCCAAATTGGTTTTGATAGAAAATGTTTCTCCATAATGAATACTAATACACATTTTTGAAGATTGTCGCCTAGTGGTCACTTTTTGATTACACTTGAAGTATTATATTTATATACAGTAGGATGGATCACAGTCCACACAAATGGCAAAACAATTTCCAGACAACCCACGAAAATAAAATTTGGATTATTTAATGATGATCTGCAAAATATTTCATTGCTGAGTCAAGCTGTATATGAGCTAACCGCTCCTGAAAACACCCCATATAATTCATGTTTTTCCCGCGTATTTTTTATGTTGCATTTTTGTCCAAATATTTTTTCTGAATTAATAGACCCTTGAACGCACCTTAAGTATAAATTTTGATTCTAGTCTTAGAGTAACATATTGTTCGAATTATTAAACCTTTATATTATTTTTTTGTATTTTTTCATAGTGACAACTGGAAACTTTTTCGTATTTGGTGTTAGTATTTTATAAAAAATAAATAGCTGCAGTCAATGCCTTTCGAATGATGTCTAAATGATGAACATCGGAAGGAAATTGGCGCTGCAGCGGTCCAGTATTAAATTATTTCACAAAAATGGAATCCGTAACGAAATTTTTCTTCCGATATTCATCATTTGGTGATCATTCGAAATGTATTGATTACTTCTATTTAATTTTTCATAACAACTGTCAACTTGAAAAACCACAAAAAGTCAATCTATAAGTCCAATATACGACCAATGAGTTATTCTAAGTCAAGAATAAAAAATTATATTAAAAGTGCTTCGAAGGATCTATTCATACAGGAACAAAATTTTAACAAAATAGAAATTTCATAAAAAATTAAACTGGAATTAAAGTGGCGTTTAAATAATCCTAACTACATTTATTTTCGTGACCTATCCTAATATACAGTAGAGGACTATTAATATTATAATAACAAAGCATCACAATTTATTTAAAACTCTTTGCGTAAATGTGTCTAATAGTTTGAAATAGTAAATAAATCTCGAAACAATTTAAAAAGCTAAAAGTGGAATAAGCGAATGTAATATTAGAAAATTATGTTTATTGCAATTATTCTAAAGATTTGTGAAAAGTTGTTTCGTATCCTCTCACATTATATCTGCTAAATTTTTAGTTTTCAATTAGGTAACTAATTAATTATGCCAGAAACTATTAATTTCTAAAAATTAATTCCTAAATTGGGCCCGCTTACTGCTTTTATTTATTATTTACTTCTGGAGTAATTAGTTAGTTTTTCAGCTGATTTTCCAACTGCAATGAAAAATATTATCCAGCAAAAAAATTGTATCACTCTTTTAATTTTACGAAAATGGCTGACAATCAACTGCTTGCACTGTATATTAAAAATATAGTGTCTTTCTAGATCTGCGAACAATATGCCAAATTTCCGATAATTCTTTAATTGAAATGTAAATAAATGATACCTATTATTTGTTATTTTTAAGTAAACTTCACTTAGTACATGAAGTATAGTATATGAATCATTTTATATCGATAACTTTAGATAACTTTAAGAAGGATCGCTGACCACATCTTCCGATATGAAACTTGAACCAGTCTAATGTATTTACATATAAGCTACACTGCTATTACATGGAACACTCTATGATAAATCGAAGTCGTAAACTATGCATACAGCTTCCCGCATGCCCCTATGAGTGTATAGCCATCCGCAGAATTGATGCTTTGTTCCTCTCCGTTTTTTCTCATTTCATCGAGCTGTGGACATATTGAACTTGACCGTTTAACATAATACCCGAGAATATGCTGTTTGTGAAATACTATTAAAAGTTTTCATTCGTTTCGTTGGCAATTTGTTTACAGTACATTCGATGTCATTGATTTTATGGCAACGAGTTCTAAGAAAGTAACAATGACCATTTGGCATTTTTTCTGGGGGATTTCTGGGCCAGAGTTCGCTAAGGGTGGGGAATATGTAGCATTTTTTGTAATCGATGTCTAAGAAAACAAATGTCAAGTCATTTGTGTTTATGCCCGAAATCATTTGGTTTACATAAAGAAAACATTTATTTTCAATATCCGAAACTACTTCCTCCCGTCCCAGCAGAAATCGTAGTCTTGGCCATTTGTTGGGAATGGAGTTGGCGGAGCGACTCGGTTGGATGACAAAGACATATTGTTTATTTTTATAAAGTACTCGGCAGTAGGAAGAAAATTAAACATGTTCAGGCCCGAAATGCGTGGCCAGATACGTTTCAATAAAGCAAATTAAACTCTGTGAATGAACGGACTGGGGTTCCGAAAAATCTGAAAATATTTATGAAAAACAAATGCACTTGCTTAGTTCAATATTAAATTTAACAATTTTTTAATTTAAAATTGTAAATTTTATGTCTGCTAAATCTGCGATTGTTTTGGAGTAGTAAAATAATAACACTGTGCTTGGATAGTAAACTACTTATACTCCAGAGTCGACCGCTTAGCTACGCTTATAGCATTTTCGGGCTTTTACTAATTTATTCCTTTCATAATGTGAATACAGTTGTAGAATAATCAATTAGTGTTTACCCCATCGATATATATGGATTTATGGGCAATAATTGGAACATATTGTGTATCGTATATTTTCAATTTTCTGATCCGCCTGATTAGAGAATACTTGTGTTATATTTTGAATAGCGAAAATATTTAGATCTACCAACTCCAAAAACGGAAATAATATATTTCTATCCTAAATAGGGGATTTAAGATTGTAATTAATCTTGAATGGTATTTGCTTTCAGTCTAAATTAATGGATATTGAAGCCGAACCAGCAAGATGTGCTCTGAAAATAAATAATTAAAAAACAAAAGCTATAAGGATTAATGTATCCAACACCCGCCGTTTAACTCATCAACAACAACCAACTGAAGATGTCAAACCCTGGGAAGCATAATAACAACAACCGGTGGGTCAAAAGAGGATCGTTGCTGATCGTATAACCAGCTGGTCAACTGAAACAGGTTTAGTAGTCACACCATATCTCCAAACGCACTAAAATAAAAAATTCAAAGGCGAATCTTGGAATACAAACCGCTGTAGGGTTGAAATCGCCAAAAGAGCAGATTAATTCGGGGAAGCTTTCTGATCAGGTAATGTTTATATTTTTTAATATTTATAACATAATCCTCAAAAAAAAAAAAACATAATTTGAGTGCAGTTTATTGGAAAAAATGTTTTTCGTGGAAAATAAATTAATAATCCGTCCGTGTATATATTCTTGTTATCGAAGTACAAGTCGCAATTATTATCAAATCCCAACAGAACTTGGTGCAGCTAATTTTTTCCATGCAAAGGTACCACCAGATTTGGTGCGATTTTTATTCTTTATAAGCAAACGTTTCGAATTTGTAAATTACCATTGTAGTAGAGTAAAAAGTGCAGGGTATTAGCCGTCGTCGCCCGACTTTAGCCTTTCCTTTCTTGCTTTTGTAGAGGGATGTTTATAAAGGGTGATTTTTTAGCTTTCCTATAGCTTTTAAAAATCACCCTTTACATGAAGAATTATTGTGCATTTTGGAATCTCATTCTGCTTCTGTCAATTCTTTTTCATGTGAAATAGTTGTTTCATTAGTAGATACAAGGGTAAGGTATATACATTTTCATTACAAAATGCTTAAATATTAAGTTTTCGTCAAATTCAAATTTCAAGTTGTACAATAAAAATTCATGAATAAACACCAAAAAGATTGACTAGTTTCACATTTGTTTAATAAAATAAATTGGCGCAAAAACGCGCAACATGTAATTGCGGAATATTGAAGTAATTTAATTCAAAATTCACCATCTCGCTGTATGTTATAGAATACACATTTAAAACTCCACATATATTTTGAAAATACCCCAAATTTAGATATATTTTCAACAATTTTTTACAAATATTTCTACAACACTTTCGTTAAAACATTTTTTGTAAAATCACTATAAAATACCTGAATTTGAAGATTCAATAATCAAATTGCTACTTTTTACAATGGGAAAAAGATATTAACCTTTAAAGTATGTCAATTTGCCATTTTCACAACTAAGGCAGTGCAACTAGAAAAGTTAACATTGACATTGACATAGATATTTTGGGTAGTGAAGTACAATTTTGTATTCTTTAATCGTATAATAAACATTTTTCAAAAATAATAATTTTGATTTTTGAATTAAAATCCATTTTTGGCGATTTCAACCCTACGTGCGCTCTGACCTGGACGCAGTCGCTTTCTCCGAATTTTTTGGCCAAACACCACCTTAAACGAAAGATTGTGGAACAAAACCGATCGAGTCCGAAATTAGAAAAGGTAACTGGCGATGGATTGGACATACTTTGTGAAGCCTCCAGGTGATATAACCAGAAATGCAATCGACTGGAACCCGCAGGACAACCGGAGGAGAGACAGCAAGTCATACCTGGCGTCGACACCTGAACATCGAAGCAACCAAAGTTTACAGATCGTGGAACGAACTAAGGAACAAAGCCAAAGTAACATTGTAAATTTGAACTACCGATTACTTTGAATTTGAAAGGTAGAATAACATTTTTATTTATTTAGTTTTATTTTCAGATTTGTGAACAAATTCAGGAAATATTAAAAACTTACTTCCAAAGTACAAAGTACTGTACGAAATTTACATGAACAATTTTCGTGTTTTCAGATGAAGTTCATTTTCATCTCGGTGGCTATGTCAATAAGCAAAGGCTATGTCAATTGAGAAGCCAATACAATTATTTGGGTGGATTTTGGGCTGGCGGCATCATTGGGCCATGTACTAAAAAATTGGAGTGATCAGATGAGGTACTGCAGACTCAGTCGTGTTAGTCATATGAATGATATTGTGTTTTATTATTAAATGACAACGTTCAACCATCCCAACAAAACCAGAAATTTGAAAGAATTATCAGTACTTTTTTAAAGCCGATACAACAGAAATTTATATATTACATTGAATTCCAATACGATGATGTAAGAAATACATTGAATAGCAGGATACTTCAGCAGTATCTAGTAATGCTATCTCAACAAAGAAAACGGCTTACATACAATTTCGAGGAGAGTAATTTTAAAATATTGAAACTTATGTTGAACTAAGGTGCAATTCATTCCGTATAGGAATTTTAACTCAACGAGAAGATCTTCGATTTTGATAAAAAGTTGTTGAACGCGAGCTACATTGCAACAGAAATTTTTAATTTTCATACTTGCCGTAAGGCATTCTGCTATGGTACTCAATGGAACCAAATATTTCCATAACACACTCGAAAGTAGTCAGCATCCAATTTTATTTTATTTTTAGCCTAAAAAAATCCCCACATTTGAAATATAGTTGAAGCAATTCTTCAAATTTTCGCAGGCTGTGATTATTATTTCTAATAACACTTGTCTTGCCATGGTTATTCATATTTGGAATATTTACAATATCCGAAATATTCATTCATTCGTATGCGTAAGAGTGCAAAATAGGTCAATTGATGTTAATGCTTGATCAGGTGGAACCAACAAAACAAATTAATTGTCAGGTCAACTATATCCGCAACATGTTTCGAAACCAACATTCACATACAACTGGGGGAAATGACCGTATGTTAAGCGTTTTGACAGAATTGTATACACCACAGCCTACAAAAACAGCTCGCCTCCGTCCCACTACACGCGTACACACACATGCAATTAATTTCACACACAGTTTTCCCCCTGTTCAACTTGTTTGGGTTCATTTTGGCTGTTTGGCTAGGTATATATGAATGTGTGGGTGCGTACGTCTATTTGGGATATCAACGAGACGTCAAGTTGAAGTTCAAGCACATTTCCAATTTGACTTTGTTCTTGATTGTAACCTTCGACTTTGTGGTAATATTCTCCTTTCCTACAAATATATGTAAAAAGATGAAACAGAATTCTGTATCAATGAAGGTATGTCTTGAAACGAAGGAGCTCCAATATTCATTTATTACAATACTCATCATACTGTCGTGTAGGATAATGCTGGAAAAGAAACGTCTACACTAACAAACAAGTAAAGGCTAAATTCGGGCGGTCCGACTATATGATACACTCCACTTTCTATCCGAATACAATTCAAATCGATAAAACGGGAAGGATTTTTGAATGTTTGCTAATCATAGGCTAATATGACCTGACCCAATTTGTCAACTCGAGAAGAATATTTTTATCGGGGCTATATCCAAACATGGTGATGTAACCAAATTACACAATAGGTTCTTCCAGTTCAAGTATAAGGGGTTATGATCAATTTAAAGAAATTCTGTGAAAATACGTAGTTTCTGGAGCGGAAAAAGTGAAGCAGGGAGCGAAATTTGTATGGGAACTATATATAAATCTGAACCGATCTGACCCATGGTTTCTAGTGGAAAAATATGATATTTTTACAAATTTGAAGAAGATCTGTTAAAATATGAGCAGAGAAAGTCAAATCGGGAGCGAAATTTGAATGGAAGCTATAAGTAAATTTATACCGATCTGACCTATTTTTAACACAGGTGTTCCTAGTTTAAATGTAGATGTTTTGCCAAATCTGAAAACAATCTGATAAAAATGTGGTTTCTAGAGCGAAAAAAGTTAAATTGATATACATTGATTACAACAATCGATGGACGGACGGACAGACATACGGACATTGCTAAATCGGTTCAAAATGTGATTCTAAGTCGATCGGTGTACTTAACAATGGGTCTATCTCGCTTCCTTGTGGGTGTTAAAAACAAATGCACAAAGACATAATATTCTCGTGGAGTGTATAATTACACTGTTGGAATGTGAAATTGTAAACTTAATTTGTCGTAGAATCCAGAACCCTCTTGTAGCTTAAAATCACCAAAAGTGAATAAACGTTTTATCGGGCGAAATGGGACAAAAAGGGTTAAAAATGATACGGCAAATGCTGGAAGCTTTATATTTATATATTAGAGGAGTATTAATATTAATTATTATAAGTATTAATATTATAATAATGAAGCATCACTATTTATTTAAAATGGTGTGCATAGGTATAGAAATAGTAAAACAAATATCGCGATGTGCATAAAAAATATCACAATTTTCCTAGTATGGTATTGCACTTCTATATAACGTTGACAGCTACTAATCTGCCTGTAATGCTGCCTGAATGCACTCCATGGTGGAGGGTATTTAAGATTCGGCCCGACCGAGCTTTTACTTGTTACACCCTCCACTAGGGTATTGTATCTTTGTGCTTCCATTGTTTAGTATACCTATCGCATTGCAATCTGTTTTTGAATTGATGTAATCAAAGTACAGGTCGCAATTATTGTTCGATCGTAACAAAAACACGGCGGAAGCAAATCGGTTCAGATTAAGATATAGCCCCATACAAACGTTGCCTTCGATTTGACCGCTGCCGTTACCTCTATGCATGGAGGACCTCTATAAATGGGATTTTTATTTGTCTCTAATACTGGGATTTCATACTAGGAGAAATATTTCTTTTTTATTGTGGTCGTTTTTTCTCTTTTGTCTTATTTGACTATCAAGATTTCCGCAAAACGAATGTTGCCAGTGCTCGTTAAATAAGGTATGTTATTATTATAATTATGTCGAAACGAATGATTTTAATGCATTTTCTAAATCCGCTCTAACTTCCACTTTTTTGGCTGAGTTGAGTTTGAAAGTGCTAGCTGGAAAGTACTGATCCCTAATTGTGATTTTTGAAATTTCCTAACACATTAAAGACCACAATTGTTTTTAATTTTTGGTCCTAATGGTATTATATATGTATTCGAATATTATATATTTTCTATAAATGAAGACATAAAATGAAATAAATAAATATATCTTAATATTATTTAAGGTGGAAATTCTAATTTATAATATATTTATTCGCGTCTGAAAAGCTATAGAGGCATTATTCAGGAGCAATGAAATTGTTATGCATTTGGAAGAACTCTCTTGAATGCATGATTTAGGAGTAATGAAATTAATGTTCATTTCATTCATACTTATTTGGTGGGTTGTTTATTAATTGAGCAATTCTCCTAACACGGTACTGGTAGCGTATGAGTTATACTTTTTGAGGATAATATTATTCATTCGATTAGATGTGGGACTGGCCGGAAAAGAAAATCATTATAAATCACATAATACTAATATGCTTTCTAATGGCTAATACTTCATATATATACGATCGAATATTAATCGATTAAAAATCTGTGCGACACAATTTAGGGGTCATCGAAACATGTGTATAACTCTGAAAGCTAACACGATACAGAAAAACTGTGTACCCTGTTTTTCATAGTCTGTTCTAATTTGCGCTTAAAAAGGAGCTCGATGATTGCAACCACCTAATATCGCAACTGCTCGTTGTTTTCAAACAACGAAATATTAACAATGGGGTCTTTATAAGCGCAACTAGTGGTCATGTTTATTGCAACTTTTCAACAAAAATATTTATGTACGTTTTGCTTATGGTAGATCATTTTATGGACAAAAGAAAATTCTTAAAATTTATTTATATTTAACAAAGGACGAAACTGAAGGTACCTTACAAATTTCCCCGAATTATAAACAACCCATAAAATCGTTCTATTCATGAGCACGAACAGACTAATTTTATGTTGTGCAATTTTATTTTTTATTTTGTCTTACGGCTTAAACATTGTTGAAATTGAAATTTATTCGACATAATTTATTGTTAAGTAATAGCCTGTAAAGAATATTTTTCCATAGGCTGTATAATAAAATATCTCCTGATTTAGATCTCTCAAAACTTGAGAATTTACTTATACCTATTATTAATTAATCTGTGATTCCATCCTCAGTTGAAATTTGTTGTCTGTAGGCAAATCACTTTTTAGTCCACAACTCACATATGGTTATTCCTTTTACTGACAATAGTTTTTAAAAAGTTGATTATATTTCTCGACAATCTATATATATAATGTCAATCTTTTTATCGAGAAAGGTGAAACTTGATGCATACTACAAACGGCCAGAACAGTTGAGAAGGGTTTTTTCCATCGCTTTCTCGAGATGCCTTATCTTCTACAAATTGCTACATATATAGTAGTGACCAAGATGATGATCGTGACGAAACCGGATTTTTAATGGATAGACATCAAATTTGGTTCCTATATAGAACTGTTCACGAGATACATCACTGCACAATACGACTTCTAAATTGCAGGCTGGGGCGAATTGTTGTGACTACATTTTGTTTATTTAAAGAAATCAGAAACTTGGTGTACAACGTTTGTGCTTTCTTTCACAAACTACACCGGTACGTAGCTAAACCAATTTTCAGAAAATATTTTAGCGAATGGGAGACACATCCATATATTATAGTTTTTATTATTGTAACCAGATACGATATGTATTTATTCATCAATTTTAAACCACTCTCTGTGAACTTACCGATATCTGTCTTATTAAAAGCATTTAAATTATTATTTAATAACTGCATTCACTATTATCTACGATAGTACATTTCAACTGGGAACTTTTGCTGGGCCTCTCTCTCGTGCTGCTGTGCATGCGTGAGTGTGTTCAATTTTGTTTTTGTTTTCAAAGTCCTTTTATTGGAAATCGTGAAAAATCAACGACGCGGCACTAATTTTCTTATTGTATATGAGTGCCATCACTACTGTACTCATACATGAAAACACAAACACACACACACATGAACACTTAAGTCTGCATGTTTGTACGGATATGTGTGGGTGTGTGTATATGAAAGGATGTTTGCCTGTTTGTTTGTGTATTTTTGGCAATATTTTCAAGTGTTCATTCATACTTGAGAGCTGTACTAAAGTAACGCTTCACTGACTTTCCGTTCAAACTCAACTCCTTCAATACGTTGCCATATTCATACATACACATACACCCATTTGTGTGTATTGGTGTGTGTGTGTGAGCGGCAGCGGCAGCGCTTGAAATGGTAAAGTTGTTCAACAACTATCGCAACGGCAACAAAAGGTACACATATTTTTCAAGTTGTTATTTGATTAAACCATTATAGCTCCAAGGAATACTCGTAAAGTCAAAATCATTCATACAAAAAGTGGTCGTGCTGCTTGGCTGTTTGTGATTTATTTCCCTGAAAAGGGAACTCTATCAATTTCAGACACACACACGCACGCACAACACAAACTTTGTATGTGCATATGTGTGTGTCAAGGTGTAACGGCGCGTGTCTGGGATTGGGAAGTTGTCGCAGATTGGGTTGCCTTCTTTTTCAAGTTCACGGCTAGCAATGAAAAATATACTTTTACGTGCTCGTTACTGCTGCCGCTTAAATTATACGATAGCTTGTTTTTTGTTTATTTTTGTAAATACAAGTTTAACGAAACTTTTCTTATGCCAAACAACATAAACAATAGACGTTAATATAGACTGTGGTACATTGTATGTCTGAAAATTATTAACACTCTTCTTAAGGGGAACTTTATGAGGTTGACTGTCGAAATAGAAAATAGTTCAAACTAAATAAATTGTGGGAACTTTCATTGAATAAAGTTACGACATGGGAATAGACAATTGTCAACCAATTTACAGATATATTTTTTGCCTGTTTGTCGCCATAAAGTAAGATCGTGGTATTTTTACCTGTTTTTAATATAATATTTGGTACAATGAAATATCACATTTAATTGAAATATGTAGTTTAGATTGGCAACTTGAAGTATATTTTAAACTGCTAGATCTTAATTGAAGAAAACATTCAAGCAAAATTATAATTTAGTAATACGAATTCTAATTAACTTGAGACATGCCACAACGTCTGTGGGTAAATTGGATAACATTTACCAATTGCATCGCTTTAGACTTACATTTTCCGATCAAGAAACCTCACATTTTAATATTTTTATACGTGGAGGGTAGGGTAGGTAGGGTATTATGTCTTTGTGCATTTGTTTGTAACACCCCAGCAGAGAGTACCCAAAGAAGTGAAAAGATGTTCATATTGTGATTCGGAAGTAGTGAAAATTGGGATCTTCACCAATGAATTGAGTTGTCATAGGAGGGAAGTCCTTTATTTTAAAAGACTTAAAAGTTATTTTAAAGTGGTGCAAAGGGAACCACTTTTTCACTGGTTTCCATTTCTTTTTTAAAAAGTCCGCCGCTAACGGGGATAGAACAGCGGAACTTCTGGTTGCTACTACTGCACTCTAACCATCTCAGCTATCCTCTGTTGTGAGTGCTGAATAACTAAAACAAATCATTTAGTTCGGTAGAACTGGCAATATGAGACTTAACAAATATTTATTTAATATGAACTAATATATAACAAATAAATCTAATAAATACTAATTAAATTTAGTATTAAATAATATTACTGATATTATGTAGTATTAATAATTAATAAAAATATGAAATATTTTAAGTATAATAAAAAACTATAAATTTGTATTCTTTAAGCGACAAAATTTAAAAATATTTTTAAAACTATACAAAATTAAATATTGTTTGTTTATAAAAGTAATAAAAAATATATAAAAAGTTTTTTCCCGAGCAACGATTCGAACCCGAGACCTTCTGGGTGTAAAGCGGACACCTTACCTTCGTGACCCCATACTAAAAAGTCGTTCCCATTCAGTTGTGAAAATGCTATTCATGAAATGCTACGGAATATTAACATATTATAAACTTTTTTGAACTTGTTTAAAAGAACGTCCTCAAAAGCGGGAAAAATTTACATTTGGATTTTGAGATGCGTTTAAAATGTGCTTCCTACGGAAGTACTTCCAACTGTTTTTGCTGGGACCCAAAAGGAAACGAGATAGACCCATCGTTTATAATATAGATCGACTTAAAATCACTTTTTGAGTCGAATTAGTAATGTCCATGTGTCTGTCCATCTATTCTTGTAATCAAAGTCCAACCAAGATTTGTGGGCCAATGACGAACGCTATTTAATTTTATATTTCTCACGATTTGATTTTTTCTGCTCTAGGGGCCTCATATTTCAACAGATTTTCTTCAAAGCACACAGCACTTACATTACTACATTTCAATTAGGAACGTCTGTAGTGAAATTGGGACAGATCGGTACAGATTTAGATATAGCTCCCAGATATTTTAACCGATTTCCTTCAAACTGGGCATAACACCTTATATTAGAACTAGAAACATCTATGGTGAAAGTGTGTCAGATCTGTTCAGATTTATATATAGCACACAAACCAATATCGATCTCAATTTGAATTTTTCCGCCCTTGAGACAACTTATATAGTACCCATACAAATATATCAATTTTTTCATTAATTCAATTGTAATGGGATAGAAAGTTGAGAGTATCATATAGTCGGGCCGACTTTAGCCTTTCCTTACTTGTTTTTTTTTTTTAACATTTAAATTTTGGAATGGATCTACTGATACTAAACTGATTCTAGGAAGCATTATGTCTTATTGCAGGAAGAAAGGAAAAATGTAAAAGCGAGATAATATAGTCGCCTTTGTGAAGAAGCTACAAAAATGAGATATTTTCTTCTAACTTCTAACACCAATCTTATCACGTATGTATTTAGAATTCAATGAGCAATCATAACAATTAAATGATCTGAAAATCGTTAATGATCATATCGTTGCAAATACCAACATCTCCAAACTGAATTATCTCTTAAACTAAAGTAAAGTTGATATGTAACACTATTATTATTGATACGAACACTATTACTGCGTCAAATATCGAGGGCTTATATTCAATAGTGGCTATGCACGATTTTCCCAAAAATGATTTTTCTCAGATTTGGATGTCATCTGTCATATAAGGCGATTTGCGCGACTGACTACATATATGTTGTTTTTTTCTTAATAAACAAACAAAAATTTAGCCGGATCCATTCGCTAGATCACGAGAAAATCAGAAAACAAATATATCATGCATGAAATAAATAAAAAAATTCTCTATTTGCTGCAAAAATGAAAATTTTCCAAAAATATTTAGTTTGTTTGTTTACCGTAGCCTACCGCTATATCCACACATTGACAACTTTTCATGAAAACCGTTATCGAGTATACAAAGGGAGGCTAAATTGTAAGAGCCGATGTTGAATGTGAACCACAACTAAAAGTCGAGTTTTTTCTGCATTTCATTTGACTAACTCAATTTGAACGACGGAAAGATGCGCGTTAAAGTTATTCAGGCTTATTATGAAAATGGACGTTCAAATCAAAATGCATATCGAGCACTTCGGTCAATTTAATGTGTTATTTGAAAGAAAAAGGGTACGTCGATAAGCCAGCAACAATTCAAGAGCTAAAAGATGGGATAATCAATTATGCCTCAGCGCCATCGAAAATTTGAACCATCAGATGGATGTGTGCCGCCGAGGTCGCGGCGGCCATTTGGCCGATATTTTATTCCATACATAATTGAAATATACCAATATTATCATAAAAAAAGAAATGACAATAATTTCCTAAATAATTTGTGTTTTATTCAAAATCAACATCGGCCCTTAAAATTTAACCAAACTTTATATATTTGGGCATTAATGTCTATGTGCTTATTTCAACAATCATAGTATGCAATTTTAAACAATTTTCTTTAGATTAAACTGTAGAAGAACGATTAATAGTTCCTCTTAATATTACGAAGAAAATCAGTTTTTTCGCTCTCCTGAAAATTTTGTTTTTGTTCATAGCCACTTTTGAATATATGCCCTCGATATGTATATATATATCCTTGTAATCGGTGCATAATAGTACTTTTGGCAATAATTTCAAAAGTTGCTATGACCGAACAAATTCCAAAACTCTTCGGCTCAAAGCATGTGAAATTTCATCAGTTACTGAATTAGTTCCAAAAAATCGAACATGGAACTTTATAGACAAAATTACCACGCAAAAATCCTATTAACTCAATTTATTTACTCAGCAGCATAATTATTTTTTATGTGATAGGAATGATATAGAATTACTGATTGCATTTATAATACTCTTTGAAAGACTAAAATACTCAATAAGAGACTAAAATCAAAACACTATTTTACCCTTCACGCATTGTTTTACATCTGTCAGTTCATAAAGTGAACTTTAAATCGTACTATTTCATCATGTCGAAATCTCCAGCCTATCAAATCTGTCAACAGGTATCCTTATATCAATAAATTAAAATTTAATTTTTTTCTAGGAACTTAAAATCGTTCAAGTTTCGTCTGTTATACGAACTAAGATTTTGAAAAATAAACCTCTACTGTTGGACGTTCACTAAACGCTAAAGATGGGTAAAATATTTATAGGCTTTCAAGTTTCAAATCAAACGTCAGAAACACCCAAAAAGGTAAAATATGTTCTGCCGACGATTTAATTTATGTCTATTTTGGTTCTCAATAAAGATTACTTGTGAAAATATTTACCACAATCAATAAGAAAATAAAAGGTCAATAAATTCGTATAACCCCCACCACCAACACCACAATAGACATCCACACACCCACCCACACAAACACACACACCAAACCCCGCACACAAATCGAATAGTACTCACGTCAAAGCTGCCGTAATTTCCCCAAACCAGACACAACAAACCATAAATCTTTTCGACTACTTTTGGAAGAAAACAAAATCCACTCACATTCCCAGATTTACACAAACCTGCCTGCACACGTCCTCACATACCCATGTGTGTATGAGTGTGTGTGTATGTATGAGTATGTGTACACTTGGAATCCTCTTAGATGTGGCCGCATAAAGTCTGTAATTAAATCCAAGACGTGTGTGCAGACTAATTGTAATAAAATTTCAATTAATAATAACCAACAAGATTTCATTGGTCCGCAAACAAAATCTTAACGGCAACAAAAAAGGGACAAAGCCTACAGATGCCAAATGGCTACAACGATACCACTGACCGGCCCCGATACCGTGATGCGTGTTGCGAGAACATAAAATCAATCAGACAGAGCAAACGATGGCAAGATTGGAAGTTGGTTGAAAAAGCCAACAACAACTTTCTCGGAGTCATTGGATAGAGATACTCTAGGAAAAGATTTTCAAATCTTATTACGAACGCCAGACAAAAGAAAAGTTTTTCTTAATTCGCAAAGTTTCCTCTCAAAGGGTAACAACTAACTATGGCCATACAGGTAGACCACGTAAAACGAAAATGTATTGCTTAGGCATTCTTAAAGGGTGATCAATTTCCAACTTTTTTGACATTTTAAATAAAAGCGGCATATTTCTGGCATTACCTGTTAACGATAATATCATTCAAATTATGGCCGCGACTACGCTGTAGATGGTTTGTTCGGAAGTTCCATCTTTCGACCACTCTTTGCAGCTTTGCCACCAGTATCTACCAAATGACACGAGTAATTTTCTCTTCATTGACTTGATTCGTAGCTGACTTATCGGTGAAGGTTTTTACTTTCACAGAACCCCAAATTAATAAATTCAGAGAAATCACACTATCTCATCAAAATGTTTACTCAAGAAAGGTATCACAGTCTTGCTGAACAAATTGAAATCGTGCTTCAATTTTAGACAAAAAATGTCCGTTATAATGATATAGCTCTCGCCTTTGACGGCTAAGTTCAGCTCGGTCTGAGCTTAAAAGAAATACTGAACGATGTTTCCACTAACTCATAGACAAAACATTTTCTATGTAACGATAATTCGGAATTCTATTCGGTTTTCTCATTTGCTCAAATGCGACAAATTATTTTACTGATTAATCCATTGAGCCAGAAATGTGACTCATCAATGCAGAAACCACTGGTTACTGAATAGATTAAAAAAATCATAATTTTGTATGGACAATTGAATATTTGTCAAAGAAAATTCGGTTGCAAAATAAAGGGAAAATAATTACGAAATAAAATGTTAAGTATTTTGTTTTAGTTATTTCTGTTATATATTGTATATATACATTAAATATACAGCATCAGTGGATATAGAAAACACATACAGAAGGATTTTATTAAAACGTGACCGGAATGATCATAAATTATTATAAAATTTACGAATTAAAGTACTCCTGAAGACATACTAAACATGGTATAGAATCGTTTAAAAAGATTGTGCAATACAAGGATTTGAATACAAGCATGTACATTTTTGTGGAAACTGAACTGTCCATAACTCTACAACAAAATGTTATATTTTTATATGCGTGTACAATAATTTTTAAATGCCTTTTGACATACCTTTTCATTTCCAAATAATAGAGAAGTTTTAATAATTTATTTTCGTACTGGTGCGATTCATACAATGGATGCATCTATCTGCATTAGTTCAACATTAACAAATATATGAAATCTTCCCCTTAAAAAGTTAAAGTTTATTTATTTTTATTTCTAATTACTGAGCATGCTGAACATAAACAGATAGAAACATGAAATTTGAAATATCTTTAACAGATATTCTTCTCTATCAGATTAAAAAAATATCTCTATCATATTAAAAAAATTAAAAGTCCTGCAAAATGGAGAAAAGATCACCAAATGGAAAATTGAGTACACAGTTCTCCTATAAACGAATACTATTTTCACGTGTATATGGTTTTGTTCAGCTCCAAAAAGTTTTGTTCCACAAAATCTAAAATTTTAAAAATGTTCTAATCTTCTATATTATGTGGCTGCCAAATTCAGAAAGGTCACTCGTGTAACTTACAGGCGCCCAAACCACTGGACTTATCTTGACCTGTGTTGAACCGGTGGTGAAAATTGGCTATATAATTTTTTTTTGTGTGTGGTACACACAAATTGGGGTTTTATTTGTTTTTTTTTTTTAAAGTTGTGTTGCAGCAAGAGTTTACTGGGTGTTAGTATATACTGGGATGTCCGATTAAATTTTGATCGATTAATCGAATAATTGTTTTCAAATACTAGTTCGAATAATGTAAAAATTAGGATTTTCGAATAACGAATAATTCGAATAAATTTACCCAAATAATCGATTAATCGATTTTATAAGTTTTGTATAAATATACTGAAATTAAGATTATATATTGATTTAGAATAATTCGTTGGCTTTATTTACTGATGTTCTATATTTAACAACGGAATTTTGGACAGGTCCAACCATGTAAACATGTAAAGTAATAAACTTGAAGGAAATGCAGAATTCATCATGAATTCATCATGCTATTATTTAAATACTCTACTCAATGTGCTTTCAATTTATTCTGAATTTCAAATTAAAACCTAAGCACAATCTTCATCATATAAGAAGAAAAATATGTAGAGCCAGTTTAGAAAAGGACTTCCCGAAAACATTTTTTTTGTAGATTTAATTAATATATTTAAACATAAATGTGGAAAAGTAGTGACTCACATTACATTTATCTTGCCTATTTAACTCTTATTAATTACGGTTTAATGAGCTAAACAATTATTCGAATAACTCTTGAGGTCTTTATTCAATTAATTACAAATTCTTTGTTTTCGAATATCTTACAAGACTGAATAATTGTATACCCTAGTATATACAGTTGTGTGAAAATGGGAAGTATCGATAATTGGGCGTGGTTTACACAGTCCACCGGTTTTTAAATTTTTCAAAAACTTCTTTTTTGATCTCTATGAACATGACCAGAAGGAATGACCTTATTTTTCCTTTGACGGGTGTAGTGGCCAGAACAAGTATAAGATGCTACTTTACTTTATACAGTAACCAAATCAAAACTTATTGAAGAAATATTATTAAGAAAGTTGGCGGGCAAATCAAAGGAGATTCAGCAAATAGCGCAGATATACCATTTTAAAAAATTGCGCTTGGATTCAAAATATAAATTCACACTCTGCATCGTAGCAAAAATATCGCATGATTTGATATCACTTACAACTGTGAATTTTACGGCAAATATTTTTGTAGGTCATTTTGACCCGTTAAACCCCTGTCTTAGTCTTTTTACCCCTTCTCACAAAAGGGTCCAAAAAGATCCCTGTATTGAGGAGCTAGAAGGTTAAATGTTCTAAAAAATTTCCTCGTGGTGTTTTAAGTTATATTGCTGAACACATCACATACATCGATCCATCATAAGAATGTGCAAAGGGGGGGATTTTCATCCCACACTAAAATGACCGCCATACGTTCTTTTTTATCCACAGTATCAGAATCCGTTGTCAAAACCATTTGATTTTTTATTGTTACACTGTAGAATGATCTTGTTGATATGAATATATATTTCACTTCAATGCGTTAAATAATGAGAGATACGAACTGGAATGACCAAAACTTTTGCAAAAATTTAGTATTAGTAAAAGCTTCAATAATTCAGTCAATTATTAACAGATTTTTTAAAAACAATGCGGATTTTTACTTCTTACTAAATGTATTATTTAAATGAATTTAAATGTCGTTATGTTGCCAAACTAAATAATGTACAAAAACATAGCAAAAATTGAGAAATTACTAAAAATTGTTTAAACATGTGTTTGTTCTCAGTCTTATCGTCCAATTATTTTATTTTTTCTTAATAATATTGAAAAAGTAAGCAAAAAATTGATATATTCTACATATTACACCGTGGGGAAGAAGCAACATTGTAGCAAATAGTTTTGAAGATATCAGTTACGTCAGTTGGTCATCTCAGCGACGATATATATCAGCAAATTATTATCATATATTTTTCATTGAATTGCAAAATAATTGTATTTATGTATATATAACATCTAACACATTTGTACAATATTCGACAGTCACCTGTATTTACAAATAATCCCTCACACACACAGACAAACAAACGAAGCAAACTTTTTATCCTCGTTTCATGGAAAATGCACTTTTCGGATACAAATTGTCGCCAAACATTTTGCTCAACTTTTCTCTTCGTTCATTCGTCGGATTTTTTTAGTTCAATTTTAATTTATAAACTTTACGTTTTGTGTATGAGTGCGTTTTCATTCCTCAAAGGATTTACTTCAGTTGCAGTTCAGCACAAGAGACTCCCCCCTCCCCATTCCTTTTCATCGCGGTGGCATGCAACAACTTTGGATGTCGTCTCTTTTGCACTTAAAATGCTGTGGCACGAGTTGATTGCCAAAATATAATGGATGAGAAAGGAATTTTATTGCAGGTGTTAATTTTCGCAAACGAAAATACTCGGGACAAAAAACTATATTGAGTGGAATAAACGTGGATCTGCATAGCTTTTGCTTAAAACGCTGCGAGTGAAGTTTATCGGTCTCAGTGCAAGGAGTTCAGTGGTTCGACACTTACTTTGTCATGACTGAGTTTAGATTCAAAGGAGTTTAACTTTATAAAATCTGTCGGCAACATCATCATGTTGTTTTTAATTTGTTTTATAAACTCACTTAGTAAGTTTAGCGGCGGTAAGAACAACATCATGTCTGGAGATATTTTAATGACTAAATCATAATGAAAGTTATCTCCCATACATTTTAGGGTTATGCCACTCACGAAGCACCTTTGATCGGTCGCATGTAGTGTCATCTAAACCGTCAACAACACTTTGTATACCCTCCACTATAGGAAAGGGGTATACTATGTTTGTAACACCTTGAAGTATCGATCTGAGACCCTATCAAGTATATGTATTCGTAATCGTCATAAAATTCTAAACGACCTAGTCACGTCTGTATATTTTCCAAAAAGAAATGGAATTTTCTGAATAAAATAATTTAGTAGGCAGTTCTTTGGCACTTTATATTTTTCTACACTCAAAATTTGTTTCATTAAAAAAAATATTCACCCAAGTAAACATTTTCAAGTCGAGAGGTGCGGATTAGGGTTTGATTTTAGACCCATGGTTTCTTCGAATAATTTTCGTAGAATTTTATGTAGATTACGATTTAATTTTTTTTTCATCCATACAAATCAACCCGCCCTAATGTACATGCTCTTCTGACTCTACCACACAGTCAGAGAAGGGTATATAAGCATATTTTTTGTAAGTGATTATGATTGGAACTGGGATATTCTCCTGGCTCAATACCATTTTGCATCTATATTTTGTAGAATGCAAATTTATTTGCACTTGATGTATTATTTTGATATATAGACTATCACACTTGGGCGTTGTCATCAGTAAAATTAAATAATTAGTTTTAGTTCAAAATTATAGTAATGTTATTTTTTTTAACAAATATCGCAATTAGCAAAAAATTAAAATGTTACCGCACTTCTACGTGAAGGCGACTCTAATCTGCCGGTAATTACAATCAACGACAAATTAAATTGGTTAATTAAATTGTTAAGCAAATTAATTGTTTAAGCGATTTCTTGGATTATTAGCAAACCGGATAAGCAAAAACTGATTAGATAAAATTGATAGTTTTGTCTTACAGACATTCTCACAAATTTACACAAATTTAGTGCATCAGGGTGTAATAGATTGCAGTTCAGAATTATTTAAAATAAACCACAACGCGTAAGCAGAGTTATAAGCCGAACCATTATTATCGGCGGCGGCGGCGCTACTCAAAATGGGTCGGCGGCGGCGGCTTTCGGCTGATTTGCCGGCTCGTTCTGTGATTCGATTACCCCTATTTATTTGACAATTTTGGGAAAATAGAAGCCACAATTTGTATTGGTTTTTAATACAGTTTCTTTTATTTTTGGCATGTAGTTTAATGTACGTTAATATTAGCCAATGTTCCCATAATTTAATATTATTTTCCCATACAATTTTTTTGGGATTGGAAACCTTTCCCAAAATTTATAATATGGATGAATTTAATAAATATATTTGCAATTGCAGCTTTTCGTGTGAGGCATATTTGACCAGACATCTTGAATATCATAATCCTTCCAAAGAATGGTAATGCTCTACCTACTTTGACACCCTAAGAAGCGCTGTTGTTTATTGTGTTTTATAGGAACATATGGCCACGCATACTGGAATTGACTTATATAAATGCGACTCCACATCAAAATAGAATCTATAGACGTCATCATATAGTGGGATACCAAATTCAAAGAAAGATCCATATATCCTTAATGTAGAAGGTTTATTAAAAGTCGAATGAAGGTTTTCGGACAAAGTCATCTTCAATGATGAGTATCCTTTTCAGATTGATTGATGAAATTGATTGGTTATTGATAAATAAATAAAGATATCAGTGTTTGGTGGTGATCATGGGCTGAATACATAATATAATTATTATTCTTGTCACATTGGCTTATGATTTGAACCGGGATATATAGCACAGGTCAACAGCCAAAAATGCAGTGAATAACCACTGTATAAATTTAATACATCGTCGTCCCTTAAGTTTAGCTTTTTAAGCATTTTTAAATAACTCAAAAACGAATTGTCCTATTTTTGTTAAATAAATATAGAAAAAATCAAACTTACATAACCTTTAGCTTATACCTACACAGTTTTTAACTGATCGATAGTCATAAAATGCTGAGGAAAAAATAAAACATCGTTAAATTTTCTTTTTTTTATAGTAAAACTAAACGTCTTGTGAATAAAATGCGACATGGCTGATGAGTAGACAGCGGACTTTTATTCAAAACTCAATTATATTCCTATAGAGCTCAAATTTTGGTAATTAGACGAATTTTAATGCCGCAAATCGAGTTCCGACTGTTTATCTAAAATACGAATTGTTTATGCTAAATATATACAATGGCATATGTAGTGAATATGCAAAAAATATGTATTTTTAATATGTGTTTAAAATCGCAAAAGTATTTTCTGTAACAAGTAACACACCCAGTAATACACACTTTTCGAATACTATATAGAACCAAGATTTAGTCTACCCATTAAAAAATAACTGTTTCTTAACATTGATTTAAATAAAGGATACAACTTATAAACTGACCAAAATGTTTATATGTCAATCGTATCAGATATAAAAATCCACAATTTTATTTTGTGTTGTACTGCAAGTGTTCTTCGTCTATTGATGAATTGAAAAACGCTGCCTTTTTCTCGGCAACATATTCAAGAGAAGAATAAGATAGGGCTTTATGAAATTGAAATTGAAAGAAATAATTTCTATAGTTTGAACCAACAAAAGAGGTACTCTATGTATGTTTGGACCGAACCTATTCCATGACTATTTAAGCCGTCCGTCAATATTTCCTTCTGGCTGTTGTATTCTATAGCTTTCGTAAGCAGTTTAGAAAGATTGTCAGGATTTTAGAATTTTCAAAACTGAATTTGAAATCAGACAATATTAATATTGTTAAGTGAAAATGTATAGGTAAATTAATGATATAACAAAACAAATCCGGATTGTATTTACATAAAAGTATTCTGACTTTCTCGCTCATTTTAAAATGAGATAACTTATACTTATTTTTAAATTTTCTTGCAAGGGGGCCTTGCTGCATCAACATTTTTTTTTCATTCTGTTGACCTGTGTATTTTATAAAATGTAAATTTATTATCAAATATCATGGTTTCCTCTTTATCTACATTTATATGAAAAAAATATAATAATTTATTAAATTGGGATAATTTTACCGACTCTTTATAAATCAATAAAAAATTAAATTCGTAAAACTCGTGTCTCCTATCAAATCACATCTTATGTGAGTTTTGAGACACCGTTTGCACACAGAAATCGAATTTCCATTATAGATACCAGAAATGGTGAAGACTTACTTCATGTTGTTCATTCTGTTTGTCCCTCTACGAATGGCAGGTCTCTCCATTAATCCTTTTATTTCCATTGTCTTCAA
This sequence comes from Polietes domitor, assembly GCA_947397865.1. Lineage (NCBI taxonomy): Eukaryota > Metazoa > Arthropoda > Insecta > Diptera > Muscidae > Polietes > Polietes domitor. The sequence goes on from OX377618.1 coordinate 276,422,388, forward strand.
TCTTATTTTTATTGAATTTTAAAAATAATTTCCAGCAACCATTAAATTACGATTTGGATCATTAACCTTAACACACATTGCAATAATTCTCCGCACATGGTTTATAGGTCAGAAAGCGTTAATACTTATTTATGACCAAGTTTTGTCTTCTTTGCAGCCAACAATGGTCGTAGCAACCCCTTTGCAAACTTTCAAATCATTTGTATTTGAAGACAATCGTAAAGGCAAACAAAACAGCCGAACAAAGCATGTCATGCCTAGTCCTTTAAAAGAGCATTCCAAACGTTTTGTTGTGCTGGCGCTGGTGTTGTGTTTTGTGAAAGCAATTTGCCATAATTGCTGTAATGCCGGTGATAATCAGGGCTGTCACTTACGGCTTTCACCTAGTTAAAATACCCACACACATACACACATACCGTAGAAGGGTCCACAGTCATGTACTCTGATGGTTAGGCTGTCTGGAATAAGGATAGACATTAGTGTGTTCCGTATATATGGATATTTTTATTACGGGAATATTAAGGAATAATCTCTAGGCAAGTTTTCCTGATCCACTGGCAGAATGCGTAACATACTTAACTGCCTTCTCTCAAATATTATAGCTGCCGATGAACCCAATCAATTACAATATTTTATAACATTCAATTTATCTTTTGGCTTAGGTGAGGTGCATTCAGACAATCCTATCGGGCCAACATTTTTTGATGAAATAAATCGCATTGACATCTCTTCCATGGACTTGTCTGCAGATAGTGTATATTTTTACCTTATTTTCTGAACTAGTGCAATTTGGGTATAAGCGTGAAATCAATGTTTGCACTGCCTCTCTAGGTAAGGCACTCTAATACACATGTTTAAGTAGTTAGGGAAAGTACTGCCAAACACGGAATGTACAGACGAATGACTGAGTGATCTTCTAGCGTTTTTGTTGCTCTTGTTGTTTCTCGACTGTTCCTTTTGTTATTTTTACGAACAAATAACGTTGTACACTTTAACATTTTTAAGTACGTCCGGAGGGCGGTGGCCCAACGACGTGCACGTCGTGGCGTGGCTGGGGTAGGCCGAATTGAGTAGTGCAGAGATGAAAGTAGGTATTTTTTGACTTGGCATTGTTTTATGTTTTCTGGGTCAAAAAGTGGCACACAACCATTAAGAGTTAGATTACCTAACTTAACATTTAAAATATCACACACACATACACCGAAACGTATTCACCTGCATACATTGAATACACGAACAACAATGCCCACAAAGGCTTTCTCTCGCTCGCATTCACATTCACATTTACACACGCACGCAGAGACAATGGATATGCTCAAGCATCACATACGTCCATACATTCGTGCACGCGCACATACAGCTAAAAATAAAGACGTCGTGTAATGGAAATGTTAAAGTTGGTTTTGTTTCTGGTCCTTGTTGTTGCTACCATTGCTCCTTGTTCATGCTGATGTTACTGTTGACTATGATGTTGGCGATGATGATGTTCAGGCGGAGAAGATTCGTTCAAAATGATAGTGAAAGGAAGGCACGAGATAATGGAACAATGAACGAATCAACATTCGCAAAATCATGGATCGCAAATGCACTGAACTGAAAAATAAACATAAAAGTTTTCCTTAATATTTACTGAGGCACAACATTTCAGATGTGAGATTTAAAAACTTAAGATTTTGGCTGTTCATGCAAAATATTCCCTGACACTGAAGCGGAACAACATAATTGCAACTGAATAAGATATATTTAAAACAAATGATTAAATACTGAAATACAAACAAGTCATATTCGAGAGGAGTGCCCAAAATTAGGGCTTTAATAAATTGACAAAGGAATAATTGTGATAGCTTCAACCGAGAAAAGACGAAAGCGCAAAAAACAAAATTTTACAGGAGAAGATTTTTACATTCATGAGTATTGTTTTGTCCAAGATATGTGATGCAAGTATTTCCTTTTACATATCTACAAGAAAACGGAGCTATCAAGCTACTTACAGATTACACCAAAAAATCTTATTAAAAATCAATTTATATTTTTGCGTTTATTTTTGTTAACATAAATAAAAAAGTAAAAATAATTGGTAATATATTTATTTATTGTTTACAATTCTTGAAATCATAACTTTGAAAAATCAGTCATCGATTATTGAAACTTATACAGAGTTCGTGATTTTGTATGGCGATATGGTAGTTAATAATTAAATTTTTTATTTTAATTTTAAAGAAAATATATATATAATATATATGTGTCAAGCATAGCACTATTGTAATTTTACCAGAGCGTGGTTACAGAAAATACTAATTCTACTCCTTTCATTCGTAAATTTTATTACTTTCTCGTTTCCCAAGAATAGCTGTAGCCATTTAATACTTTGAAACAATATTTCTCTCTTAACTGAAGACTTATTTTTGCATCTCATGTGATTTTTATAATCTTCATTTTGCTCTACAATATTTTATGCTCCGACGTCCAAGAATTATCAATTAGTTGTTAAATGTTTAATTTATTAAATATTTTGTGTTTATTGGGATTGTGAGACCAGATGTAAAAAGTTTTTTTTGAAATATTTTGAAAAAAAAAGAAAACGATTTGGATAGGTGAGCCAAATTTAATACCTTAATACTTAAGGTATTAATACTTAAATATATGAAAAACTCGTCATAATTTTTTATACCCTCCACCTCCAGGATGGGGGTATACTAACTTTGTCATTCCGTTTGTAACACCTTGAAATATTGACCTGAGACCCTATAAAGTATATATATTCTTGATCGTCATAAAATTCTAAGACGATCTAGCCATGTCCGTCCGTCCGTCCGTCCGTCTGTTGAAAGCACGCTAGCATCTAAACGAAAGGAGCTAGGACGTCCAAATTTTCCATAAATGCGTCTTATAGTCGTAGATCGGTTGGGATTGAAATGGGGCGAAATCGGCCCAAAGGGAAAAATTTTTCCCTCACAAGGACTAAAAATACCCATAATAATCCCTACTATTTTAGCATATTTAAGCATGTTTTTTTAATATGTCTGTTTATATTTGCTTGATATTTGGTATGTGTATTACCCTTATAGCAAAAACCTGCACCATAAAGTGATTCTTATTTTTAGGGGGTGAAATGGGGCAAAAAAGGGATAAAAATGGTACACATTAAACGACAACAGCTAGAAACACGAAATTCGGTGTGTACATTCCTCTAATTGAGTAGATACATGATATAAAAGTATTTTTTTTCAAATTCGTACTTTTAAGGGGTAAAATGGGAAAAGAGGGATAAAAATGGTACCAACCTAACGGCTGTACCTAGAATAATGAAATTCGGTGTATACATTCCTCTGATTGCATAGATATGTAAAATACACGGATTTTTCAAAATTCGTACTTTTTGGGGTTAATATGAAAAAAAGGGGATAAAAATAGTACCAATCAAATGACCGCAGCTATAGTCATGAAATTCGGAGTATACATTCCACTGACTGCGTACAGACGGAAAATAAACTGATTTTTCGAAATTCGTACTTTTTGGGGACAAAATAGAAAAAGGGGATAAAAATAGTACCAACCAAATGACCGCAGCTAGAGTCATGAAATTCGAAGTATACATTCCTTTGACTACGTAGACATGACTGTGTATACACGGAAAATAAACGGATTTTTCGAAATTCGTACTTTTTGGGGACAAAATGGAAAAAGGGGATAAAAATAGTACCAACCAAATGACCGCAGCTAGCGTCATGAAAATCGAAGTATACATTCCTTTGACTACGTAGACATGAAAAATAAAAGGTTTTTTTTCCAAATTCGTACATTCAAGGGATATAATGGGTACGGAGGGATAAAAATGGTACCAACCAAACGGCTACACCTGGAATAATGAAATTCGGTGTATGCATTCCTCTGATTGCGTAGACACTTAAAATAAACAGGTTTTTCGAAAATCGTACTTTTTGGGGTTAAAATAAAAAAGGGATAAAAATAGTACCGATTAAATGACCGCAGCTAGAGTCATGAAATTCTGAGAATACATTCCTCTGACTGCGTAGATACGGAAAATAGACGAATTTTTCGAAATTCGTACATTTTGGGGTTAAAATTGTAAAAGGGGATACAAATAGTACTAACCAAATGACCGCAGCTAGAGTCATGCAATTCGGAGTATACATTCCTCTGATTGCGTAGGAATCGGAAAATAAACGAATTTTTCGAAATTCGTACTTTCAAGGGATACAATGGTACATAGGGATAAAAATAGTACCAACTAAATGACTACAGCTAGAATGATGAAATTCTAATTGCGTAGAAACGTCAAGGGGGTAAAAATGGTACCAACCACATGGTCGCAGCTGGAATTATGGAATTCGGTGTATACATAGACATGCATAGACACGCAAAATAAAAAGTTTTTTTTTTCAAATTTGTACCTTTTCTATTATGGCAAAAATTGGTTGAATCATGAAGTTAGGTTATTTTGCACTATGTACGCCTGATAATTTTTTTTTGTACTTTTGGAATTAAAATAGAATGAAAAAAATACAACCAACTGTAGCTCCCACTATCTACCAATATTTATGGTATTTAAGCTTTTTGAAAATATAAATATAAGAATATTTATTTTTTGATTTGAAATAAATAATGGTTTGAAATAATTAAAATATTATATTTATTTATAAAATTATTTTTTCAATATTTGTATTTGTTTTGGTTTGCCTATATTAAAAAAATTATATTTTCCTGTAATATTACTGCACTTATACGAAAACCTACAACCTCTGTGGAATGCAATCCATGGTGGAGGGTATATAAAGTTCGGCCCGGCCGAACTTAACGCCGTTTTTACTTGTTTTTATTTAAAATCTCCTAATTAAAAAAAACATTTTCAATTAAAAGTTCCTAATTGAAAAAAAATCTTAGTTTGTTTGTTACTTAAAATTAGTAAATTTTCTTTCACACAAGTATGAATTTACTCAATTGTAAGAATTTTTTATTAGATCCAAAAGAATGTTTTCGAGTAAGTTTACTCCCCTATTTATAGTAAATGATCTATTTACTCCATAGATTTAGAAGAAATAAGATTTTGCGAATTAATGCTTTCCACAGAAGAATAATCTGTATCACTTTCTCTGTAGTGCATTTTTAGTTGAAAAAATATATTTTTATAACATCTAATACTTACTTAAAACCAGGATACATTGCATTTTTGCCATATTGTGGTTAATTTATTGAAAGAGAATTTTGACGTAATCGCTACTACGCGAACACGAATAACGAAAATAAAAGAAAACGAAAAACCGAAATTGTGGCGCTTACGTCTTTTTGGCAAATAGGGCTCGACATGTATGCCTGGGCCTATGTTTACGTACCTGAATATGAATATGCTTAGGTAAATTTATGATTTCTGGTGGTGGATGTAACTCTTAACAGAATTGCCTTTTTAAAATTCTACAATACCTAATATTAAGTAAATATAAGCAGACATATTGAAAAATCATGCTTAAGTGCTCTAAATATTAGGCGTTATTAGGTGTATTTTCCGTCCTTGTAAGTGAAAAAAATGTTCCCTTTCGACCGATTTTGGCCAGTTGTAATCCCAACCGAACTACAAATATAAGACGCATTTGCAGAAAATTTTGACGTCTTAGCTCCTTTCGTTCAGATACTACCTTGCTTTCAACAGACGGAAAGATTGGCGGACGGACGGACGGACATGGCTAGATCGTCTTTGTATTTTATGACGATCAATAATATAGGGTCCCAGGTCGATATTTCAAGATGTCACAAACGGAATGACAAATACCACCATCCTCAAGGTGGAGGGTATAAAAAACGGCTCAAAACCGGAACTGGCATTTATAGGCATTTATATATTTTTTTATAATTTCATATTTGAGAATCCAATGAGTCATTTTAAAAAAGAATTTTCAAAAATCCTAGCTCTTAATCTTAAAATTACTATTATTATTTTAATTATGAAAACTTCATTAAAATATTTGTTTAAGTAGAAAATGAATTTTAATATAATTTTAATAACATGTAAACATCGAAATCAAAATTATTATTTTATGCAAACGGAACGTCGATGTCGAGTTTTTAAAGAATGTCGGTATATAAATCAGAGATATACAATTTACACAATTAAATATTTAATCGCCTAAAAAATATGTTTAGCGTGTTATTAGCTATATTTCGGCCATAGTCTATTTTTAACTCCGAGGCCAAATTCGACTTCTGTTGTTTCCATTTCTACCCAATTTATCAGCGTTTTTACAATTTTATTTCTTTTATTTTGATTTTCGGAATGATTACATAATTGATTTTATGATATTTAGTGTTAGTAGTGTTCTTAGGTGTCTCTTTGGCGACTGTGTGATACAAAGAATAAATAATAAAATGAAGTTGATGGAAATTTTTTTCAATTTTGTAGTGAGCGATTTACCATCAGAAAAAAAATTGTTACTGAAGATGATTAATTTTGCAAAAATGTAAAAATGGAAGCCATCATTTCGCAACATCCAATCTCACACGGTCGTAAAAAAATCTAAGAACACAACCTTAAATTTTCAAAAAATGGATAAATTTTATAATTTCGAAAATTATAGCAAATGAAATAAAATTGTGAAAATCTAAAACGGCAATAAAATACCACTTCAATACTATAGATGTAAGTAATATACCTTCCAAAATATTTCACGATTTACATGCGATGGTATGAACACGCCTCTTTGAAATAAATTGTAATTTCACCACTGATAAATTGGTCATAACTCATCTATCGAGGTTAGAAATCGTACCGATTGATAGGGAATGACCCTTATGCCTTTGAAGTACTAACTTTTATTCATAAACTCTGGGTGTCAAATTCTACTTCCAATTGACGTCTTTTTCTGTTCGACGGTGTGGAAATTAAAGCTGTTGAAAGTACCACCGCAATTGCAGAATAATAACATTTTGTTTTTCCATGTATCCAACATTCAATTAACTCAGGACAACGCGGTATGTAAAGGGTGATTTTTTAAGAGCTTGATAACTTTTTTTTAAAAAAAACGCATAAAATTTGCAAAATCTCATCGGTTCTTTATTTGAAACGTTAGATTGGTCCATGACATTTACTTTTTGAAGATAATTTCATTTAAATGTTGACCGCGGCTGCGTCTTAGGTGGTCCATTCGGAAAGTCCAATTTTGGGCAACTTTTTCGAGCATTTCGGCCGGAATAGCACGAATTTCTTCGGAAATGTTGTCTTCCAAAGCTGGAATAGTTGCTGGCTTATTTCTGTAGACTTTAGACTTGACGTAGCCCCACAAAAAATAGTCTAAAGGCGTCAAATCGCATGATCTTGGTGGCCAACTTACCGGTCCATTTCTTGAGATGAATTGTTCTCCGAAGTTTTCCCTCAAAATGGCCATAGAATCGCGAGCTGTGTGGCATGTAGCGCCATCTTGTTGAAACCACATGTCAACCAAGTTCAGTTCTTCCATTTTTGGCAACAAAAAGTTTGTTAGCATCGAACGATAGCGATCGCCATTCACCGTAACGTTGCGTCCAACAGCATCTTTGAAAAAATACGGTCCAATGATTCCACCAGCGTACAAACCACACCAAACAGTGCATTTTTCGGGATGCATGGGCAGTTCTTGAACGGCTTCTGGTTGCTCTTCACTCCAAATGCGGCAATTTTGTTTATTTACGTAGCCATTCAACCAGAAATGAGCCTCATCGCTGAACAAAATTTGTCGATAAAAAAGCGGATTTTCTGCCAACTTTTCTAGGGCCCATTCACTGAAAATTCGACGTTGTGGCAGATCGTTTGGCTTCAGTTCTTGCACGAGCTGTATTTTATACGGTTTTACACCAAGATCTTTGCGTAAAATCTTCCATGTGGTCGAATAACACAAACCCAATTGCTGCGAACGGCGACGAATCGACATTTCACGGTCTTCAGCAACACTCTCAGAAACAGACGCAATATTCTCTTCTGTACGCACTGTACGCATTCGTGTGGTTGGTTTAATGTCCAATAAAGTAAACTGAGTGCGAAACTTGGTCACAATCGCATTAATTGTTTGCTCACTTGGTCGATTATGTAGACCATAAATCGGACGTAAAGCGCGAAACACATTTCGAACCGAACACTGATTTTGGTAATAAAATTCAATGATTTGCAAGCGTTGCTCGTTAGTAAGTCTATTCATGATGAAATGTCAAAGCATACTGAGCATCTTTCTCTTTGACACCATGTCTGAAATCCCACGTGATCTGTCAAATACTAATGCATGAAAATCCTAACCTCAAAAAAATCACTCTTTATGTACATATATATATATTGATATTTTTAAATTCTCCTTTTTGTATAGGGACCGACCCTTACTAATGGCCATGTCTAGACCATCGACGAGTGTTATGACCTTCAGTATTACAAAGAGCCTTAATCTACATGACAAAGTCTTGTCAAATGGTGTGGCAAATAGTTAGTATACATAATATCTTTTTTGGGAATATTCCGTCGACAATCGCCTGCTGTGATTCTCCCGACAATCACAATAGTAATCACCACTCTCGTGAAACATCTCAATTGTCACGGAATAATCATCTTGGCAATGATTACGACGCCTCCTTGTGGTTTTCATCATCCACTTTGTTCGCCTACTTGGGGAGTAATGTTTCATTCACATGCTAAGTACAAGTTGCCATGCAATGCTAGACAGGTAACTCCCATTAAAACTGAACTCAATGACAGATATGTCTGCACTTAATGTGCCAATTGTGACGTCAATTATAACGATGCCTCACTACGCTGCCTGTGCGTACCATGCGTGGCATACGAATGTGTATCCAGGTGTGAACACCTTGGCCTCTCCCGCGTTGCAGCTTTAGCAGAGTGGGCGTAAAGCGAGCGAGAGTAAAGTTTCGTGTGGATACATTTTTATAGAGTTTGTGATAAACTGTTAATATGATTGCTTCTGCTTCTGCCTAGTTTTATGATTCCTTATAGTTTATGAGACTTTTAATGGCTTTTCTTTAACTTGCTCGCTAGCTCACTTGCTTGTGTTACGTTTAATTTTTCGCCTTCCGTCCGAAGGACATATTTTATGATGGTCTTTATTTGTTTCATCCAAAAATAACAATTACTCATATGAATGTGTTGCGAGTGGTGTGAGCGGTGTTCACGGGTGGAAAGGTTAAGTGCCTACGCAGCCTTTAATGGCGTACGAATGGACCTAATAGCACTTGAGGGGTTAAAGATGTGCACATTTCGAATGTGGGCTAGACTTCATGTTTAAACATCGCTTTCTCCCTTCAATTTTTAGTGCCTTTGAATGTCCTTCAGATGTTATTTATTTTCTTAAGTAATATTTAAATGGACCCTTTTTTAAAGTACATTTGAATTTATATTCATGATACCCATTGGCGTAGGAAGCAGATCTTGGGGTGCTCTAAATCTGCTCCACAAAGTTCAAACAGCGATCTGGGTATAAATTCCATGAATGACTATTTTGACTCTTTTATTGTATATGTTTAAGAAATCAGTAAATAAATTGCATGTCATATTTTATAATGCATTATTTACGTTAATAAATTATTTGGTTTTTGTTAGCCAACTCGAATTCTTCTAGGTGGAAGGGGGCATTTAAAACTGCTGTTTATCCGTCCCATTGATCACCTTCGAATTTCTCTTGCACGCAAAGAATTTTTCTAAATCCCTCAGGAACATCAGTATATTTAGAGCGGTTATTTTACAGATATATAAAAATGCTGCGCGAAAACAAAGACTTAGTAGATATTTTTTAATTAAAATAAAAAATATCATTAAAAAAATAAGTATAAACGGCGATAAGTTCGGCCGGACCGAACATTATGTACCCACCACCATGGCTTGCATTCCACAGAGGCTGTTGATTTTAATATTACAGTAAAAGAATATTTTTTTAATATAGCCAAACCAAAACAAATACAAATATTGAAAATATATTTTTTAAAATAAATATAATATTTTTATTATTTCAAGCCACGCTTATAAGGCAAGGCTACCGATACGTTTATACTACATATATCGCAATATATAATAAATATTCTTATATTTATATTTTCAAATAAGCTTAAATACCGTAAATATTGGTAAATAGTGGGTGCTACAGTTTGTATTTCCATTCTATTTTAGTTCCAAAAGTACAAATTTTGAAAATCATTTATCTCACGTACATAGTGCAAAATAATCGAACTTCGTGATTCAACCAATTTTTGTCGAAAAAGTACAAAGTACGAATTTGGAAAAATCTTTTTATTTTGCGTGTCTATGCAGTCAGATTAATGTATACACCAAATTCTATAATTCTAGCTACGGCCATGTGGTTGGTACCATTTTTATCCAATTTTTCCTAGTTTACCCACTTAAGAGTACGACTTTCTAAAATCTCTTTATTTTACGTGTCTACGCAATTAGAGGGATATTCAGACCGAATTTCATCATTATAGTAAGTTGTTTATTTGGTACTATGTTTATCCCTCTGTATCCATTGTATCCCTTGAAAGTACGAATTTGGAAGAAACCTTTTATTTTTCCTGTCTACGTAGTCAGAGGAATGTATATTCCGAATTTCATGACCCTAGCTGCGGTCATTTGGTGGGTACTATTTTTATCCCTTTTTTCCATTTTAGCCCCAAAAATACTAATTTCGAAAAATCAGTTTATTTCAAGTGTCTACGCAATCAGAGGAATGTAAACACCGAATTTCATTATTCTAGGTGCATCCGTTTGGTTTGTATCATTTGTATCCATCTACTTTTAAAAGTACGAATTTGGAAAAATACTTTTATTTTATGTATCTACTCAATTGGAGGAATGTACACATCAAATTTCGTGTTTGTAACTGTAACTGTCGTTTGAAAGGTACCATTTTTGTCCCATTTCAATCGTTACGAATAAAAATCGCTTTGTGGTGCACGTTTTTGTTATAGGGGCATTCCCCCACACCTACTATCAAGTAAGTACAAGCAGACATATTGAATAAATGTGCTTAAATACTCCAAAATATTATGGATAGTTTTAGTCATTGTGAGTGAAAATGTTTTCCCTTTGAGCCAATTTCTCTCAATTTCAATCCCCACCACGCATATAAGACGCATTTATGTAAAATTTGGGCGTCCTAGCTCCTTTCGTTTAGATGCTAGCGTCCTTCTACCGACGGACGGACATGGCTAGATCGTCTTAGAATTTTATGACGATCAAAAATAAATATAAACCCTATAAAGTCTCAGGTCGACGTTTCAAGGTGTTACAAACGGAATGACAAATTTTGTATACCCCCATCGTGGAGGTGGATGGTATAATAATATTATTAAAAAATAATGTTTATATAAATGGATTATATAAATTAATGTAGATATTTTCACGCATTTTAGTTAAAGTCCCGACAAATCCCGCGTGCGAATAACAGTCACTTACCACATTAGTTAGACCAGCAACGTATGATTAATTTTGATGTTCAACCCCACACACACAGTAAATGACACAAAAAAGCATCGCCAAACACAATAATGATTTGTAATCACATTCTATGTGATATTTGTGTCTGTGTATGACTGTTTGCTGTGAAAAGGGAGATACCGAGAGGTAAAGAGAGAGAAAGAACGAGATGGTTATTCATCGTTATGTCAAATGGCATGTTATGCATGACAATGTACGACCGCAAAAACCATTTGACAATGTCAATTAAGAAACCAAAAATGAGGTTTCTACTCATCATACATGACGTTGAGGTTTTTGCAATAGAATGGAAATGATTTTGTTTTCATTTTCAGCATCAGTTTCAGCTTACCCTTTTCCCCCCTGCTGTGGTTAGATGCGGTGACGAGCATAGAAGTCAGCCAGATAAGGGAGACAGTTGCGGATACTTGAAAAGAAAGAACAACGGAAAATATCTCTTTTCAATTTTAAATTTTTGCTCAGACAGTAACATCAGACTGTCAGATATCCTGGCGTAAATTAATATCTTAAAATCTATTTGGAATGGAAGTTGAGTTACAACTAGGTTATGCTAAGGTCGGAATGGACACATTCTATCATGGTTCGATCGAAAAATAAAATATTGATAAAACTGTGCGACAGTCCAAAAACAAAGTCGTGTTTTACTCGACAATACCTATTGAAAAAATAATATCAAAAGTAAAACACGACTTTGTTGTGGAATTTCCCTGACATCTCCAAAATCTTGAGTTTGTTTTATGTGTTCTCCCAAAATAGTTCGCTTTTGTCCGTTCGTGAGCTGGACGCGTTAACCTCTATCGATCAGGTTTTTCTTGAATAAAATTCACGGTGAGAATGGTATTTAGAAAAAACGTGCTAGAAATTAAAAAATATTAAAAACTTCAATTTTAACCCAGTGTAGAATTTTAACATTTTTGTGTAATTTTTGTTGCATTTTTTATAAAAAACCGCAATAACTTACATATTTTTAGTTCGATTTCTATTTTTGTTGGATCGTTGAAGAGGTATTGATGACCAATTAAAATTTTTAGAACTTCCTAACCCATTAAGGATCGACAATTTTTTTCTTAACGTTGGTTCTAAGTGGGTTAAATTTGATGTAAAAAGTTAAATATGGGGTTATTTGCATCGTAAACACATTCTCGTCTTATAAAAAACTAATTTTTGAAAATTAAATTCTGAAATTTTGGTCTATCAATTGGGAGGAAAACTTCATATAAGATGTTACACTAAAACCGTGCGACATGATTTCCCTCCCAAGGACGAGATTATATAGAAGTGAAACTATAGGTCACTAATAGGAAAACTCTCAGCTACTACTGCTCAGTGTTTTACTTCTTGATCGTTTGTCTTTTATACAGGACTTTTAATTTCCAAAGGACGTAAATGTTTTAATAATTTAATTTCATACTTTTGCGTACCATACAATGGCGATATTGGTATCAAATGGAAGAAAAGAAAATCTGCTAAATATACTTTTAGTTTCATGAGGGTATCTATGTTAATTTAACATTAACAACCATTTAAATTTTTTCCTTTTATAAAGTTTATGTACTTTATTCATGTTTTGTTTTTTAAGGGAGAAAATTTGAAATTGTTGAATTTCTTTCCCAAAACTAGCTTTATATAAGACTAGAATGTGTTTGCGATGCAAATAACCCCATATTTCAGTTTTTACTTCACATTTAACTCACTGAGTATTAACAGTAAGAACAAAATTTGCGGCCCTTAATGGGTTAGCAAATTCTACAAATTGCAATTGGTTATCAATACCTCTCCAACGAGCCCCTAAAAACAAAAATCGAACTAAAAATGTGGAAGTTATTGCGGTTTTTTTAACAAATGCATCAAAAATTAAATCACTAAAATTGGATAAATCAGTCTTTTATACTGGGTCATATAGCAAGTTTTTAATATGGTTTGATAAGGCTCGTGTCGGATTTTAATTTCTAGCGGTTTTTTTTCTCAATACCATTCTCATGGTGAATTTTATTCAAGAAAAATCTGATTTATTGAGGTTATTTTGAACGCGTCCAGCTCACGAATGGACAATGATAAACGCGAATTTTGGGAGAACACATAAAACAAGCCAATCTTTCATTTTAGTTTTTCCTTCCACACAAAAGAAGCCACTCTAATATACATATGTTTTAAAGCTTGAGGAATTTGTGTTTATTTGTCCAGCAAACACATTTTGTTTACATTTTTCGCCATTTTTCAATTTTGGGAATATTTTGTCACTTCACTTCAAGTGTTATAACCGTATATTACGTCAAAACATTAGACGATATAAAAAATTAATACTTTCATCAATGGCGGTTATTATATATATTATACATTAATAATAATATTATTTGAGACTGATCATACATTTTTTTACTTTTTTGTATTAATTAATGATTTCCTGGGTATTTTCGAATACTGAATTTTCGCAGGAAAGAAATTACGAAAAATTATAAACGCTCAAATCGTTACAGCTACGTCACGTTTTGTTGTGGGGACGTTATATTTCGTTTCTGTAACGAAATCACAAAAACGAATCTTATTCGATATAATCGACTCAGGATTCTATGTCGATCGGTATAATAAATGATGGATCTATCTCTTACAAGTTGTTGGTGTAAAACAAAGCTTTGAAAAATTATATTCTGTAAGTGATATCCTGTAAGTGATGTCTGCTTCGCACATACATGCTCCTTTTAACATATTTTCCATAATTTTTCGCAAAATTTCAGTTTTCACATTTTTACCTAATTTAGTTGTTTTCTGATAGAAAGTGAAGGGTATCAAATAGTCGACCCCTCCCGACTTTAGCCTTTCCCTACTTGTCTAATTTTCAAATTGTGATAAAGTTCATTTTCATTTGATTTGATATGAGACTTCAATACCGGTTTTGAAGGTTAATTTACACTTTTAAAAGATGGCATCCAGAAATTAAAATCCCAATCACAGTGACGGGCACAATCGTTTATTGCCGATGGCACTCCTACGGCTCACATGAAACCTACTGAATTTATGAAACTTCGGTCAGGAGAATAGACAAAACTGCTGAAGAAAGAAGTAAACAAACAAACCAACAAACGAAAATAAACTGCACATCCATCTTGCAAAAATTGGAATGTGGCGCCATGCATTTTTCGATTTATCCTTTTTGTTACCATGTTTTATACGAAAATGGCTTTTAGTGGTTTTTCTTTGTCTTCTCCTTTTTCTAAATGTGATTCCTTTATCTGCTCAGTTCTCGTTTTACGTGATTTCTGTACTCTTTTTTCGTCTTAATATCCTTCATCTGTAAACGGCAGGTTGTCAAAGTGAATCCTACTCCTACGACTGCTGCCATTCGAATCGGAGGAAAAAACAACAAAAAACAAAAAGCAGACAAACAAACACACACATATACAGACACTGAATATAGGAAAACTGTTTAGATTTCAGATGCGTTTTTACTGATTGATTGACTTGGCAGACTCCCACCAAGGCGGACTGCCATGCCTGACTGACTGACTGACTCCGAAGTAGTAGCTTTTCGCATTGTCGTTATATTTCAATCAATAAAAACTAGAAAGTATACACATAAAGATAGCTGTGCTGTGGAAACTATTGCAAAACGTGCAGAGGGGTTTGCCGAGACGTGATGGAAACGCGAGAATAAATTTAACCAAATATCTTTGTGATTGGATGACTTTACATGGAATTTTTGTTGGATATATTTGCTGGTAAATTCAAATTGTTCATCATAATTAGCGAAGCCAGTCTTTAAGGGCTCAAAGTCATGTCGAACTAATCAGTCTCGATTAGACTTTGCGGCTAGCTGTTTATGTTTGGAGTAGTTTGCAATCAGAATTAAAATGATTTTGGCAACTTTGTCATGTTTTGATTTCGCTACTCACCTATTATCGAAATCGGATGACACCACGTGCGCCGTGGTATGGATTCCAAAGGTTAGTGACTCAAACACTTGAACATTTGTAGATATTTAAGCATTTCTTTGTCTTCGTAAACTGTCAAAGATTATCACGAAGCGTAAACGATTTCTTTAAAATGAAAATTCCACTTCTGAAACAGAAGCAGAGACACAAGCGCATATCCTTTTGTTTATGTCGTTGGCGTTGCGTACGGCATTCAAATGACAGGTCGCGTGTCATTTGTCGTTCCTTTTTTCGCATTTCATTGTCATGCAATATTCCTTTGTTTTGCCTTTGCCATTGTTGTGTTGTCGTGCCTTATTTGTATTTCGTAGTGCTTCTGTCTCACACACGCACACTTACATACCTTTTTTCGGGTTGCTCAGCTAAATTTTTGCGTGTATTTAGATACACCCCCCACGAAATTCGCACGCTTGATAAGACTGCCTCCCAATGCCGGATGCTCGTGTGTGTTGTTTTTGTTTTGTTTTTTGTTGTGGTAAAAAATTAATAGAAACAAACAGCGTTCTATTGTGTTCTTCTGTTCCACGCGTTTTGTTTTGTGGCTGAAAATGAAGTTGTACAAAATTACAATAACAACAACATCAACTGAATTAATTCATCGGTTGATAAACACGACAGGTCGACCTTGAACGTTGTGTGCTTGCCTTTCTTGAATGGAAGTTATTAAAATGTATCTGGTGTGATATTTATATAGCCTGAGGAGACATACATGTTCGGTTTATTTACGAAACTGCTGGATTAAGTAGCTAATGTAGTTTAAGAGATCACACATAATGTTGGTCTTATTCTCTGATTTGGATGAAAATGTCCACATTCCCTCAATTGGAAATAAGCGTTTTTACATTTTTTGTGCTTAAGTAAACGATTCTAAGTATTATATGGGAAAATCTACAAAATAGTCCGATTTCAATTTTGAAAAATTAAAAATTTCAAATTAGAGGCACACGTTTTATTTTAGCGTCAACTTGTTAAAAATACATTAAATATAAATAATGTGCTCGCGTGCATCATTTTTTTCAAGTGCTGAAGAAGTTATAATCGGATTGTCCCTTTTGGTTCTATTGCAAGTTTAGCGTCACGTTTTATTTTAGCGTCAACTTGTTAAAAATACATTAAATATAAATAATGTGCTCGCGTGCATCATTTTTTTCAAGTTCTGAAGAAGTTATAATCGGATTGTCCCTTTTGGTTCTATTGCAAGTTAAGCCTGAAAACCCTATGAAAATCAACAAAATTTAACCTAAAATGGCTCTCGGTACCAAAATAATAATTCGATCTATTTAGCACTTACACACATTATTAGTAGTACCCATATTCACCGATCACACAGGGTTGCCACCAGTTATTTTTCAAACTGCGGATGTGCTCTTCAAAAAATATGAAATTTCATGATCTGCACGCATCGACCTGATGATGTTCGTACTGTCATAATCTCCTTGTCGCTGAAGGCACACCAAATCGTCCGGTCGCCTTTTGTTAGTATCTCTGTCGTTTATAATCCAATATTAAAAAATTTGCAATTACGTTCACGCTGAAAGCGCAAAAAAGAAAATTGTAACAATTTTCGTTTTTTATGGAAAAACAGAGTGACAGATTTTGAAGAGCTACCATTTATTCCTCAGTGATGGCACACGCCCTTTTCAACATATAGAAGATTCCGCAACATCATTACTATCATCCACAAAAAGATCAGAATGATTTTCTCTTATGCTGAAAAAGTTATAGCCAAAAGAGTTGAACAACTCCCGAAAGTTACAAGCAAAAATAGGGTAAATTAGTGTAGACCTTAGCTCAGTAGACTACATTAACAGCATAATTATAAAACTTTAGGATGTTGGCGAGGTTAAACTCGTCTTTTTGAAAATTATGACACTTTCAGAAATATTATATATTGCTCTTAAAGTGGTTAGAAGCCTGAGTGACTTGGAATCGTACTATACCGTAGATTTGCCCATATGTAAATTAATAATATTATACGTAAATAAATTTATTGTGCGGCAATTATAACATTTAGGAAACAACTTTTAGACACTTTGAGCATTATTTAAAAAGATTGGAGAAGTTACAAAATGACGTTTAGTGTGACCATGTTTTGAAATGGTCCTCCAAATTTTTCCTTCAAATTTTGCACAACAACTCACATTTCAACTAGAAACATCTGTGGTAAAAGTGGACCAGATCGGTTCAGATTTATATATAGCTCCCCTACAAATATCGCTCCTGCTTCGACTATTTCTACTCTATAAACCACACAATTCAACCGATTTTGATCAAATATGGCACAACACAATATATTGCAACTACAAACATCTGTTGTGAATGTGGGTGAGATCGATTCAGTTTTGTTATAGCTCTCATACAAATTTCGATTTCAATTTGATTTTCTCTGCTTAAATTTGGCACAACACCTTATATGATAACTAGAAATATCTATATTGAAATGGGGTCAAATCGGTTCAGTTCTATATGTAGGGTTCATTCTACTCTATAAAACGCATATTTTAAACAGATTTTGATCAGAACAGAACTGGAAATATATATTGTGAAAGAGGGTAATGCAATGGTGTAGAACCTGAAGGCTATCTTATAGTCAGCTCCGTCCGACTTTAGTCTTTCCTTACTTGTTTTTATATTTATGGAATTTTATACAGCGCCATGAGAAACAAATAAAGGATTTTTCATTAATGTTTAAATATTGCTACCAAGCTTTTAAAATTGCATGCAATGTCGCCAATAAGGAATTCCATGTTAAACCAATGAGAAATCTGCTAATTTCTTCAGATTTTGATGAAATTTAATGAACGCGTTTGGTATTAAGACGATTCTTTTTAATTTTGAAAACTGTGGCAACTCTTTGTCTTTGAGTTTGCTCATCAGTAATAAATTTTGTTCTTTAAAAAATAATTTGTTTTGAACTGGGATATTGACCTGTCTCAAGACCATTTTGCTTCTCTATTTTATAGAATGCAAATTTATTTACAAAGAATGCATTTATTACTTGGCTGCAGACTACCACGATCATGATTTCGACCATGTCAAAAGTATTTTCAAGTGTCTTCGCAGCGAATTTTCAACATCACACCCGGCCTCTATAAGGAGATGATTATCACAAACGAACGAGAATCTCAACTCACTTGCCGAATTTGCGTTTAAAAAATCGCACCAAGTAATAAAGCACACATGCCATCTTACAAGCATCTCATTGAGTTGCATATGTAAGTATGTGTATATGCAGGTATAGTTACCCAGCAATACATCTGCCGTGCCAACGCATTTGCATTCTATTGAATATAGAAGCAAAATGGTTTTGAGCCAGGACAATATCCCAGTTCAAATCAAATATTGATTACAGACAAAAAAAAAATGCAAACGAAAAAAACTAAAAAAATAATTTGTTTCGTTGCAGAACATTTAGTTTTTTTTAGCAAATAGCTACATCTGTACTCTAAATACTATGAATACTTCAGAGTTTAATTTATATTAGTTTCTGCTATAATGTATATATACAATTTTAAAAACTCAGTAGCACTATGTAAGCATTAATGAAGCGATGAAAGGAATCCGCTTAGGTCCGTTAAAAAATCTAACGGAAAATTAAAAGAACCGCCCTTGTGGTGTAACCCCTTAAACTGGGATAGTAGTATGTTACAGTAATAACTAATTAAAACTATTTTCTTTACATAGTTGCTGTGCAGTAACGTAAACGCCTAGTTTATCAACATCTCGCAGACTAAAATTAGAATACCTTTAAATATCATATGTAACATGTCCCTTTCTGAAGAAAACTGAACTTCGTTTAACTCAATAATCCACATATTTCATTTCGTTTCGGAATATGTCATATGCTTGACACATCTGTCATACTTATATAGTTTTCTTTCTCTTAACGAAATTTTTTACTAAATTGTGGTAAAATTATTGAACCAAATTGGAGTATGATTTAGAAAAGTTAATTTTCTGAGTGTATTCCGTTTAAAGGCTATGATGGGCTGGTCTATTAAAACACTTGAAATATATTTAATGTTATTCAAACTAAAAGTCCATCAAATTAAATATTTGTTAATTATTTATTTATAATAGCTGTTACTCTAATGATGAAATCAAGGAATATTTTGAAGAAAACCTATGGAAAAATGTAGAAATTATAACCCTAATTGCCAGAACTTCAAAAATGTAATTTAGTAATAACGGGTGTTTTTTAAGCTGCATGAGAACTATCGACGTCGATAACTATGGTTTTACACCTGAATTTCATTTAGTTCTAGCAACAATTGCTACCGGACGGACATTGGTAAATCGACTCAAAAAGTAATTCTAAGTCGATCGGTATAATAAACGTTGGGTCTATATCGTTTCCTTTTGTGTGTCACAAACAAATGCACAAAGTCATTATACCCTTTGGCGTACGGTATATAAATTTTAATATCGTTTTCGAGAAAGCCAGAAAATGTTATGCATAAGCATTAGGGAAAATGTTTTTATTCCACAGTGTTATTAATAATTATTCATGAAAGAACAAGATGAACAACAATATTTTTATACCCTCCACCTCCAGGATGGGGGTATACTAACTTTGTCATTCCGTTTGTAACACCTTGAAATATTGACCTGTGACCCTATAAAGTATATATATTCTTGATCGTCATAAAATTCTAAGACGATCTAGCCATGTCCGTCCGTCCGTCTGTCCGTCTGTTGAAAGCACGCTAGCATCTAAACGAAAGGAGCTAGGACGACCAAATTTTCCATAAATGCGTCTTATAGTCGTAGATCGGGATTGAAATGTGGCGAAATCGGCCCAAAGGGAAAAATTTTTCCCTCACAAGGACTAAAAATACCCATAATAATCCGTACTATTTTAGCGTATTTAAGCCGAACTTAACGCCGTTTTTACTTGTTTTATTTCTGATGTATTTTGAATTATTTCTTTAAAATCGAAAAGTCGAAAATCTACGAAAGCAAACCCTGATAAAATGTGTTTCTTTATTAGTAAATAGAAAGCAAAATTTGACAGATTAAAAAAATCGTGTTGATCGGTGTCATTTTTTTGCCTCCCATTTTCGTGCTCCAATTTCTTCCACATTTCGTGTAAGTTATTTCCAGTTGAAAAAGTCTCGATCAATCTAGTAGATATATGATTTTATCAGTGGAACTAAAAGATCAAAGTTGGGATAATAGCTTCAAAGTGTAATTTAATAATAATTTGAGATATTTGTTCTCCATTTATTACGGATTTCATGGAAATTTATAATTGTCCACATTATATTGCAAAGGGGGACAGTCGTATTATCCTTAACTTAACTTACTTTTTGCTCAAACCTATTACACAATCAATCACAATTCAGCTAGTGCAAGTGAAATATAAATACATAATAATGCTATAAAGTATGCGCGAGAAACTACAAGAAGTATGACAACTCACAATTATACAGAATTTAGCGATGAAATCATTTATCCATTAGATTTTTTGTTTAATGGAAAAATCATTGCAACAACACATGACTTGGCAGACGCCTCATCCACCATCACAAATAAGTGTGACTTCTGGGAAACTCGTTCTCGTAATTTGACAAGTCGTTGACGACACCGCTCCACCGTTTCGTGCCTATAGACATAAATTCAAATTTAATTAACTCGAAATGTTACAATGTCAGTGGAAGTAACACTTGAGAATAAATTATTATCGTTGCTAACAGCCCCCCAGTACCAGTCAACTGATTTAATGAAAGCCGTAGAAAATGTGTCATTGTTATCGTGACTGTGGGTTGCTCA
This sequence comes from Polietes domitor, assembly GCA_947397865.1. Classification (NCBI taxonomy): domain Eukaryota; kingdom Metazoa; phylum Arthropoda; class Insecta; order Diptera; family Muscidae; genus Polietes; species Polietes domitor. The sequence goes on from OX377618.1 coordinate 276,443,565, forward strand.
TAGAATTCCTGGAAAACATTTAATATAATTTTAATTAATTTCAATGTCATGGAAGAAAGTCAAGTCTATTAAAGGCACGTGTGAGAGGTTTGAATACCCCGAATTTGAATACACTCGGGGGTATATGATTTCATATTTGTTATTCATTTGCAATTATGTAAGAGCGCCATTGAATGTCGGGCTGATCAAGTGGTTCTATCGAATTCTTACATATCATATGAGTAGGTGTAGCAAAAGCCCTCCGAGCCTGCGACGGACGGCCAGTTATCGCTAAATAGATTCAACTTGTGATTCTACCCCAATCGTTTTGTTTAAAGGTATTTTTTATGGAAATGTAACCATACACGGACACCACTACGTGATAAAATACCAAAAAAGACCCTAAGTTTTGCCCAAAGTCATGCACTATGGGCCCCCAAAGATTTGGGGTCTCGGTGTCATTTTTGCAAAAAAAAGGAGATTATTTTCTCAGGCTCATATCTTGCAAACCGTTTGGAATATGGATTTACTCTCTGAGTAGTTATTGTCATAAAACAAAAATAAAATAAAAAAAAATCATCTTCAAGATCAAAATTGCAAATGTCATCGAACATATCGTATAGGCTGTAGTGCGTATACGTGCTGTTGATTAATCATAATATCACTCATACGCACTGTAGTCTGACTGACCGTTAACAGAAACAGCAAGGCATATTTTCCTACCTCAACGGTGTTAAGAATCATTCCTAGAATCATTCCATATGTTCTAGAAAGTTGTTTGTTGAGACCTTGGGTACATTTTTGTAGTTGATTGTTTCCTGGGATTTTTAACGGTTAACATAAACATAAAAAATCTATTTTTTAAAAGCTATTTTGTCCTTGAAGATGTAGTTTTTTGATTTTTCAAACTTAAACTCAGTTTGGAAAGTATTAGCATGTGCAGAGTTTGAATAAATTCCTTGACTTCTTTTGAGAGTTATCGTGTACACCAGGCAGATGGACGGATCGATGGACATAGCTGAAACATCTTAAAATGTCGTGAAATTAATTTGGTTCAAATATACTTGATATCTTAAGTCTCTCCTTCAATGCGATACACTTTTTTTCTGTCCCAACAATTTGTGAACCTTAAAAAACTAACACTAAAATCCTAACTAAAAAACTAACCCTCCGTAGAGGAGCTGTAACATTACAGGGAAATGTTAATTTTTTTCAATATAGCCAAAACAAATGAAAAAATAATTTTATAAATAAATATAAAATCTATAATTATTTAGTTACGTTTATACTATGTATATCGAAGTAATACTTCAATTCAATTCAAGAAGTAAATATAAGGCAGTAATCTTCAAAAAGCTTAAATACCATGAATATTGGTAGTGGGTGTATTTCATCATCATCAGCCACAGCCGTTGGTTGATTGGATTTACATCCTATTTTAATTCCAAAAGTACAAATTTTAAAAATCCATTATTAATAAAAAAAGTACTAATTTGGAAACCTTTCATTTTCGCGTCTACGCAGTCAGAGGAATGTATACTCCGAATTTCATGGCTCTAACTGCCGCCATTTGGTTGGTACAAATTTATTCTATAATACAAGATTTAGTATTATAATGAAAACGAATTATATTTTCTTTCTGTGAACGCTCCTCGTTTATTGGGTTTACTTTTAGACTTATATTTTGTGCTGAGTCAGCAGTGTGCCACAAAGAATCATTTTCATTTGATAGATACCATTCTTATCCCTTTTTGCCTCATATTACCTACAAATAAGAACCGCTTTATGGTGCACAGGGTTGTCAGATATGGCGATTTCTCGAATGAGACGAATTTTAAATATGTTTGGCGATGTTATTTTCGAATTGGCGATTTTTTGACGATTTATAAAATAGTTGACGATTTCCTTGGCTAATTTTAGAAAATTTTAAATCTGTCCTCCGATTTTATTATATTGGCGGTACTTCGTAGAGAAATGTATTATAATTTGTATGCAAGTCATAGATATGCGTTCATGTCAAACTGAACACTTTTTAAAATACCATTTCCGATTTATTTGCAACTTAGTAGTATAACTTCTCTCTAAAAAATATTTGATTTAGAGAGTACGAAACCAATTTTCTTAAAGATATGACCAATCGACAATTAGTAAAATCAAGATAAAAGGTATTGTGTGAAAACCACAAAAGATAATTTAATTTTTTATCTTTTGTGGTTTTCTTAAAATGTGAAAAAATATGAGCATTCCCGTCGATTATAAGTAGACAATGAACATTTTAGAATTTAGAATTAATAATAATTAAAAACTGTGATAAACATAGACGACCGAAAACGCTATTTTTGAACGAATGTATGCATTGATTTTTCTACTAACACAGATTTTTCAAAATGCATTTATATGCTTTTATTGAAATTTGTTTCTTTTTCTTCCATTTAAAATACCTGGAATAATATTTAGGAGACATTGGTCCATGAAAACGGGAGACAGAGATCGAATCAATATTAGAAACTGCTTCATAACGGAGAAAAAGTATATTTGTAATGTTAATTATTTTTTTAACCAGTAATCCCTGCGTTGAAAGTGTATTATGAATTGCCTAAACTAGGTCACGGTATAAGACAATTTTTAAATTTTATTAAGTAAAATAAATACCAATAAAATGTGTTTTAATTCTTTATCATGAAATGTTGGAAATATTCAATTCAAATATAATATCTGAATTCCATACATTTTTTACAAGAACTAAATATAAAATGGAATTTGTCGATTTTTTTTAGCAAAAACTGAAGTTGTTTAAATTTGGCGATTTCTGACAATTGATTTGGAGATAGAGGCATAAATAATCTGACAACCCTGATGGTGCAAGTTTTCGCTATAAGAGTAATGTGCATACCAAGTAAATATAAGCAGACATATTGAAGAAGGCTTGCTCAAATACGTGGCCCTGTGCTCCTCATAGGAGTTCAAAAAAGGAATATATATATATATATATATATGCTGAAATACGTTAAATGTTGAGGGAAATTAGTCCTTGTGAGGGATATACAACTATAGGGGTTTCATATAAGTACATGACATTCGGAAAACGTACGTCCCGTCAAAATTACTATAAATTGGTCTTGGCGATACCCAGTTATTGAGAAACCAGCGGTATCGACTGATTTGGATTGTTTGCTACGGACTCCTGAACGGCAGCTATATTATCGTCATTCGACCAGCCCGTTGTCTAACTGGCACAGCAGTATCACACAATGAATATGTAGACTCAAATTTTTGCACTAAACTTGTTATTGCTTGTCTACTAGGGCGAGAATAACGACCGTAAATTGGTCGGTAGTACACTTTCATAATTTACATACGTTGTTCGTTCGTGTACTTTACCATGATGAACATGTTGAGTTTACTGAAAAGAGGAAAGTAAAAGTTGGATTATCAGTGAAATAGTGTGTTTACTATTTAAATTCAAATTCAAAATTTGGACGTCCTGGTTCCTTTCGTTTAGCTGTTAGCTTGCTTTTAACAAACGGACGGAGATGGTTAGATCACCCTACTTTATAGGGCCTCATGGCTAGGTGTTGCAAACGGACTGTCATTGTTAGTATACCCCCATCTTGTGGAAAATATGAAAGATTTCTGGAATAGTTGATTTTAATTTTATATAATCTATGGTTTGTGTCTCTAATGTCATAAAATGTATATGTGTATACATAACATATCTATTATATATTACCAATTCTTGGGCATGTGTTTCCAATTCAAATAAACAGTATTCCATGCGTAATTTTGTTTGCAAATAAATCAAGCAATTTCAACCTCGATGACTTAGAGAATAACGTAAGAATTGAATAGTAAAAACATAAAAGATAAAAAAAATGAATTTTGGCCAACGAATGTTGCATTTACCGCGTTGGTTTCCTATAAGGAACATGTAGACAAACACTGATATATGTAAATAGATTTTAAGTGAAATTTATCTGATTTTTTTTAAATATTTATGAAATTACTTCATAATTTTTTCTAAGTAAAATTCGTTTCGTGTGCAAGTAATTTGTGTAAGCCAATAATAATCTATAACTATTATTTTTCAATCTTTTTGACATTGGAAAACATGACAGAATTTCTTTCCATTTAGTTCCTCTAAACAATTATTTTTATTATGTCCTATGGTTCACATTACCATTATTTTTGCATTAAATTTGCAAACAACTTCTGCATTATGTGATATTTTTCTTTGTCGAATATCATAAACTGCTTAAGATGATTCTACTATTTGCCCTCAAGTCTCTGCTTAAGTAATTTGCTTGAAATATCTAAATTATAATTTCCACACAAAAAGAAAAAGGAGCGAGAATATGGTTTTGTTTTAAAATTAAAACTTATTCTTTGTTTAACTGTCGAAATTTTGAGTGCGCATTTTTGCCACTATCTACACACAAACACAGACAAGGCAGCTCTAAGCCGCAAAAATCCATTTACGCGCTGCAAAAAGTTTCCACGAAACTGCAGAGTCTTGCCATTGTCTTGCCTCATTGTGTGTGTCAGTCATGTTAACTGACAGCGAGCATTTCACTCAGCACCAAATGTTGGACGGTTACAAGCGAAAGTGCTCCGCTTGAAATGAAAATAATTTCATTGGTTTGCTAGCAAAAGATTTTTAAATAATTAAAAGTTATTTTGAGCAGCCAAACAGAACAAAACGCTAATAATTGTTAGTTGCAAACTCGCCCAGCCAAGCAAACGAGAATAAATTAAAATTAAAATTCTGTTTAAACCAAAACCATAAATAAAATTTAATTCGCAACTTGCACAATAAACCCCGAAAAAGTTTGTGTCACAATATCACATCTATCTGCGGTTTCGCTCAGCAACTGCCAACAACAGCAAAACAACTCGCAATGTCATGGACATGAATACATCGAGTATATACAGACATGGACATGGACGCGGACACGAACATAGATACAAATACAAATACAGATATATATGGATATGGATACAAAAATAACGAAAGAGATACATAGGAATTCGCCATAACAACCACTAACAATAGTTGTTGCACTTGCAGTAATAATTCAATTGTGTCGACTCGCTCGCTAACTAAGATTGATGACACTGCTGCCTGATTTCGTAATCAAATACGCTAATGGCAAAACAACATCAATAGCAAATTTTTATGTTTCGGAGGCTTAATTTCGGAGGTCCTTCATGAAAATCCATGGCATGTTAGTCGAGATGGGGAATATCTAATTGATTGCCTGAACAGTTTTTGTTCGAGGAAAGTTAGAAAAAGACGTTAGTCGTCCATCGATTCACAAGCGTGTATGTTCTTTGACAAACAGCTTTTTTCCAGTTTAAGTTTTCGTTCACATTCCCAATTTAAGACCTATTCGAAAACTTGAAATGTAAATGTGAAGTAATATATGTAATTTATAAAAAATGTGAAAACACAATTATATATAAAGATTTTTTCGAAGGTGTTACGATTCTAATGAACGGGTGTGGTATAGCATTATTTTATTTTGACGAACTTATTTTGAAAGGATTTAAATGAGTTGGTTATTTAAACAGTCACAACTTCTGTTGAATGAATTTTATTGATAACTCCAGTCTACAAACATTTTATCTTTTATGTATAACATTTTCTGATGTGTTCTGATGCTTTCTAAACTCGCAAATGAAATTAAATTTGTAATGGATATATTTTTTCATTTTTTACATGTAACATAAGACATAAAACATACATAATAAAATAACAAATAAAATGAAGCAAAACATATTTTCGACTTTTTCTGTTTTCTTACGACTTTTTTTCGTGTCCACAGAAAAGATTTTTTAAATGTCTTTTTTTGTTCCAAACTCAGTAGCATAGTTTATTGTTTGATCGATGGTACATGTGATATAAAACCTAAATAATAATATAATAAAATAAATAAATTAAAATGCAACATAATATATTTCGACTGAATCTATTATGGCTGTTTTTCTTTTTCTTGTAGCAAAAGCAATATCAATGTGTGTGTGAAATCAAATTTCGAAAAAATAATTTTGTGTTAAAAATTTTTGACTTAGTCTGGATAATTATCCAGTGTAACTCAAAATGATGGATATCGAGGCTAAGTCCAATAAAGTCGACACGAAATATTTTTTTTTTAAATTTCTTTTGATATATATATTTATATTGTAGTTGGCAATGTGAAAAAATAATTTTTTATTTTGAGCAAAAAATTCAATTTTTATTAACGTTTTTGTTATCGCAGCTTGTTATTCCGGCTTAAAGAAAAACAGCCCTATTATCTTATGGATTTTTTTCGTGTCAGCAAAAAATATGTTTTAAATATATTTTTTTTGTTTATTTTGTTCCAAACTCATAAAAAAATATTTCTGTAGTATAATGCATTTTTTTGCAAAAGAATTGTTAGTTTTCAAAAAAAAACAAAATCAAAACCAGTAAGGAAAGGCTAAAGTCGGGCTGGGCAGACTATATGATACACTCCACTTTCTATCAGAATACAATTCAATTCGGAAAAAAGTGAAAACGGGAAGAATTTTTGTATGTTTCCTAACCATAGGCTAATATGTCCTGGTTCAATTTGTCAAATCAAAAATAAATATTTGTATCAGGACTATATCCAAACATGGAATGAAGTGACCCATTTCCAGTTCTCAATTTGAAGTAATTCCATGAAAATACGTGGTTTATGGGGCGGAAAAATCAAGCCGGGAACGAAATTTGTATAGGAGCTATATATAAATCTGAACCGATCTGACTTTTTTTCATCCTGCGTGTTTCTCATGGAAATATAAGATATTTTGCCAAATTTGAAGAAAATCTCTTAAAATATGTGTTTTCTGGAGCGGAAAAACTCAAAACGGGAGGGAAATTCGTATGTGGGCTATATCTAAATTTGAACCGGCTCATTTGGTGTGTTTCTAGTTTAAATATAATATGTTTTGCCAATTTTGAAGCACATCTGTTAAAATATGCGGTTTATAGAGCGGAAAAAGTCAAATCGGGAGCGAATTTTAAATGGGAGATATATACAAATGTGAACCGATCATTTTCTCCATGGGTATTTCTAGTTGAAACATAAGATATTTTGCCAAATTTAAAGAACATCCGATAAAATATGTGGTTTCTAGAGCAGAAAAAGTCAAATCGGGAGCGAAATTTGTATGGGAGGTATATATAAATCTGAACCGATCTGACTCAATTTCACCATGGGTGTTTATAGTTGAAACATAAGATGTTTTACCAAATCTGAAGACAATCTGATACAATATGTGGTTTCTAGAGCGGAAAAAGTCAAATCGGGAGCGAAATTTGTATGGGAGCTATATATAAATCTGAACCGATCTGACCGATATTCACCATGGGTGTTTCTAGTGGAAATATAAGATGTTTTTTTTTGCCAAATCTGAAGACAATCTGATACATTATGTGGTCTCTAGAGCGGAAAAAGTCAAATCGGGAGAGAAATTTGTATGGGAGCTATATATAAATCTGAACCGATCTAACACATTTTTACCACAGGTGTTTCTAGTTACAATATAAGATGTTTTGCCAATTTTAAAGAAAATCTGTTGTAATATGTGGTATCTAGAGTGAAAAGAGTCAAATCGGGAGTGAAATTCGTATGGGGGCTATATCTAAATCTGAACCGATTTTCTTCAAATTAAATAGCGTTCGTCCTTATCCCGAAAAACATCGTTGTGCAAAATTTCATTTGGTTCTGTCTACAATTGCGACCTGTATCGTGATTACAAGAATAGATAGACGGACGGACGGACAGACAGACGGACATTGCTAAATCGGCTCAGAATGTGATTCTAAGACGATCGGTATAATTAACAATGGGTCTATCTCGTTTCCTTTTGGGTGTTACAAACAAATGCACAAAGACATAATACTCTCGTGGAGTGTATAACAAGTGAAAAGGGCTGAATCGTAAACACTCTCCAACATGCCACATTGGTCTGAAGAGCTCAACATTAATTTTCTTGTTTTTGTCGTTGCATTTTAGTAGGAAACAGTTCAGAGAATCAAACAAAATATTGTTTTGTAGTTTTGCAGAGTTTTTAGTTTGTAAACACAAAGAAGTAAGTCGATTTTCCCCTGTTTCACAGTTTTGCACAGCCGTCGAACAAATCTTATAGGCTGTAGTGTGCGCAGGTAGCGTATACGTGTTGTTGATTAATGATAATATCACTCATACGCACTGTAGTCTGACTGACTATTATAGCAACAGTCCTGCAAGATATATTTTTGCTACCTAAGCGGTGTTAAGAATCATTCCTAGGAAGTTCATATATTGTTTATTGAGATATTAGGTGCATTTGTTTGTTGACGATTTCCTTGAATTTTGAACGGTTTGTTACCTATGGTCTTGAACATGGGAAAAAGGTTAAAAACATGGAATTTTTTAAAGGTTTTTTTACGATTTTAAACTTGGAGATGAAGTTTTTTTGATTTTATATGTTCTTTATGACAAGAGCAACAACTTCGCCTCAGAGAGTAAATGCAAATTTCAACGGTTTGTATGGTATGAGCCCTAGAAAATGATAATTTTTGCAAAAATGACACCGAGGTCCCAAATCTTTTGGGGCCCATAAAAATGTGCATGACTTTTGGAAAACTGTGTCTTTGTTCGTCTTTAATCACGTAGTGGTGTCCGTATATGATTATGTTTTTTCGTGTTGCACTGTGTTATTTAAAAAATTAAGAATAAAATAGTTTTTACAAAATACTTAGTAAATGAGATCGGACGTCCAAAATTTACATAAATATGTTCTATAGTTTTTAGGTCGGTTGGGATTGAAAGAGAGCAAAATCGGTCCAAAGGAAAATTTTCTCTCACAAGGACTGAAAATACCCCCAATAACGCTTAATATTTAGAGTATTTAATCATGTTTTTTTGAATATGTCTACTTAAATTTACTTGATTTTACCCTTAATGCGCATTCCAAACAAATAGGGAATAAGGGATAAAAATGATACCTACCAAACGATAAAGACACGAAATTGGGTGTGTATATTCCTCTAATTGAGTAGTTGCATAATATACATTTTCTTCAAATTCGTACTTTTAATGGATGAAATGTACATAGAGGGATAAAAATAGTACCAACCAAACGGCTGCACTTAGAAAAATACATTTATACATACATTCCTCTGACAGCATAGATAACAAATTTTTTCCTAAATTTCATGCTTTCAAAGGGATAGAATGGGAACATAAGGATTAAAATGCATACTTTTAATGGGTTAAAATAGGAAAAATTGACAAAAATGGTACCGACCAAATTGCTGCAGATAGAATCATGAAATTCGGTGCACACATCTGATTGAATAGACGCGCAAAAGAGGAAGATTTTTCAAAAGAATTTTTTTCCAAATAAGTACCCACCAAACGACTATGCCTATAAAATTGAAATTCAGTGTATACGTTCCTCTGATTGCATAGGTTTTTTTCCAAATTCGTACTTGCAGGGATACAATGAGAACAGATGGATAGAAATGGCACCAGCAAAGCGGCTACAGCTAGAATAATGAAATTTGGAATGTACATCCCTCTAACTGCGTAGACACGTAAACTAAAGAGATTTTCGAAAGTCGTTCATTCAAACGGGCAGAATGGGGAAAAGGGAATTACAATGGTACCAACCGTACGGTGTATACATTCCTCTGACAGTAAATTCTTGCAAAATAAAAACATATCCCAAGTTCGTGCTTTTTTACTTTTACTGCCAAAATAGGTAGATTCGTGAAGTTATGTTATCTTGCACCAGGGTTATCAGATATGGCGATTTCTCGCCAAACTCGAATTTTAAATATCTTTGGCGACTTTATTTTCGATTTGGCGAGATGACGATTTTTTGGTGATTTATAAAATGGTTGACGATTTTCTTGGCTAATTTTAGAAAATTTTAAATCTGTCCACCGATTTTATTATATTGGCGTTAATTTGTAGAGAAATATATTACAATTTTATGCAGGTCATAGATATGCGTTCATGCCAAAACGTACACTTTTTAAATTACCATTTCCGATTTCTTTACAACTTAGTAGGATAACTGCACTCTATAAAGTATTTGATTTATAGAGGACTAAAAAAAGAATTTTTTAAAGGATATGGCCAATTAGTAAAATCAAGATAAAAGGTTCGAGGTAGGAACATTGAAAATTTTATTGTGTGAAAACGCGTAGGTATAATTCAAAGAAGGAAGGCTTATTTTAAAAATAATTGTGGTTTTCTTAAAAAGTCAAAAAATATGCGTATTCCCGTCGATTATAAACAAATGTACATGGACATTTTAGAATTGAGAAATAATAATAATTAAAAAAACTGTAATAAATGTAGACGACCGAAAATGCAGACTTTTCTACTAAAACAAATTTTTCAAAATGTATCTATATGCTTTTATTGAGATTTGTTTCTTTTTAAAACATCTGAAATAATATTTAGGAGACATTGGTTCATGAAAACGGGAGAAAGAGATCAACTCAATATTAGGAACTGCTTCATGAAGCAGAAAAAGTATATTTTACATGCGTTGAAAGTGTATTCTGCATTATGAATTGCCTAAACTAGGTCACGGTATAAGAAAAATTTTAACTTTTATTAAGAATAATAAATACCAATAAAATATGTTTTAATTCTTTATCATGAAATGTTAAAAATAGTAAATTCAAATATAATATCAGAATTCCATACATTGAACTAAAATACATTGGATATTGTCGATTTTTTTAGCAAAAACTGAAGTTGTTCAAATTTGGCGGGTTTTGGAGATTTCTGACAATTGATTTGGCGATAGAGGTAGAAAATAATCAGACAACCCTGTCTTGCACTGTGTACGTGAAAGATAGGGGATTTTCGAAATTCATACTTTTGACATTAAAATAGGATGGGATTACAACCACCAAGCGGCTGTAGCTGAAAATGTTCTCACTATCCCCCAATATTTGGGGTAGTTAAGCTGTTTTGAAGATTGCTGCCTTATATTTACTTTTCGAATTGACTTGAAGTATTATTTCGATTATCTAGCAGTACCCGTATTTTAGCTGAACTCCCCTGGTATATGTCATTTTCATCATTTTCTAACCGGCCGTTTTACACCTTTTTGCAACTCTTTCCCAAAAATTACACATTTAATTACACATTATAGGTAACATGCTTCCAATACAAACATGTACTTTATTTGGTACCAGTTTTATCCATTGTCGTTCCTCCTTATAAGTAAACATTGTGAAATATCCATTCATGTTCCAAGTTTATGTAATTAAAGGGCTGTACAATATTTGTATACCTTTTTGTCGTGCACACCCCTTTAAAGTACAAATTTCGAAAATTCCACTTTTAATGCGCTTCTACATAGCCGGAGGAATTTACACATAAAATTTCACGATTTCAGCTGCAATACTTTAGTTGGTGCCATTTTTATCCCTTTTTGCACCGCGCACCCATTAAAAGTACAAAAATGCGCTTCACTGTGGTGAAAGCAGTTGATATACTAAATTTCACGATTCTAGCTGTAATACTGTAGTTGGTACCAGTTTTATCCCTTTTTGTACCGTTCACCCCTTATAAGAAAAACTTCGAAAAAAAGGAATTTTCACAACAAATTTTACGACTATAGCTGCAATACTTAAATTGGTACCAATTTCATCCCTTTTTGTCTCGCTCACCCCTGCTCTGCTGTGTGTCTATGTGGTCAGAGGAATGTACTCGCCGAATTTCACGATCCTAGCTACAATACTTAAATTTGTACTTTTTTGATCTTTTTTGTCCCGCAGTTTTTACTTGTTTTCATTATCCAATGCAGGTTTGCTTTGGCATTAACTTCAATGTAGACCATCAAATAATAGGATCAGGCCGAATTTAGCATTTGCTTACTTGCTCAATTTAAAAATCCAAATAAGCGGCCTCCTCCTTGAACGACTGACGGCGATTGTGTGATGCGAATTCAAAGAAATACATCAAAAAATTGTCGCCATTCATTTTTTCTTAAATCCCTGAGATTGTTCCTGTAATTGACTGTTGGCACTTTTTGCGGCACGTGGGCATCTGACACTGAATCCAATTCATTGTTTAGTCATAACAGACGCACGTTGTTCATTTGTTTTTTTTTACAAAAAGAAAACACATTTTCTATGCGAAAAGGACACCCGGAGAATATCCGTGCATTGTAATTATAAGCTTAAAGGTATTTACGTTCTTTGTGTCTGATTTCAGCCTCCGCCCCCAGGACACAGGGCATTTTGTCTTCATAACCTGACCTGATGACGGTGATATTTAAGCCAAATTTATATTTATTTATTTTTTTCTTTTGATGGCACTTTTCATAATTTATGCTGAAAACTTTCTATTTTGATTTTTTCTTCGTTTTCCTTGTTCGGCCACTCGTTTAATGTTCTTTGTATGGATTTCGCCTCTGTCGCACTACGTTAAATTCTCACAATAAATTATATTCAAAGCGGTAGAATGTTGTTTGCGTATTTAATTTTTCGCTTGTTTTTTTTTCCGGCATTTTCTAAGTTTTTGTTTGAAGTGAACGACGAGCTGCGAGAGCATTCTGCGTTGTTGTGATTTTTATTTTCCTGAACTTTTATTCGTCCGAAACTTGCCTTCTTTGTGGCCTTCATTGTTTTGTATTTTAGGATGAATGAAGGAAAATGGAAAAGTTATCAAGAGGCCAAAAACTGAAATCTAATAATAAATGCTTTTTGGAAACTTAGCACTTGTTGACTTGATTTGCATTTAAGACAGCTGTTTGGCATTGTTCCTTTTCTTTGCTGGTGTGTTTGGTTCCGTGTGCTTCCGTAGTCAAGAGGAACGACCAGTGCACGTCAAAAGAATTTACTTTTTCTTTATATGGGGGACTAGGAAAACAATTTAAATAATTTTGAGATATTATTTCCTTTCGGGAGTTGAACAATTTCTCCGATCTCTGGCACACGTGACCACTCATTTTTTTTTGTTTTTGTGGTTTTTCGTTGACGAGAGATGCGGCAGCCATGTTTTGCATATTTGTCGCCGTGGTTGCGGCTGATGAATATTTTTTCAACCTGAATTTTTACTTTAAGACCAAAAGGCGTGCTAACGAACGAATAACGGATATTAATTTTGAATTTAACGGTCGGAACTTGACGTATGAGTTCGTTAAAGCTTATTATTATAGAATTCTGCGGGAACTATATATATTAGGATGGGTAACGAAAAAAAATGACAGCGGTCACAGCTAGAAATGAAGATTGGATTGTTTAATGATGATGATCAGCAAACGCTCCCGAAACAATTCATGTTTTTCCTGTATAAATTTTGAATTAATAGAGCCTTGGAAGAATTTTAAATGATAATATTTAGTCTTGTCTTGGAATAACTCATTGGTCGTTTATATTGATTTTTTGTGGTTTTCAAAGGTGACAGCTTTAAATTCATATTTCTGGGAAATATTTCGTAAGAGGTTATGAAAAATAAATAGAAGGAATCAATACCTTTTTAAATGGGCCTAAATGATGAATATCGGGCGAAAAATAACGTCACTGAATTCATGTTACGAAATTTATTTAATAAAGGAGATGGATTTTCAGAGCCAATATTTTCAAAGTCTTTTTACAAAAATGAATTTATTTTTTTATAAAATAATAACACCAAATGGGAAATATTATTCAGTTGTCACCATAAAAAACACAAAAAAAAATACTATAAAGGTCCAATAATTCGACCTATAAGTAAATCTAAGACAAGAATCAAAAATTATATTTAAAGTGCGTTCACAGGTTTATTATTTCAGAAAAATTGGACAAAAATATAGCACAAACCAATTTAAGGGAAAAAACATGATTTCATGATTAATTTCAGGAGCGTTTATTTTGCAAATCATCAGAAAAAATCCAAACTTTATTTTCGTGGGGTGACTGGAAATACATTTTCCATTTGTATTGACAGTGACCCAGCCTATTATACATGTATGTGTGCCTTCAAGATGAAATATAGATGGAATTCAAAGTACATAATTTCCTGAGTGTCTACACTTATGTGAAAGAGGATGTACCGATGTTTCAAATTCAAAGTGTCCATTCCTGATCCTGTAAAGTCACTTATCATAAGTCTTGTTGGGAGCGGAGTAGAATTTCGGCATGTACTTTGAGTAGAAGACTACATGGGCAGACGGCTGGACGGAGATATGACGGGATACGTCTAAATCGATTCAGAAAGTGATTCTAGGTTGATCGGTAAGTCGTGGTCAATCAAAAGCAGTATGAATTAATATCCTATTGGATACACATAATATTTAAGACCGAATTGAACAAAGACTATCACGGAAAAATAATTTAGTCCGAAAATATGTGAAATGGAAACTTCCTTCGACACAAAAAACGGTCATTTTGGACCCAACCTTCCTTGATTTATATACAATTTGGCACGCTTATTCTCCTCGTTGATGTCAATTTGTTGACGTTGTATATTTGGCATTATTCAATGTATTATATGTATTGTATGTTTTTTGTAGTTTATGATTAATCAAATTTGGCAATTTAGTGGAATTTGGATATTCAAGAATAAAAGATATTTTGACATTTTGAACATCCTTGTTCGTTTTAAAGCAGTTTCCAAGAGTTTTCCGATGATACCTGGATTTTTATAATTCAATGACACATGCGGACAATAACACAGTGCAACGCGAGGAAATATAACCATATACGGACACCACTACGTGATAAAAGACAAAAAAAGCCCATGTGTCCCACTATTGCACAAAGTGATGCTCTTTTTATGCGCCCCCAAAGATTTGGGACCTCGGTGTCATTTTTGCAAGAAGTGGTCTCAGGCTCATATCTTGCAAACCGTTTTTTAAACCTTTTTCCCCTGTTCAAGTCCATAGGTAGCAAACCGTTCAAAATTCCAGGAAAAAAATCAACTACAAAAATGTATATAAGATCTCAATAAACAACTTTCCAGAACATATGAACTTCATAGGAATGATTCTAAACAGCATTTAGGTAGGAAAAATATATCTTGCAGGACTGTTTCTGTAAATGGCCATTTCGACTACAGTGCGTATGAGTGATATTATCATTAATCAACAACACGTACACATTACAGCCTATAAGATTTGTTCGACGACATTTGCGATTTTGACCTTGAATATTAAGTTTTTTGGTTTTATATGTTCTCAATTTTTGTTCTTTATTACAAGACCACTTTGCCTCAGAGAGTAAATCAAAACTCCAAACGGTTTGCAAGATATGAGCCTGAGAAAATGATAACTTTTTTGCAAAAAGTGCATGACTTTGAGCAAATCTGGGAGACACGGTTCTTTTTTTTTTTGTCTTTTATCACGTAGTGGTGTCCGTATTTGGTTATATTTCCAAGACTTAAAAAAATACACAAAGTATAATTCAACTTAATGAAGTGGGTCTAATTCTCGAAGCACTGTAAATTGCCAACTCAACTTCAAAAAATTCTCAGCAACGAGAAGAACGTGCAAAGTTTTACACAAACAGGAGGAATTCGGCCCATTAACGAATGTCAACTTGAAATGTACCACATCAAAAGTACATGATGGTAGAATTTTTTACTATTTCTTGTATGTACGATTATTGATACAAACAATTGTTCTTTAAATTATTTGTTTTCCATAATTTGGGAATTTTCCGATGCTTACTCTATAGTTTTCTGTTAAGGATCACAAAACAATCACACAGTCTGACAATGCTAGTCTTTTTCTGCTTACTAATATGCCAAATCACGACCCCATTTAAAAGACGAACTTTGTTTTGGAAGAAGGCGGGGAAAGTATAACGTCACCATCCAACGCGAATTGATAATACAGCCAGTATTGTGCGACAGAACACATAAATTTTAAATGTGAATTGTAGAGCTAACATCCTTAGCCTTTCTTGCGGATGCTATAACTGACATATTTAGTTTCAATAACTTGATTTTATTACTATTTAATATCTTTGAAAATGTATGCCAAATTTTGGCACAGGCTGAGAGCAGTGCACGGCGAAAGGACAACACAGGCAAGTAGTCGTAAAAGTCAAACGGCGTTCGTACGCTCAAACTGGTATGTACGTATGTGTGTATCTCGAACAAATTAGATTGAACGAATGTGATTTATGATACGTTGTACTCGCACTGGCTGGATGAATACATACACACACAGATACATGTATGTACGTGTGTATGGTTTGTGATAGTATGCCGGCAATTTGCCAACCACTGAACCAAGCAAACAATAACAACAACAGCAGCAGTAACAATCACTGGCAAACTAACGGAGTAACCAACACATAACAACATCCAACATCATACTCTCTGAACTGCACTAACACAATTACACATGTTCGTATATGTACTTGTATGACTGTGTGTTTGTATGTGTGTTACACGTGTTTGTACATGCACACGGGCACGAACACACGGAGATATATAGTCTGCCTGCCGGTCGTTGTAGTTATGGCCTTTTAACATTTGTTAGCCATTGTTATTCATTGTGTGAGAATAAATGTTGCCGGTTGTATTAAAATGTTATAAGGTTAAGATAAACATTTGCCAGCAAAGATAGATTTTGGCCAATGCCGGAACCATGACAAGTAAATTAAAGACTAGTGCAGCTCGAGGATTTTGCGGAAAAGTTAGAAAAATTAGCCAATTTTGCAATTTAATGGTTCCCTTGCAGACAACACTTTGGTTATGGATTTATATTAACACAATAAATATAACATTCTGTATACATACATATGTACGTAGCTTATCCAAAGGACAAAGTCTTCATTAATACAAGAGAAATTGCAACATGAATGATACAGTTAGTTAGTTCAAACTGTTGGATGGAATCTGATGTCTGTTTTTTCCCAATTTTTACCACTCATCAAGCCATAACATTTATATTTATTTGATGAATACGGTACTTTTAACAAAAAATAAAACTAAGTATGACAAAATATCAGACTTTTGAGACAAGAACTAAAGATTTTACAGCGAAAATCTACAAATATTATATACATATGTATACTTTTTCCTGTTGCTCCCGGAATCCAAGATGTCCTGTATCTTCCTTTACTCGTCTTTTTATCTGTGTACCTACTTTTCCAAAGTAAATGAGACGAAAATGACGAAATGTATCCTATCTTCCAAGGATGGAATTTCGTGCGGGCAAAAATTACCCTGAAAAACGGGGAATCATTCAACATTTCCAAATATGTATACATTTCGTTAAAGGCTTTTTAAAGGAAAAAGTTGTGATGGTGCAAATTCATTTCATTTCATTCATTTTGTTCATTTTTTCAAAAAGGATATTTTTTACAATGTTCATTACAACCAAACGATATTTGGCACAAACATAGTTTTGGCGTCATAATAAAGCTCAGAAATCACAATTTCTTAAAATTTGAGTGCAAAATCTCTTAAAATGTGTGAGAAACAGTGCGACAAAGTCAAAAAAGAAATCACGTTTTTTTTCAATTTTCAAAATCTGAAAAACGTGGAAATCTGTAATACAAAAAAAATAAAATTTTGTCTTCACATTATGAGCAAATACATAAAAATTAAAAAAATAAAATTTTAATTTTCTTTAAAATCAAAAAATACGAAAAGTTATCAACTTTGGGTTAATTTCTGAAATATATCCTGATTTTTCATGCTAATATCTCAAAATAATTGTATAATTTTCATTCCTTGCAGAACTCAAAAATGTCTATTGGAACTAAGATCACATGCTCTGATGCAATCTTGAACTTGTCGATAAGTTGTCAGTAAAATGTTTATAATTGTTGGTGCCTCAGGAAATACTCTCCTACTTTAGAAAGTGAATACGAGAGTAATGAAACTTATTTATAAGATATGTAAGCAATTTGTGAATAGTTTACTTGTCTTATTTAGAAAATTAATTTGGCGAAGTAACAGGTTTCAATTGTGTCCATCACCTTAGGGAAATGTCTTCGCAAAAATAAACTCTAATGTAATATTATGCTTGCCAGTGATGTTATAGAAGTTTTTTGTTTAATCAGACTCGATGATATGATTCATGTTGGCTTTTCCTGACACTTGCTGAATGTTCGAGGTAATCCGGACAATATCACATAAGACGACCCTTAAACTTTTGCAAACATTTTTGAAATATCTCTGACACAATGATGAAATGTTTACCTAAAATTAGAAATCATCTCTGTTTTTATTGTTGGTGCAAATTACACATCCCCTTTCAACAGCCAGATCCGGTAGCATGTTTTCTTTTTATTTGAAAACTTTTCACCATAACTCTGTCAATAATGATGTCTTAACAAAATCAACTTTTGATTCAGTTTTAAAAGAGTTTTAAATTGTTTTACTTTCCATCTTCGTGCTCTCTTTTCTTCCTTGTATTTTGCTTTTGAGGCAATTTAACTTTTTGCTGTTTGCTATTGAAATTTTCCTTAAATTTCCATTAACTTCCGAATTTTGGGTTTCCGTTTAGTTTGGTATTCATATTAAGAATGAGTATAGAAAAGTTTCTGCGAAGGCCTTTTAATTGTGTTTCGTTGGGGGGTGGTGGAGGGGCAGGATGACTCGATGATGCCGAGCGGAAGACGAACGAAACGCAAGTAATACTGAAGTTAGTTTCAAGGTAAACTTTGATATTTCAGAGTAAATAGATTTAATGCAACTAAATTGTTGTGCTAAAAGTTTAATTGAATCTTCTTAGCATCAGTGCTTGCTTCTCCGGGAGACGCTGAGAAAATTAAAAAGTTTCCTGTCCTTGCTTCGGTCGTTATTGTTATCGAGACTATCGCAAAAAAATTAATTAATCAGTGAGTGTTAGCATAGTTTTAGCGTTTGATGTTATGATATGTACGTAGGACTTGATTGCATTTGGAACAAGTTGAAGTGTTGCTTGCAGCCGAGACGAACAGAATTTATCCTTCATGGTGGACTATTGTTCCCTTGAGTATTAAAGGCTCATAGTTGTTGCAATAAAGACAGATACCAGAAACATTTGAACGAATACTAATACTAATACTAATACTAATACTAATACTAATACTAATACTAATACTAATACTAATACTAATACTAATACTAATACTAATACTAATACTAATACTAATACTAATACTAATACTAATACTAATACTAATACTAATACTAATACTAATACTAATACTAATACTAATACTAATACTAATACTAATACTAATACTAATACTAATACTAATACTAATACTAATACTAATACTAATACTAATACTAATACTAATACTAATACTAATACTAATACTAATACTAATACTAATACTAATACTAATACTAATACTAATACTAATACTAATACTAATACTAATACTAATACTAATACTAATACTAATACTAATACTAATACTAATACTAATACTAATACTAATACTAATACTAATACTAATACTAATACTAATACTAATACTAATACTAATACTAATACTAATACTAATACTAATACTAATACTAATACTAATACTAATACTAATACTAATACTAATACTAATACTAATACTAATACTAATACTAATACTAATACTAATACTAATACTAATACTAATACTAATACTAATACTAATACTAATACTAATACTAATACTAATACTAATACTAATACTAATACTAATACTAATACTAATACTAATACTAATACTAATACTAATACTAATACTAATACTAATACTAATACTAATACTAATACTAATACTAATACTAATACTAATACTAATACTAATACTAATACTAATACTAATACTAATACTAATACTAATACTAATACTAATACTAATACTAATACTAATACTAATACTAATACTAATACTAATACTAATACTAATACTAATACTAATACTAATACTAATACTAATACTAATACTAATACTAATACTAATACTAATACTAATACTAATACTAATACTAATACTAATACTAATACTAATACTAATACTAATACTAATACTAATACTAATACTAATACTAATACTAATACTAATACTAATACTAATACTAATACTAATACTAATACTAATACTAATACTAATACTAATACTAATACTAATACTAATACTAATACTAATACTAATACTAATACTAATACTAATACTAATACTAATACTAATACTAATACTAATACTAATACTAATACTAATACTAATACTAATACTAATACTAATACTAATACTAATACTAATACTAATACTAATACTAATACTAATACTAATACTAATACTAATACTAATACTAATACTAATACTAATACTAATACTAATACTAATACTAATACTAATACTAATACTAATACTAATACTAATACTAATACTAATACTAATACTAATACTAATACTAATACTAATACTAATACTAATACTAATACTAATACTAATACTAATACTAATACTAATACTAATACTAATACTAATACTAATACTAATACTAATACTAATACTAATACTAATACTAATACTAATACTAATACTAATACTAATACTAATACTAATACTAATACTAATACTAATACTAATACTAATACTAATACTAATACTAATACTAATACTAATACTAATACTAATACTAATACTAATACTAATACTAATACTAATACTAATACTAATACTAATACTAATACTAATACTAATACTAATACTAATACTAATACTAATACTAATACTAATACTAATACTAATACTAATACTAATACTAATACTAATACTAATACTAATACTAATACTAATACTAATACTAATACTAATACTAATACTAATACTAATACTAATACTAATACTAATACTAATACTAATACTAATACTAATACTAATACTAATACTAATACTAATACTAATACTAATACTAATACTAATACTAATACTAATACTAATACTAATACTAATACTAATACTAATACTAATACTAATACTAATACTAATACTAATACTAATACTAATACTAATACTAATACTAATACTAAAGTAGAGTAGACACAAACATCTACACCTTCCATAAGAATATATTTCAAGCACTTCCATGTGCCTATAGCACACCATACGCCGCCACGACTATCTCATCTACAAAGAAACGATAAATATAGTGAAATGTTAACTTCTAGCATGTGACACCACACAGTTCTTAAGTCGTTGTATACTTTAAAAGAATGTTCAAAACCATTTAACATTCGCACAGAACAGAACTTTTAGTTTCCAAAGCCAAAAATCCATACAGGAACATTTGCGTATATCGGCATTAGGAGAAATGGAAAAACATCAAAAGTCACTTAACAACAGCACTTGCCACAACCACTGCAGACAAACAACTTGAAATTTTCATAAACAACAACTGAACTGAACTCTAATAAAGTCTACTAAAAAGTTGTAGAGATTTCTGCTAATTGAACAAACTACGTTTAAAATATATTTAAAATTTAATGAAATCCTTAGCAATTGTTCGAAGCATTTGGAATTCTTCAGTAGACAACAAATATCTTCAAATTGCATACTATGGCTGGTAGATGTGGGGAAATAGATATGAAGTGTCCCGGTTTGAAAAATGAAAAGAAAAATACATTTCATGAATTTCAAGGAATAGAGATCGAGGGGCGGTCACAGATCTCTCAAAATAAGAAAAGTTTGGAGAAATCGAAATAAAAAATAGATTTTGTATGTGTTTTGGATGTAATACATTCGAATTCAAGCTATTTCACCTAGTAATATCTTCTCCTTCTTTCTTAATGGAAAGGGGGAGAGCCACACTAAACTGTGGATAGATTTGTTTGTGTAAAAGAAAGAAAAAACTAAAAATAAAAAATTTCAATAGCAATCTTAATTATCGAAACTGTAAATTTAAAAAAGTGTTTTATATATTATTTCTCGATAAGTTTCGAATTATCGAGATCAAAAATATCGGAATAATATGACTATATAGAACACGCAGAAAAAGTAATTGTAATGTTTTCGTGAAATGTTCCCGACAATTATAGCCCCACTGGCCAAAAGTCACATTTTACACTTTGTTTCTCTACATATTTGATGACAAAATTTGATAAAGAATACATCAGACTAACACGAAATGGATTTGCCTTTCATGAAAAAGTATACATTTAAATCCGCAAGCTATTAAATAAGTATTTTTATAGTTTAGTTGCGAAAGTGTTCACAGGGCCAGCTTTTAAGTAATCGTTTTCTGAAATTTGGTGGACATTAAATTTCAAGTATTAATATTGATGAACTAACCTCGTGTCAGTTGCCTCAATCTTTAAAATGTGACGTTATATAGGCTATTAAAATTTCGGGACGGTTTGGGACAGTAAAGGTAAACATAGAATTAAAGCTTGATGTGTTGCGAACATATTAATTAATATCTAGTTTTGCACATGTTTGTCCTTCGGTGAAAATATCACTCTTTTAAGATACACTCATTATCCAAAATGTCGAATTATTTGCCGTCTGAATCAATTAGTTACAGTTTATGATTATGTCCTTTGTAAATTTATGTTGACAGTTTTCAGAACGAAAATATAGTCATTTAAAGGGAAGTATAACATATTTCACAAATGTCAAAGGACGCTAACAAGATTTCGTCGGCATAACGGAGATTGGTTGAAAGAATTTACTGCGACTTTCGGAAGTCCTCGGGTTCAATTTTGTGACAAAACTGATGGAAAGAGAAGAGAAGCATATCTTGTATCACAACAAAAATGCAATGCTACTGATCAATTAGCAGCAGCAACATCAGCCCGCAAGCGAGGACCAGTAACACTGGCAAAAGTACTTGAACATATAAAACTCACAAAGCCATCGAAAATGAAGTTAGCATTGTACCAAAAGGATCCAATGTCGGTGAAATGATTGCCAGATAAAGCTCTAGCGAATTTTTATATTGTGGATTTATTATTGAAAGAATATCTTTGGTTACAGCTGACAGTCACAGTACATAAAGTGCTTATCCATTCTAAACATATTATGGAAAATTCCTCACTTTCTGTAGAGATGATGCCGAACATTTCCGTCATAAAGAATGTAAGACTGACAGATTACTACACGTTAGAAAGAATGTACGGTTATTCTTACGGTAATATAATATAATGTATTTAACAGATACATCAGATCCACTGATTTCTTCACTATACTTGAGTAAGCCAATACGGCAAAAGAAGCGCTTCCTAATTCCTCCGAAAGTGAAAGAGTAATTAGTTTGCGATCATGGGAAATATAGTCCAGAACATAAATCAAATTTAAATTCCACAGCTGATGCAGATTATAGCACATACGATAACAATGATAAAGAGGACATCTTAAGTATGCGTATGCCAATATCTTTGACAATATATGCATATTTTGTATACAGTTGGATATTTAGAAAATGAACTTGAAATTATACTTTAAATCATTACACTTAAATAATTTTAAACAAAAGTATAAGTATAAATAATTTTAAATGAAAGTTATTGTGTAAAATGACACTATTAAATGCACAGTAAATAAAGCTGTAGGGACCAATGAAATATAGAGGCCCCAAATGGGTTCATATTGAGTTTTTAATTCAAGAATAGCTTTCTGCAAGAAGAATATTTACTTACATTGTTCATTTAAATTAATTATTTGACGTTTAAGACTTTTGGCCAATGCAATGAGTGCACTGTGAAGAAATTTGAAATTATTAGGTCAAAAGCACAATTCAGCAGAACATGAAATTGGAATAACATCGGTGCTGTTGAATTTTTTTTTGGCGACAATTTGTGGGAAGAACTTTAAATGATTAGCTTAAAAGCACACGTCAACAGGTCATGCAATTGGAGTAAAATCGCTATTGGTGCATTTGTACAATAATAAAATGACCAAATCTAAGACGCACCTTCGTCTACATCCACTTTTATAAAACTTTGGAAACATTGGAGTACCGCAGGCGAATAATTATTTTAAAAATCGAGCGATTTCTAAAAATATTTTTGTTATTTTTGTGGAGTAATTTTGATACCGCTAAGAGAGCCGCAGGCGAAAAAATATTTCCTTTTGAAGTGCATATTTTTTATTATTTTTGTTATTGACTTTCTTAATAATTTTGCTTTAATTTTTTATAAATATCAAAAATAATATATCAAAAATCGATAACTATGAAAATTATCGATTACTAAGACAGTAATCAGTAAGTAAAAAAGTTATCGTCTTTTTTAAATGTTGTTCTTCTAATTTTCGATTTTGGTCAATTGGCACCAAAAAAAAACGTTAATTACTTTAATTTCCGATAGCTAGATAACTAAGCGGTATATCTATAAAATCCCGACTAATTTTTCTTCCTATTTTTCAAATTGTAACAAACACATTTTGTAGTTTTTGTTCAATGCGAATTTCTCATTGAAAGCAGTGAAAATAATTCTTCAAAAACTCCTTCATTGCTTGCCACATATTAAGAATAACCAAAGCCATTCCCATATTTCAACTTTGACCTGGACAGTTACGAAATGTACCTACATACCAAGGCATTAAACTTGTAGAACATTTCAATTAATTTTGTTTATTGTGATTCAAGTATTTTTATGAAAACAATGCCATCAATTAAAGAAAATATTCGTCTTCAATTTGAGTTGATTGTATAATACTTGATATACACATGTTGTTGGTTGAGATACAAAAGGAGAGAGAGCCAACAGTTGTAAGGAAAAACAAAAAAGCAAGTACAACAATATTACGTTCAGACATGTTGATTCTTGCGTTAAGCGACAACACAGCCTTTGACAGTTTGTTCGAAATGTATAAAAATAGAGAAGGCGTTGTAACACACTTTCGGTATGTTAAGAATACACTGGTCAATAGTATTACTTTTAATGAAAACATCATTGTGAGTCCCTGCCAAAAAACTACCGAATACCCTCGTTGCTACTACCTATTTAAGTGAATTGTTTTTTAATTAATCACACTTTGCATGTGGTATATATTATCGAAATTATTTTCTGATTAAAAGTATCCCTTCATATTCTTCTTATTCCGATCGTTTAAGGTGCCAATTTAAATGGAGGGACATTTGTAATTAGATTCATCCGACTGCGTGTTTTTTACAATTGTTGCCGATAATTTTTCTTTCTATGCCCGCGTAATGGTGACATATTTGCAATTTTCTAATTGCAATAGTTTGTGTTTGTAAAATACAAAAACCCATATGCTTTTCATGTATGTGTGAGCATTATTTTCAAATATTCATACACATATATGTACCTATGCAATTTTAAATTCATTCATTGCAATTATGAACTTTAATCGAAAAAGTTTCACGAAACTCGTTCACTTTCTCTTCTTTGCACTGTTTCTCAAAAATGTCCATACACATATGCATATTCTATCTGTGTAACTACGTTAGCGAGCGCGTGTGTGTGTGTTTTGTGTAAGTATAACATTTACAAAATGTTCATAATTAACATGTTTCATATTCATGCACTCGCATGTGTGTGGACACACACACACTTGACAGAACTTGAATAAGGTAACTTAAAAACCTTTACGTTTGCGCTTTCTAACACCGAATTTCATAGATCTAGATGTCATACTTTGATGGGTACCATTTTGGGCCCCCTCTTCCTTTAAAAGTACAAATTTCGAAAAATCTACAAAAGTTGTTCGTCAGTATTTCACGATTCTAGCTTTAATATCTCAGTTTGTACCACGTTTATACCTTTTGGTCCCGCAACCCCTGAAAGTATAAATTTCAAAAAATCACTTTATGTCGCGTATCTGCATGATACGAGGCTTTCCCACCAAATATCATGTTTTCATTTTTGCCTCACTTTTTCATCTATAAGTTCGAATTTACTTTTTGATCACTTGTTTCTGCTTCATGATCTCACTTTGCGTTTTCGCCCCGCATTTTCGTTTACATTTAAACAAATAACAAAAACCTATTCCTTATTCAAATGAGCCGCAGTGTACACATATTTCCGTGTATGTCTACTCGCGTGAATGTGTCTGAGGATGAGTGCGATGCATGCAAATTGCATGCATATGCCCCAAAGGATTTTGCATTTTTGTGATAAATTTACACGATAATGAAAAATCTCTGCAAAAATTACTAATTATAAGATTTATTTCGTACACACAAACTAATTTATGTACGTACGTAAGTTTATGCTCCCAGTCAATTTCATGGTGTGGAATTAAAAATAATTTGAATTAAAATAATGAGTTTGATGTACTGCACTTTTAAACATATGGTTATGAGAAGAAAAAGGTAATAGCTCGAGTAATAATTCTGAGGAATGAGTCATTAAAAAAAATAAGATTCATCTAATCGCTCTAAAAACCATGTTTTTCCTTGTATTTTTATACCCTCCACCTAAGGATGGGGGTATATGTCATTCCGTTTGTAACATCTTAAAATATTCATCGGAGACCCCATAAAGTATATATATTCTGAGTCGTGGTAAAATTCTAAGACGATATAGTCATGTCCGCATGTTTGTTGAAAACATGCTAGCCGCCGAACGAAATGAGCTAGGAGGTTCAAATTTTCTCAAAAATGTGTCCTATGGTCGGCTGGGATTGAAAGTGGACAAAATCGGCCCATAAGAAAAAAAATGTCCCTAACAAGGACTGAACATACCCCTAATATTTAGACTATTTAAGCAATTTTTTTTGAAATTTTCTGATTACACTAGTC
This sequence comes from Polietes domitor, assembly GCA_947397865.1. Taxonomy (NCBI): domain Eukaryota; kingdom Metazoa; phylum Arthropoda; class Insecta; order Diptera; family Muscidae; genus Polietes; species Polietes domitor. Next base: position 276,470,183 of record OX377618.1, read on the forward strand.
AACAGTCAAAATGTACTCGGGATGCGATAATTTTTTCTGTGTAGATAACCTTGACATGAGCTCGAAAAACGCAATAAAATTTTTTTTTCCTTTGGTTTTTGTTTTATTTTTTTTTTTAATTTTAAAAATTTTTTTTGGTTAATTTGTTTCGTCCGGCATAACTCGGGAACCACTAGCCCGATTTAATTGAATAAAATTTAAAATTACAATTCCCTTAATCTGTTCATATATTGTTTTCCTATACAAGCAACAGTTTCCAAGTTAAAAATGAATATATAAAGGAAAAAACTTATTTTTTGCCTAAAGATTTAATTTTTTTTTTTAAAAAATCCAAAATGAAAAAAAATGTCAAATCTTATTACTTTTACGTAAAGTCACATAACCTATGAGCAAAATCAGACTAAGATCATGAAAATCGATGCACGCGTTTCGCTTTTATTCGCAATTGAGTAAAGGTATGAATTTCAAAAATTTGCTCGACATATGCACAACTTTGTCTATGGTAAGGTTTTTTCTTTTTTATTACAAAAAAAATTAAAATTTGTTGGGTGACAAAAATATATGACTTTAAATTAAAAAACAATTCGATATATGTACAAGAAATTATCCTAAGGATATCAACATTAATTAATTATAAAAAAGTTTTAAAAAAAAATATCTAAACACAAAAATAAAAACCTTCAAATTAAAAATAATTATGTGCTTTTGTCTTTCTTTTATATTGTTGTGGGTCTGTTTCTCTTATCAGGAACCAGATATAGTCCCCCATCATAGCTTCGTTCCAAAATCCTTGGTATCGGTGCTCAATTTCTTTCATTTGCTGATGAAAACTCTCACCATGCTCGTCACTCACATCGCCCAGGTTGTCCGGAAAGAAGTCCAAGTGCGAGTGTAGAAAATGTATCTTAAGCGACATATTTGCTCTAATTTTGTTATAATTTTGGAGTAGTTGTTCGACGATCTCTCTGTAATTTGAGCTTTTGTTGTTTCCAAGAAATCCGGAAACAATTTGCCGAAATGAGTTCCAAGCTGCAGCTTCATTTGGTGATAAAATGTGCTCAAAACTGTTGGTCTTGCAACAACTTTTTTAATTTGCGGACCGTCGAAAACGCCTTCCTTAATCTTTGCCGATGAAAGGTGAGGAAAAATGGTTTTTAAATAGGCGAACGCTTCGCCATCTTTGTTGATAGCTTTCACGAAGTTTTTATGAGTCCGAGCTTTATGTGAAGAGGTGGGAGAAAAACATTTTCTTTTTTATGAGTGGTGTATATTTCACGTTGTCGCTGCCGGGGATGAAGTTAACTCTTTCTGTCCAACTCCTCCTGGTGTAATGATGTTGACGATCGCGGCTGTCCCAAAGGCAGAGAAAACAACAGTACTTTGTGAATCCACCTTGTAATCCACAAAGGATACCGATAACCTTAAGGTCGGCACAAACTTTCCAATCGTGCCTCTCATAGTTAAGGCACTTTAGTAGATTGTCCATGACTTCGTATGTTTCCTTGGTGTCAACGGCATGAGCAATTGGAATCGAAGGTTTCTCGTTGCCGTTGTGCAGTAAAATTGCTTTAAGGCTCTGCTTGTTGCTGTCGATGAAAAGACGCCACTCTCCTGGATCGTAAGAGTACCCGAGTTCACCAAATAATCCGGGAATGTCCTTACAAAAACAGATGTTGTCTTTTTTTGTGTAGTACCTTGCGTATGGTTCATGGCGCTTCCTGTAGATTGTTGTCACCACACCAGGAGCCAAGAAAACCGAACTGTTGCATGCGCGATGCATGCAACTCTGCATCTTCCTTGGAGAGTTTCAATTCTCTAACCCAATCGTTCAGTTCTGCTTGGGAACATAAGCGTTGACCTCCATGCAATGTATATGTTGACTCGCATTCTGATGTGGTTTCTACTGTCTCCGGATCTGATGTTGGATGTATCGCCTCATTATTAGATGCCCATCTTGAAACGGACGGTTGCGGGTCACTGGTTCTTCGGAAAATGGCACTGGAAAATTCACTGTTGAAACAGCAGTGTAAGTCCATCGTATATTTTTTCCCACGCCTGTTTTTTTGCTAAGACAGAAGTAGAAATCTGTTACATGGCAAAGCGGAGCTCTCCAAGCATTGGCATGATGATTCTCGGCTGTCGTCTGAAAGAATTTCAATAATAAGTTATATATGTTCTTGAATTCGTAATCTACACTTACCTTGAGTCAGCTAGCTGTACGTAGCACCTTGCACATAGAGCACTTGGTGTACACCGCTCATCTATGTTTGAAACCTTTAAATTGAAGCTCTCTTCAAATGAATCTCTCAATTTAGGTGAAAAACAACGCTTGTTTTTTTTTCAGAAACGTATTCTCCGCACATGTAACAAAAATTACTTGGATTGGTATTGCATTCAAATCCTCGCGAACGTTTGCTCATTTTAACTATCGCGTTCGTCGACACTTGTTGAATGAGTAAAATCGATCAATGAAGACCTATTTATACTGTGTATTGTTTAGTATTTTACTGACAGGTACTTATAAATGGGTGTATATTTTTTACGGTGGCTACATACCTGTTTCACCATGTGTGAGTCTTAAATTTTCCGAATAATGACCACCCTTAAATGTGGGTTGCATTTCTGTAAAAAAATCATACAGGTAGCCAACGGAAAATCCAAATAATTAAAAAGTCCCCTTTCCTTTTTTCCTTTTAATTGTTCACGCACATTTATTAGCGTTTATTACTTTGCTTACGCAATCATAAAAATTAAATAACCCTTTGTTTATTCCGTTTTGTTAATTCTGAGAATAAAAAAAAGAAAAAACCTTACCATAGACAAAGTTGTGCATATGTCGAGCAAATTTTTGAAATTCATACCTTTACTCAATTGCGAATAAAAGCGAAACGCGTGCATCGATTTCAATGATCTTAGTCTCATTTTGCTCATAGGTTATGTGACTTTACGTAAAAGTAATAAGATTTGACATTTTCTTTCATTTTGGATTTTTTATGGATTTAAAAAAAAAAAAAATTAAATCTTTAGGCAAAAAATAAGGTTTTTCCTTTATATATTCATTTTTAACTTGGAAACTGTTGCTTGTATAGGAAAACAATATATGAACAGATTAAGGAAATTGTAATTTTAAATTTTTTAAAATTTAATTCATTAAATCGGGCTAGTGGTTCCCGAGTTATGCCGGACGAAACAAATTAACCAAAAAAAAATTTTAAAATTTAAAAAAAAAAAAAATAAAAAAAAACCAAACGAAAAAAAAATTTTATTGCGTTTTTCGAGCTCATGTCAAGGTTATCTACACAGAAAAAATTATCGCATCCGGAGTACATGAAATTTTTTTCATTTTGTTGAGTAGTGTTATATGCACTTAAAATTTGCTCGGAACCTTCATCTTGTAGCGTGAAAGCACCAAAAATTAAATAATGGCGAAATGGGACAAAAAGGGATAAAAATGGTACCAATGATACGGCAACATCTAGGAGCATGAAATTTGGAATGTACACTAGGGCGTACCTCAAAAAAATGTTCGCCGTACACCTTCGAATATGAAGTATTATTGAAAGGGTAGTTTCAAAAAAAAAAATTTTATTTTTTTATGCCGAACGTAGGGGTCGCGCTTTTTACATTTTTCTATATAACTTGTATTTATAAACGGATTTTAAAGTGTGATACATCGATGTTTTTGTCTCGACGAGGCCGATTTTTTTGTCTTTGAAGTCATTGAGCTCAAGCACCCCCTTCTGGTACTTACCCATCATTTCTCAGTTGCTACTACCCTAATGTACCACTCTAATAATCGAAAATTAAAGCTCGCATAAAATCATGAATCATGTTTGAGCTCAATGACTTCAAAGACAAAAAAATCGGACAAAAACATCGATGTATCACACTTTAAAATCCGTTTATAAATGCAGAAGTTATATAGAAAAATGTAAAAGCGCGACCCCTACGTTCGGCAATAAAAAAAATAAAAAAAATTTTTTGAAACTACCTTTCAATAATACTTCATATTCGAGGTGTACGGCGAACTTTTTTTTTTTACTTGTAACCTGTACGCTCTAATGTACACTCAAAAGATTTTTTTTGTAAAATAAGGCAAAAATACTGCTGAAAAAACAGATTTTCTGCCGAAAAAGTGACAGCAGATTGTCCCTGCTAAAATAACAAACAGTCGTTTGCTGGTTTTTGGAACAAAATTATACTCATATCTTGAAAAGAAAATTATATCATGAAGCAAGAAAACGTTATCTTAAACTTGAAGTAAATGTATAGAACAGTATGGTATATAAATATATAATAAACGAAGACAAATCTTATTTTTAAAATTGTTATGTTTATTTTAATTATTATCATAGCAGCATTTACA